>JABBWL010000124.1:0-211700 GCA_016758765.1 Suillus cothurnatus | reverse complement strand
ATAAAACTTACCACTAAAATGTGCTGCGGTGGGCAGATAAAATATGCGTGCTCCTTCAGCATTTTCGAATATTGCGGCAAGTTCATTGCAGGATAACGAGAATGGATATTTGTAAGGATATCGTCGATGTTTTGCGGCGGTTCCTCATCATCAGTTTCTTCGTCACTTTCCATATCATACAGCGCAAACGTCCTCTTAGTGGTCGAGAGCCATTGAAAAGCTGTCACCTTTTTGATCGAAAAGTGCACCATTAAAGGGCGATACAAGCTCGGTAGGCAGGTTGTGGGCTTCTCTTTAAACACAGGCATCTGCCACGGCAAGTTACTACTGTCATGTCGTGAAGGGAACTTACGATTAGCAAAGCACGTACGGTGTTTACGATTTCAATTGCAATTCTCTTCAGTTTCCGTCCAGACGATTGCTCCGCCCTCGTGGCTTTAAAGGCGCTGTTGAGATCTTGAGCCGTCAAAAGCCGGTGAGGCGGGTCCATCCGGCGGGCTGTAGACAAGCGCCATCCCAAATGCTCGTAAGTCTTCGGAAGAAGACCCATTACCGCCCTCATAGAGTCGAACATATCCATGGGACTCAGGTCCGATTCAGAGTGAAAATTCTCCACGTATGTTGTAGTTTTGTTCCTATCAGCAGTGTTCAAAGGAATCCGAAATTCAACTAGCGTCGGTTGTGAGTATCTCGAATAAGTGATCTGAGAACGACCTTTTGGAATTACCTTTATCGAGAGGGTAATGGTCAGCTTGTACGGGAACTTTTTCCTGGTCTGTGATTTGTCCTTCCGATGGCTCTGACCCAGCCCGGGAATACCAGGAGCGAATAGCACGAATATGATTTATATCTTCTTCGTCGACATTGGGAGGTTCTTGCCGTGCACCGAGGAGATAGGCAGCAGTTTGACGACGAGCGCGCGGCGAGTAGATGGAATAGAATCGACAGTGGTGTTCTGCGATAGAACCTTCTGACTGCCACCGCGACGGGTACGATCAGCAGGAGACATCGTGCACTAGGCAATGTAGACTTACTTCCCACCCGAGCTTTATATTATTCTAGGCTGGTCACAATTACAGTTTCGATGGAAATGCAAACTCACCGAATGAGGAGTCTCGCATGATTGCCTAAAATGACTTAGTCTGGCATGCCGTTGTCGATCCGCCTGATTTCCATGTTTAGACATCTCCATAGCTATAGCAATTTGAGATAGGCCGCAGCGATGAATTAAAGCACAAACTTTGGCGAGTTACTCAGGCTTCCGCCTAGAACCTCGAACAAAATTGGCAAGTAAGAAAACCGGGCCGGGTTGAATTATACCCGAGACAAGTTCGCCGCAAGAACTTGAACAACTCAAACGATCAGTAGAAAATATGCCTCGAAATTTGAATGTCTTCAAAAAACTACTCGGAATTTCCTAAGTACAACAGGACACAAGTGCAATGTATCGGAAGGGTCAGATGTACGTAAAATTTTGGGGCTCACAAGATTGATCAGTGATTTCAAGGACATGACAACTTGAAGCGAAGCTAGCGAGTCAATGCGGAATTGCTAGTTATCTGTACAGTAATGGCAGTGATCACGTTGGGGTTCAGACCGTTGAAGAGGGTAAGATAGCGGGCGTGGTGTTGTATATTTGCCTCTGGCGAAAACTGGCTTTCGACAAAGAAACCTGTGCTATGCTCTTGCAGCGCCCACCTGGTGACCGTAGCGATCATGATGAGTAATGGTCCAAAATTGCCTTGTGAAATGTATTTGTGGTATTGGTGTGGGCCATCGCGTAATAAGTACCGGGCCATCCGGATGATAGTTTCGCTCGCGAACGCGATGTTGCCAACGTCAACACCGTTGACCTCACAAGACATAGTATCAGCCAGAAATTCGGGCCAAACTCAGGTTGGACTTACAAATAGTTGACCATACAGGAATATATCGTCTTTCACTAGCCCTCGAATTCGGCTCGCGGGTGTTGATGGCCAACGCCTCCACTACTACAGCTACATCGTCAAAGTCGATGTAGCAGTAATGATAGGTAAAGAATCTTGCTGCCGTCGTCATCTCCTGAGATATTTCGTCGATCACGGGCCCCATCTTTTCGTCGACGTACTTCTTGTTATTCAGCATCTCTTGAGCCCAGCTACGGTCGGTTCCTGTTCCCAATTAGTCCGTGCCTAACCAGAGCTTCGGAAAAGACCCACCACTGAATTGATTGTTAGTCACATCTTTCCATGAAGAATCTACTATCTCGGATAGTGAGCCGGAGGCGGGTAAAATCGACTGATTGAAGATGGCCCTTTTCATGCCTTCTCTAAGACTTCCCAACAGCTTTCTGATGCCAGATCCGGGAACGATCTTCAATCTGATTCAGAAGACATCACGGTCGAGTTTTGGGCGGTGGCGGAAGATGCGCCAGCTGTAGTGGAAGATGTGCCAGTTGTGGCGGAAGATGTGCCAGCTGTAGCTTGCCTGGAAAACTGGGCTCGTTCCATGCCGACACGTTTAGCGTGTTTGAGGACTGGGCGAGTCCCATTAACTTTACCGCGGCGATGGGCGATCTTCGTATGCCGAGTGATATCGTCGAAATGAGAAGCCTCAATGGTGACGCTGGACTGACTCGGAGGTGCGGAATTGTCGAACAACGCTAAATCTAACGTTGGCGGCTCGATCACGGGTTGGTGACTCGAACCGGGCTCAGTGTAGGTCTGGCTTTCAGGTTGGTGTATAGTAGGGCTTTCTGAATGCGCGGCCAGCGGGTGAGAAAAATGTGGAGGTTGGATCGTCGGCCAAGCGGCATAAAATGCTGGAGGAATGGCATAACGCGGTGTGGGATGCGCTATGTATGGCACATGATGGCTGCCGCCCTGCTAATATGGACTATGATAAGTAAGACTTCAAACGACCGCATGATTGACTTACCAATGAACCTGCGGCGACATCATGATGATCATGACCAGGTTGACTTGGCTGACCTGCCGCGGCAGGCTGTAACATAAACGAGTGATCAAAAATGTCATGTTCAGCAGGGTGGAATCCGAATAGCGGGTCTACAGCATTGTCGATGTACAGAAATCGCCGAGGATTATTATGATCCCTCGTCTGCGATTCAAGTTGCTGCTCGTCACCAGGCCAGCCTAACATGGTGAGGGGAGCAAGCAAAGACCGTAAAATTTACTCATCGTCAGAAGATATTTCTCACCTTGAGGACGAACACGTGAAGATTATCGATCGAATGAGATTAATATCGTCGAGAGTAAGTAAAGCAAAAGCAGTTTCTACATAAACAGTAAATGTACTTGGTATTGATATTAGGTAAACAAACCCTGCGGTGACTTCGTGTTTACGTGATCGTTTATACTACAGCCATTACCAATAATCTATCCATTGGCGGCTGCTAAGCTACATTGTTTGATTAGGGCTCGGTGAAGTCGATTTGTAACATTTGTTAGTATCTAGGCGCCGTCGCCAGCGGTGACCTTGCTTTATTTTGCACTTGTTATCTCCATTTCGCGTGGATAACTATCGTTTTTGTGCTCAACAACATCCGGAACTTAAATCAAGCCTCACGAATCATAACTAACCTCCGTCAGATTGGGTTGTGCTGAAGCGATATTCGAGGTCATGCGGATATTCAAGTGGCAAAGCGATGTGATTATGTAATTGGGTCACGTGTGAGTACAGTGCCACAGCTCCGAACACGATCCCTGTTCAGGCTCACCCTTAAGTAGTGCTGGCAAAATTTTCAACTCATCAGGACAAAAACATGATTGTCGGAAGACCATGTGTGAGCACTGACTGACCGAAATACTGAATACCGGAAATAGCCGAGTTGGACATTATTTGTCAGCAGCTGTGCAATAGGGGAACAGAGTTGAATCTTTGAGTTCAAGGACTGGTTACTTTGTATTAGTGAAACATGGTATATATAGTATGTAGATACATTATTTTAGAGTCAGTCCAGAATAATAGAAAGTATCTTCTCTACATCTCACCTCTTTCTAAGCTCATAGCTACAGGTTATAGTGGTGCCAAAGTTGGTTTGGTTCAGTTCTTAGGCCTCTAAATGTGAATGCTGAACCAGACCATTGGTTGTGTTCAGGCAAGGAGGGGGAACACTGGACTGGACCCTTATGAATGTGTTCACAAGCATTTGGTTCGAGTTCAGAATGTGTTTGAATGCTTGAACACTACATACAAATTGACAAAAATTGCAAGAAATACATGAACAGTAAATGAGTAGCTAAATTTCGTCCATGGCAGAGTGTTCGTGAGCAGCAGCAAATTCAGCTTGAACTGTTGCAGAAATATGGCCTTGACAGTACCCACTCTTCAATAGCTGAAGGGCCTTGAATGTTGTTGGCAACAAAAAATTACAGCATGGTCCCAGTGATGCCGCCACTCGAAAAGGCTCGTTCAGATGCAATGGCAGAGCCTTGAATAGCGAGGTAATCCTTTGCAATGCAAGAGATGGTAAGATATTGAATAGAATGGTGCTAAAGGCATTTTAAGTCAACTTGCAAGGAAACATGATGTGAAAAAAAACTCACGTCCCACCACACCACTATATTCTCAACATCCTCTAATGGGGCAGCAAGGTAATTGTTGAGCTCTTGGCAAGGTCTTTGATTTGCAGTGTCATTTACAACATGAGTTTTGACAGCATTGTGCATCCAGCTATGACCATATGACCCATGGAGAGCAAGCGAGGAAGGAGCCACAACAGCTGGCTCTGCATTGGTGGGTGAGGAATTGTGATGATAATATTTGTCGAAAACCTTCCACAAGCTCCTCATGCCATCATCAAAGCCGTGAGGCTCCCATTTACCCTTTGCATATGCCACCTTATAGTAAGTGCTACATTGTACATTAGATAGGGCATCATAGTAAATAAAATACATACTGAGGCAAACAAAATAAACATCGGTTTCATCAATCTTGTGGTATCATTTGTGAATATTGTTGAGGCCAGAGTTGATCATGGATGAAAAGTCATCAAACTTTGAAGAACCAGCCATGTTTTGCCAAGTTTGTTGGAGTTACCCTGCCAATATACCTGTTTACCTGTTACCCGATACCCAAACCCATTACCTGTCATTTCCTTGACACTCCTTACCATCTCCAGCCCATCTCCAACCCACTCCTTACATCTCCTGCATCCTCCTTCCATCTCTGCATCCCCGCACATTGGACCCGATTTCCCACACCTCGGACTGCAAGGACCTAGACTGGTGGACTACCATACTTCAATCAGGAGCAGTATTGCGAAACATATACCCCACAGCCCAACTCCAGAACCCTTTAGCTTTCTCAGACATGAGCTCAGGCATTGGGATAGGTATCATAATTGGAGATCATTGGAGAGCGTGGAGACTAATACCAGGTTGGCAATCCCTCAATGAAAAACAAGACATTGGATGGGCAGAGGCCATCAGATTTGAACTACTTATCTCTATGCTTGCTGCTATCCCAGGCATTAGCACCAATGTCCTCATACACAGAGATAACACCGGGGTTGTTGAAGGTTGGTGGAAGCACAGACACCGTAACAAAGCCATCGATGGAGTTTTTTGGAGAATCCACGACTTCCTACACCATTCACCCAACTGTATCAATGTTATTACTACCTACATCCCAAGCAAGTTCAATCCAGCAGATGACCCTTCCAGAGTATATTCAGACCCACCCACCTTCTTCTCCCTCCCATTGATATTCCAATTGAACTTAGCCCTTTCATCATTGATGCAACCCAACCTTATCTCCCACTAAGTTATGATTGCTGCAGGACAGGAAGTACTCCACTCCCACAGCCAAGCTCATCAATTGCACCCTCCTCAAACAGCAAGCAGCAGAGAGGTACAACTCAACCCAAGCCGAAGAAGAGGAGCCCATCAACAGTGCACTCTGGGATGAGTGACTATGGAAACCGAGTTCGTTTTGGAGCTTCCATACCCAGACTCCCTGTAACAAATACACCCACTCCACAGAACTACTGACCACATCTTACCCCCTGCCCATCCACCCTACAACCCCACTGTTTAGCACATGAGCTTCTGAGGCTTTGGATCCCTGCAGGGAGCAGCACCAGACAGTTAGCATCTACAGCAGAAGCACCAATGCTCACAAAGTGACCGACAAGCAGCTAAACCGCATATTAGAGGTGATGGGATCCACATGGCCCAGTCGACAAAGGAGACCTATGGAGCGGGTTTGTTAGTGTTCCACATCTACTGCAACCTCAACCTGTTACAGTACGCTTAGGTCCTATTCATTTTCTCCTTTTCTTACTATTGTATTACATCACGATCGCTTACTACCGCCGTCGCTAGATGACCGATATCTCCTTTCTTGGATTGCTTAAACTTTTCTTGCGCATACATGCTTAATTAGGCAGTTACCTGTCATCTTTGTACCTGCCCTAAATCTCTCCTAAAATCCCTTATAAATACACACTTTGTACTACATAGTTCTTTACTTTAATCTTACTGGGTTTACCTGACACTTGATTTCCTTCGTCTAAGCCCTCCAAGCTTAGTCGTCTGAACCGATCTCTAACTTAGAGCACTCCTCTTCATTAGTCTGAACCTTTGAACCTAACTCCAAGGGTTATACCCTTGCCGTTAGCTATTGACTTCACAAGTAGACTTCATTGTCCATTGCGTTGTTAGAACCAACTCAACCCTGAAGACTCTCTTTGAGTCTAGGTTGGTTAGAACCCATCCCAGTCGTAACAAAAGATTAAAGTCCTTATCTGACCATCGCCATCTGCGATGCCCCTTATTGATACCAGTCCAAGATGAGCTCTTGGCAGAGAACGTTCTGGTGGAAAGAGATCCTACCCAGCCAGATCCTGAACCAGAAGGAACCGGATACCCCGAAGAAGAATTTCACGCGGCCCCGAGTCGGCTATCACCGAACCCAGCTGATCCCCACTGATATTGAAGACAGTTCGAGTTCTAGCTCAACTTCTTTCAGACAAATTCCCAGAAGAAAGACCTCCCCGACAGCTATCTGCTCACCCCAGTCTTAGAATGTCTCACGCAACTAAAAGAAGTTGAACTCCGTGCGGAGCCCCAGTTGCCTTCAATGGTAACATTAGAAAAGCTTTCGCATTGGCTGCACTCTGTAAAAGCATACTTCACCGTTAACGCACCATCTACTCCACCGATGAAAAGGAAGGTAGTCACCGCCCTCGCCTATATGATGGAAGGAACGGCATCATCCTGGTCCGACACCTTCTACCAAGTATGCGAAGGAAGAATGGCCAAGTATGGAACTTGGGTCGACTTTGAGAAAGAATTTTGGAGATGTTTATCCCCGCCGATGCGAGTATAGTCGCGCTCAACAAGATCCACGAAGCTTAAACAGCTCAGAAGAAGTCTCACGTCCTACGTCGCTGAGTTCCGCTCGCTCGTAGTGGTAGCCAACGTCAAGGAATCGCACGTCCTTATCCATATGTTCAACTTAGGTCTAAACGACGACCTCGTGAATGCCGTACATCTCATGGGAGAAATCCCTACTGATTTCGACAAGTTATTGTCGCCGTTACTAAGATTGATAGCAATATTAAACGCGGCAAGACTACCATCACTCTCACTCACGCCAACTGATACCACCGCCCCAATCTAAGAAAAGGACGATGATGCGATGGACGTAGACCGTCTCGACGAAGAAGAGCTGCCGACTGCATGGCTAAAGGCCTATGCTTTGTGTGCAAGAAGTGTGGCCATCGTGCCAATACCTGCCCAGAAAAGAAGAAGAAGAAGGTCCCAGTTAGGCAGAGAAGATTGAAGAAGAGATGATGAGACCGAGAACCGCCGCCTTGCAGAGGATTTTTAATGTGGAAGACTGGTACGACGTCAGTATCTTCCAATGTAACAGTAAGACTTGTACAGGCTATTGGAGAACGAAAGGAACTGTGCGTTCCGATGACTCTTATTTCCAAAACTCATCTCAAAACCATCGAAACCACTGCCATTGTTGATTCGGGAGCGGCGGGAACCTTTATCCTCCGAAGACTTCATTAAACTCCATAAGATCCGAACCCACCGACTCTCTAAACCCTTCAAAGTAACTACCGCCGATGGAAGTCTGACCAAAGGCAGCCCGATTATGCATTATTGCATACTAATTGTGAAGATAGACGACTGTGCCATGATTGGCAAGTTCAATGCCATGCACCTCGGAAAGCATGATCAGATCTATTAGGAATCCCATGGTTACAGGCTATGGACCCCATCATCTGATGGAAGGCAGGAACACTCTCTTTACCCAGGACTCCTAAGTCCGACTTGATCGAAGAAGACGTCGATAACGAATGAAGAGGAATGGATTACCTCCTTTTTTTCAGAAGAAACCAAAGTACGAGCATTCCCAGCTTAAGAAGTCAGTGAAACCTGAATGCATTGACTCCACGGTTCTGACGAAAGTTGAACCAGTGACACCTGAACGTATTGACTCCACGACTTACCCCTCTGCATCCATTGAGGAAATCCCTGATGAGGAGATGACAGTTCCAGAAGAAACAGCCCCTGTCTTTGATATGAAAGAAGATATTTGGGGAAATTACAAACCCATGGTAACCGACATTACCACCTATCAACTACGAGATGAAGATGTTCTTATTGAATATTCAGAAGACGGAACAGAGATGCGCCTTATTGAGAATGTTTCCCTTGATTCCCCCCTCACTAAAGACGGTACTTCCAAGAATGAAATGAAATTCAGCAATAAAGCCCAACAGTTCGCCATCGCAGGAGCACATAGCGAGGTAGAACAGAAAAAGAAATCGTTCGAAGAATTGGTACCCGGCTATCTCCATGACTTCCATGACATTTTCGCTAAAGATGGCCTTAATCGACTTCCCCCCGAACGACCTGGAAATGATCATCGTATTGAGACAAAACCTGGCTTCATCCCGAAGATGTCAAAAATCTACCCCTTATCAGAAAAGGAACGGTCAGTGGTCAAGGCATTTATTGATGAGAACAAGAAGAAAGGATTTATCTCGGAGTTGAAGTCTCCCCAAGCGAGCGGGTTCTTCTTTGTCGGCAAAAAGAGTGGAGAACTCCGTCCTTGTCAAGACTACCGGTACATCAACAATTGGACGATAAAGAATTCTTATCCGCTTCCCCTCCCTCTCACACTGATTGCTCGATTACATGACGCCAAGTACTTTACTAAGATGGATGTCTGATCTGGGTATAACAATATCTGGATCCACCCCGATGATCGATGGAAAGCGGCTTTCACCACAGAATTTGGTTATTCGAACCTAATGTCATGTTCTTCGGCCTCTGCAATTCACCAGCCACGTTCCAGGTGTATATGAATCGAACTTTCCAACAGGAGATTAACAAGGGATGGTTAGTCATCTACATGGACGACATCCTCATCTTTTCGAAGATGCTTGATGAACATCAAAAGTGGACTAGAAGAATATTGGAGATAATTCGTTGGGAGCAGCTTATCTTGAAACCAGAAAAGTGCACGTTCGATGCCGAAGAAGTGGAATATCTTGGCATGATTATTAAACTTGGCCATGTTGCCATGGACCCTGCTAAACTCGATGGAATTAGAGACTGGCCCGTTCCCACCACAGTGAAAGAAACTCGGTCCTTTTTGGGATTCTGCAACTTCTATCGGAACTTTATCTCGCATTACTCTGACCTCGCATGCCCTCTGATAGATCTCACAAAGAAGGATGCCCAGTTCTTGTGGACTGCTGCATGTAACGAATCGTTCCTGACCTTGAAAGACTGTTTCCTTTGTCAACCGGTCCTTCAAAACCCTGACCCCACTCGTCAATTCGCGGTCGCAACTGATGCTTCCCTCGTGGCCACTGGAGCAGTACTCCTCCAGACCGATGATAATGGACAGTACCATCCGTGCGGTTACCTGTCCCAGTCCTTGAACCCAGCAGAACGAAACTACCAGATCTTCGATAGAGAATTGCTCGCTGTCATTCGAGCACTTACCGAATGGCGTCATTACCTTGAAGGAAACCCACACCTGGTCATCGTATTCACTGATCATAAGAATCTGCTCTATTTCCGCACTGCACAGAAGTTAACTTGCCGTCAAGCATGGTGGCAGTTGATTCTTTCCATGTTTGATATTGAGCTCCACCACATCCCAGGAACTAAGCTAGCCGCCCCTGATGCATTGTCTCGCAGGCCAGATCACCACCCCACAGATTTGGATAATGCGGAACGTCACTCTTCTCCCTGATACCATGTTTGTCCGCCTTCTTGACGACTCACTCCGTGACGCCCTTTCTACGGATGACCCATCCTCTGACCCTATATTCTCCACTGCCTCTGATGCTTTGAATGGCCTTTGTCTCCCTCCTATGAAGTCAGCGCTGTCTGACTGGAAGATTGTCAACAGCGTCCTGTATTACAAAGATCGCGCCTATGTCTCCCCTGCCGCCTGCCATGACCTACTCCGTCATCTCCATGACCACCCCACCGCGGGCCACCCTGGCCGTTTCAAAACCGAAGAACTCGTTAAGCGTGATTATTGGTGGCCTGGACTAGGCACCTATGTTCATAAATATGTTGAAGGATGCTCCCTTTGTCAGCAGATGAAAGCTGACACCCACCCAGTGACCCCTCCCCTTGTTCCCATTTCTTCTGATGTGACCGTACCATTCACTTCCTTGTCAGTCGATCTCATCACGGATCTCCCTCCCTCTGGTGGATTCAATTCTTTTATGGTCGTGGTCGACCATGGCCTTATGAAGGGGGTAATTATTACTCCTTGCCTGAAAACCATCACTTCAGAGGGCGTAGCGAAACTTTTCTTCAAACATGTTTACTGCAGATTCAGACTCTACGACAAGATTATCTCTGACCGAGGTCCTCAGTTCATCTCTAAATTCTCGAAAGCTCTTGCTAAACTCCTTGATTACACCATCGCACCCTCTACCGCCTATCACCCGCAGACTGATGGACAGACCAAACGTCTTAATCAAGAATTAGAAACGTATCTACGGATCTATTGCCGAACCAACCCCGAAACATGGGTTGAACACCTTCCCCTTGCAGAATTCGTCCACAATCACAGAAAGCATGATTCCCGTAATGCCTCACCATTCTATCTTATGATGGGATACAATCCAAGATCGCTACCCCATACCCTAGCATCGTCATCGGTTCCAGCAGCCGAGGAACGCATAAGACTTCTGCAGAAAGCTCGAGAAGAAGCCATCACCTGCCACAACATTGCTATGCAGCGAATGGCAGAACAATCTCATGGAGTAAAGTATACGCCCTGGAAAGTTGGCGATAAGGTCTGGCTATCGGCTAAGAACTTGATAGTACCGATACCGAAGAAGAAGCTCGGACCAAAAAGATACGGACCCTTCCTGATCAAAGCCATACTTAGCCCGATCACTTTCACACTACAGCTCCCAGAACAATGGCAAATCCATCCCACGTTCCATGCTTCGGAACTATCATCCTATCGCGAAACTGACGTGCACGGTCCGAACTTCCAAGAACCACCACCTGACATCGTCAACGAGGAAGAAGAATACGAAGTCGAGGCTATTCTTGCCCACAAAGGAACAGGTAAACGAAGACGCTATCTCGTATCTTGGATCGGTTACTCATCGGCCAGTAATGAGTGGATCCCAGAAGAGAATCTCGGTAACGCCTCTGAGATAACGAAAGCATATAAGAAGAAGCACAAGCTCGCCTAACTCTTTCCAATGTACTCCAGTGACATTGTTTGGCAACTCCCTGACTATCTTCGCCTTATCAAGTTTATCGCCCTCAAGTTTCTCGCTCTTACCAACAATTTCATTATGAGCTCCTCCTCCGACATCACCTCTGACCTTGCATCCGCCTTCGTCTCGCTTGACTCATACCTTGACACCATCACCAAGACCCTTGACTCCACCGACCTCATTAACCAGGAAGCACACACTACCCAGAACGCTTCCCCTCTTTCCACCGCCTCCTCCAACTACTTCGCCATCTTAGAAGAAGTAGAGAACCAGACTCTTATCGAGGCAGCGTGCCTTGACATCCAGTATTCCAAAGACATCGACGAACGTCTTGCCCAGCATGATGCCACAGCCGTCAGGCTACTCATCAACATTGTCCGAGCGCCAAGCTTGTTGAATGTACCGCCAGAATCCTTCCTAACCCCCGCCACACCAGCATCCTCCTTCATTTACAAAGGCATATTAGGAACCTCGCTATATGTCTTATGCCTGATGACGCTAAAACTATTATTTGTGAAGTTGTCCACGAAGTATGCGAATGTATTATTAAGAACCCAGTCTTACGTCCCCATTCCCCTGACACGCCTCTTCCTGTACCTCCACCAGTTGAAAGCGCTGCTTCTGCTTCACCTGAGGATATTACTCCTGGCCTACGCACTATGTCTCTTTCGACGATGGCTGCATGCAAGTGTTGCAGGAAACGGCTCCTCCACTTAACGAACCAGCGCACCCCCTCTGAAGAACGCATCATAGACGCTCTTCTGGAAACACCCGTAGAACAAGAGTCGCACGTGCCTCTGCTCCTTCCCCTCCTGACCTTACCAACCGCAATCGTGAACGCTCCGCGTCCCCGACGCCCTCCACTGCATCCCGCGTCACCATTGTAACCACTGACCCCGACAACAACTTCGTTTGCCGTAACTGTCGTACCCCCGGGCATCGTCACAAGCACTGCCCAAAGTATCACTGTCATGTCTGTTGTGTCTACACACCAGGCCATTTCTCCGTCTTGTGTAAGCAGCTTAAAGGCGAAGCTGTTCTTCCTATCGACTGGAAGGACCCAGAATTTTATAGTGCCCTCACTCGCTGGGAAGCTGATAAAGATGCGGCAGACCTCTGCATTACTGAGGAGCAAGACGCTCTTCTTCACCGTGACTATGACTGCGACCATACTCTTTATGACAATACTGATTGATGAAGTCAGTGACTTCACAATAAAAATGGGGTAATGTTACAGTGTACTTACCTCCTATTCATTTTCTTGTCCTTACCCATTGTATTACATCACGACCGCTTGTTACCGCCGTCGCTAGATGACTGATAGTCGCTTCTTGCTTCCTTTCTTGGGCCGCTTACCTTTCCCATGCACGCATACTTAATTAGGCAGTTGACTATTACTTCATGCTTGCCCTAAACCTCTCCTATGACTCCTTATAAATACGCGCATTTGTACTATGTAGTTCTTTACTTTAATCTTACTGGGTTTTACCTGATACTTGATTTCCTTCGTCTAAGCTCTCCAAGCTTAGTCGTCTGAACCAATTTCTAACTTAGAGCACTCCTCTTCGTTAGTCTGAACCTTTCAACCTAACTTCAAGGTCTTACCTTGTTGTTAGCTATTAGCTTGCAAGCAGACTTCATTGTCGTTGCGTCGCTAGACTAGACTCAACCCCGAAGGCTCTCTTCTGAGTCTAGGATGTTAGAACCTATCCCAGTTCATAACAGTATGCATTTGTCATGTCAGATTTGGCAAACATTGCCAAGAACTTAGGTGTACCTGCTGAGAAGAGGGGCGCCATAATGGACTCAGGCGCCACCTCCCATTTCTGCCCAGATCGCTCGAAGTTCACGAACTTCGAGGAAATAACCCCCCAGGACGTCCATACTGCAGACGGCTCTACCCTCAGCGCGATAGGCAGGGGCGATGTGCTGATAGACCTACCACTCGGTGAGAAACGGACGACGGTAACGCTAAAGAACGCCCTATACGCACCTACTATGGCGTTCACGCTCATATCCACCAACCGCATTACATCGGCGGGCCTCGCCGTTTGTTCGAAGGTCGAATGTGCAAGATACTCTCGCAGGGACCAAAAAGGCGGGTTATCGCCGAGATCCCGCAGGTGGAGGGCCTGTACAGCGTGAATGGAGCTCGTCAGAAGCACCATGCTAACGTTGCTAAGTCCAAACTCACCGTCAATGCATTGCACAAGGTGCTGGGGCATGTCTCCCAGCAAGCGGTGCTAGAGGCTGTAAAGAAGGGGTTAGTGACAGGACTGGAGCTGGATAACGATTCCAAGCCCGAGTTCTGCGATACCTGCGTTAAGGCAAAATCAGCGCGAAAATCATTCCCGACCGAGACGGAGAATAGAGCCTTACCTATGGCGAACTGGTACACACCGATCTCTGGGGACCTGCCCAAACAGCGAGCATCAACGGATCCCTATACTATATCAGTTTCACGGACGATTTCACGTCAAACGAAGCTTCAGTTCCTGAAGCTCAAAAGCGAAGCACTCACCGCCTTCAAGGCATATGAAGCATGGCTTGCACGTCACCGGGTGTTTTCACCAAGGTCCGTTCTGACCGAGGAGGGGAGTACTTGAGCGCCGAGTTCGATACCTATCTAAGTCAGCAGGGTATAGAGCGTCAATTAACCGTCCATGACTCACCTCAACAGAACGGGGTGGCTGAACGCCTTAATAGGACGTTGGTGGAGCATGCTCGGCGATGCTTATTGCTAAGGACCTCCCCAAGTTCCTCTGGGCAGAGGCTGTTAACTATGCAATGTGGCTGAAAAATCGCTTACCGTCTAGGGCAATCCCTGGCACCACTCCACGAGCTCGTCCGCAAGACAAGCCGAGCCTTGCACAGGCTCATGAGTTCGGGTCCATCGTATATGTTCACCTGCTAGACGCAGGGAAGTTGGACCCCAGGCCGAAGAAGCCGTGTTTGTAGGCGTTGACGTTGAGAGTAAGGGGTACTGGGTTACTGGCCGTCGAAGCGCAGGGTGTCCATCGAGAGGAACGTGACGTTCGCGCCAGGAGAGGTCGTTGTGGCGCCGGATGTACTGGACGAGGGGGAGTCAAACGGTCAAACCGCTAATGAGAATGCTACCGCACATACCGTCCAGACTATCCAGCCCCAAACCACCCCTCCTACCCCAACTCCAGAGCAGGATGAACCGTGTTACACGCACGCGTCACGCACCTGGTTATTATGCCAAGCTTCAGAAAGGTGAAGCGGCTCGATCGCTATAGAGTCCTTGTTAGAAGCGTCAGAACTCGATCTACTGGATGAAGTCGCTCACATTGAACCGCCCTGGCTGCCGCTGAACCAGAACCTACCCGCTCAAGCCCTGAACGGCCGGACGCTGTGAATGGCAGGAAGCGATTAACTATGAGATAGGTCAGTTGGAGAAACTGGAAACTTGGGAAATAGTGAACGCACCTCGCGGTGCCAATGTCATCCCTTGCCACTTCGTTCTGGCAACGAAACGCGGACCGGACGGCGAGAAACTCAAGTTGCGAGCCCGCCTGGTAGCCAATGGGCAGAGACAAACAGTTCGGCGTCGACTATTTTGACACCTTCGCACCGACAGCGAATATGGCCACCATACATACTGTGCTAACAATGGCTGCTCAGCGCGACTGGGAAATCCATCAAGTGGACATAAAGAGTGCATACCTGTATGCTAGTATCCAGGAAGAGATATACATGAGAGCGCCACCTGGGTACTTAAGCGATGGTCAGGAGGGAAAGGTGTTAAAGCTGAAGCAGAGCTTACCTGGCCTAAAACAGGCTGGATTCGAGTGGGCTGAAAAACTCGCTGGAGTGTTCAAGAGGTTAGAGTTCATGCGTTCGAAAGTAGACCAGTCGGTCTACTTCAAGCGGAACCCCATGGAGCACATGGTCATCACCGTCTCGGTAGATGACATGGCGGTCACGCAAACCATATATCCCATATCCGACGTTTTAAGACCCACTCCTTGAGTTTTTCGAAATAACGGACCTAGGCAAGCTAAAACTGGTTGTTAGGGCTCAAGGGTAAGAGAGATAGAGTCGCATGTACCTTAACGCTTTCCCAAAGGGCCTATGTCGACACCATCGTCGACTGTTTCTCCCTTGGTGATGCCAAGAGCGCACAAACCCCCATGGAACCTGGCACCATGCTGTCAGTAGATCAGTCCCCAGCTACATTCTCAGAGCAAGATGCAATGAGAAACGTACCGTACCAACATGCCATCGGCTCGCTCATGTACGCAGCCACGAGCACCAGGCCAGATATTGCGTTCACCATTGCTACCTTGTCCCAGTTCATGCAAAAACCCGGGCAAGGCACACTGGGAAGCCACTAAGCGGGGCTCTCAGATACCTAAAGGGAACAGCCGACTTGGAGCTTACCATGGGCACGACGGACGAAGGCCTCCAGGCTTTTGTCGACGCTGATTGGGCATCTCAGCCCCACAGGACACTCCATGTCGGGGTATATCGTCCTCCTGAATGGCAGACCAGTAACCTGGAGCGCACGAAAGCAGCCATTAATCGCGCTTTCAACAGCAGAAGCTGAGTATATAGCGCTAACAAGTGTGGCACGAGAGGTACTTTACCTCCAACTGCTCCTAGGAGAGCTCTCTGAAGCTCCCAGCCTCCCTACCCCTATCTTCTGCGACAACCAGGCTGCTATAGCGCTAGCAAGCACTGGTAAGCTCCAATCCCGCACAAAACATATCAACCTACATTATCACTTTGTCCGCGCCCATGTCAAGAACGGAGTCTTCAAACTCCTATACTGTCCAACCGACGACAATGTGGCTGATGCCTTCACTAAGGCGTTAGTGAGACCTTGCTTGCAGAAACTCAGGACTCATATGAGCCTGGCTTGCGCTCAAGGGGAGTGTTAGACTCCAAAGAATCTGAGAGATAGGCATGAGGGGGAGAGAGTGGTCCGAGCGCAAAGCCAGCACTGACCAATAACGGACGTCTTCATGACGTCCAGTTGCGCCCTGAAATATATGTCAAAAGAAGTCAGTTATTTTTCGTTCCTTACTCACCTAGTATAAAGAAAGGTGCCAAAAGAACGCACATCTTAGTTCTTCTACAAAGACTGAGATGTAAGTAGTTTATCCCTGTATGTTAGCAGAAGCTAACACAAAAGCGTAGCATACCTTTGTTATAGGTATAACGCATCAATAAAGAGTTCTTCTACAAAGACTGAGATCGTACCTTTGTTATAGCGCTCCCGTTTCCTCCCTATTCGTCTCATAATCCTAGACCTCCTGCATGAAGTCCCTTTTTATGTCATCAAAACAATGGGAAGGTGGTCAAGTGAAGCCTTTGCCTTATATCTGTGAGACTATGTGAAGATCCTAGCTCCATACATCCAGTCCTCTCCTGCACTGGAGCCATTCATGCATTATACCTTGCCCCCAGTGCATTTGGTCACATCTTGAAGTGAGTCCAACTCCTTATATCTCTTGGGCATCAAGCTTCGCTGCATGCATCATTTTAATCCTCCTAATACGTGGAACACAGCTCACCATTGATACCTAGGTTCGGACCCTAGTTTCAGACCAGAAAAGCCCTTTGGGCTTTCACCCAAACACTCAACAAACTATAGCTTCATTCTTTTGTATCTTCCCAGCAACACTAGTCTTCGTCTTCTAGTCATTTTCTTAGTCGGTATTCACCCACTACAATACTCTCCACTACTGGACACTCAGCAGTGCAGCACATAGATTCAGATCTGGTGCTAGTTTTGCACCAAAAAATCATGTGGAGCCAGTACTCAATAGGATGACTTTGCTTGTCCCAAACTGTAGACAAACTTGGTCTCTGGCCGGCCTTTTTCCGGCCTAATTTATGAAGCCGAAATGAAACTGTTTACTACATAAACAATGTCACATGAACCGAACTAAACACGGTGTTTTAGAATTGAGCATCCCATATATAATACCAAACTGGGATTGTAAAGACATTTGCATGAGAGCTGTGTAAGGTTCCTGTGAACTTCCAAGGCAATCGATGAATTACCAACTCTAGTAGTACAGGAAACTCGCATTTTGGAAACTCAGCGGGAGCCAGTCGTTTAGAAGTCTGCTTTGGCTCTCACACTTAGACATCGAAGGTTCGCAACCAGACGAGAACTTTGACAGCACGGTGCACCTACTAGTAGACTCGAGGTCCCTCACTGGCAAGCCATCCCCATCATATCATCATGTCCTCCTCATTTATTGTTCCCACTACTTCTCCCAGACTCGACTCTTGTTCTGACCAGTCCGTACAGGACAGCTCTCATTGTGTCAAGCGTAACCGTGATGACCGGAGAATGGGACTCAACTCCAAACGTGACGTATCAGAGCTTGGGAGCCTTCCCCCGTAATACAACATATGTCATGTTATGCAAAGCGTGCTAGTGCAAGGTTCAAGCCCTATCTGCCAGGCAGGCATGTTCCTACCGCAGTAGAGCACCGTTTCATGACAAAAAATGTTCTGAAACGCCACGAGGCTGATATCAGTCTGGTAGATGTCCAGCAGGTATATTAACCTCGTTTATACCACAGATCCTGTCGTGTTAATTAGCATTATACCAGGGAAAAGAGATGTTAAAAAGGGGTCTGGAATGTATGACAGATGCGACTCTGCAGTCAGCTGTCATCGCCAAGCGAGCTGATGCAGAAAGCAAGCGCTTGCATGCTCTCGCAACAGCTTGGGACCTCGAATCGACTGAAAAACATGCAATCCTTCTTCAAACGATTCTCAGAGACAATGCGGAACAGTATCTTGACAGCCTGGCAGATGCCAACTTCTTCGAGTCGATGATGGTCAAACGTACCCGCCAGCAGCTTGAAGATGACGCGGACTTCACAATCGCCACATACAGTCATGATATTACGGTACACAATATAGCGGACAAGCAGCTTGATAACCTGGAGGAGATCAGTGCTGAGCGGAAGGTTCCCTTGGACGACCTAGACTTGGAAGATGTTGAAAGCTGCCTTGACGATTACTTGGAATTTATACTGGGAGGGACGAACAATATGATCGCAGTAAACTGAGGTAAGGCGATTATTATCAGCGTAAACTGTCTTGCAATACTGATGGTTCAAATGGCAGTACCTACAGGCCAAATGCATGTCTGCGTTCCACCGTTTCCGACGCTCAAATATGTATGACATGATGTACCCTCGTAGCGGCAGCAAAGAAGAAAAGAAGAAGACATGGACTTCACTAGTACATCATCGTTGGCTACTAGTACTGTATTGACTAGGACACGGTCGCGTTCTTGACGATGTACACAAGATGTACATCATGATTATTTACTAGGATGATTCAGTTACTGCTTGAAGTAGTACGCCTTGTAAGTTATGATTGGAAGCCGAAATCTAATAAGGTCTAGCTACTATGTAGTACTAGTCAATGGCAAAGGACATCACCGTAACATCTTTCAATGAGAGAGACGACTCTTCAGGTATCTTGAACCTTAAACACATTGCACGAACTACCGGTGACAGTAATCACACTGGTGCCGCAGTAGTGGCGGCCATTCTGTTAAACATGTCCTTGGTCAGATTTACGGAGAACTGTCACGACTTCAGGTTCAACTACCGCGGTTGACTCTGACGCACGGTCACCCAAGAGAATCGCCGAATGTGCAGAAAACTTCTATGGCCATTTCTCCTGTTGTTTTTTACCTATCATCTGATCATGGTCTCCTGCAACGCTCCAGGCTGCTCCTGGACCCAGAGAACTGTCGATGCTTGAGGGCTTAGTAGACATCGGGCATCATGTCGGTTCTACCATAATTCCAAAGTTCTAGCAAGTCAGAAAAGACAAGAGAGGGCGAAACAGGCAGCCGGAGCTCCAATGGCTCTGCGGCGGCGAGTATCAGTGAAACCAGGCTTAGCCAATTCTTCGGTGAGCAGTCTTTCTTCGAGTTGGCAATGACTTGTCTCATGAACAGTTGCTCGACTGTCGCATACGTGGCCTCTAGCAAATATCGCCTGTTCAGCCTCACGTGGAGAGCTGTCGCTCAAAACCCATCATGATTGTTCCGTGCAAGGTGTTCAGCAGGTATGGCAGGATGGTTGGTGTGTCACAATCTTCCGGCCACGGCGTAGCGCCAGGTCTTGAGCACCATCACGGTGACTTTCAGCAACTTGAACTCCGGTCAGACTCGGAACAGCAGCAGTTTGATCATCATGATGCTTTGGGTATGTTCAAGTCTTCGGGTTCCCCAATGATGTCGATTAATACTCACCTGAGCTACTCTTCCAAAAATCTCAGAGGAACTTGGACACTCGCACCATCTGGGAAGGATACCTCGACCTTTTGAGGATATCCCTCTTCTTGATGAGGACGCCAATTACTCGGATAATGTTATTGCCCCGCCCGCCCCACCCCAATCTAGAATTCGGAGGGTTCTACTGACATTACGAGACACGTTTCAGACTACCTTCAATTCTTTGGGACTTTGCCGTCTATACCCTCGTCGCCCATCCTTCGAGCCAGACAAATTTGTCCCGTCCTCACTACTTTCGACGACGTGTCCGGTAGTCATGCAAGAGACTGATTTACCTAGCCTCCTTCCACCTCCTTACCCATTTTCCAACATGACGATTTATCGACTTATGTCTTGGATGAATTCCGGGAGCGGTAGGAAATCCGAGACTGAAGTTGCCCGTCTCGTCAATGGAGTAATCCTGGCAGAGGATTTTGACAGAAAGCATCTGGAGGATTTCTCGATAAAGAAGAGTTTACGACAAATGGACAGCAACCCGGACAGCAAGATCGAATTTCCAGATGACTGGATCCAGGCTAATATCACCATCGAAATACCTACGAAATCAAAGGAGGAAGAGGCAATACCTTTTTCTGTTCCAGGGTTCCATTTTCGCCCCCTTGTCCAAGTCATTCGGTCAGCTTTCGCGGATATCCAAGCGAATGCGTTTCATCTTTCCCCCTTTAAACGTCTATGGAAGGACCCGTTGGACAACCATCAAGAGCGGATTTTCGACGAGTTGTATACCTCCGACTCTTGGCTGGATGCCCAGGATGAGCTACAGAAACTCCCCAAGGAGCCCGGATGCTCACTGGAACGGGTAATTGCTGGCCTCATGTTTTTCTCGGATGCTACGCATCTGGCGAATTTCGGAACGGCGAAGGCGTGGCCCCTCTATTTGTACTTTGGAAATTTAACAAAGTATGCACGTTCTGCTCCTAAGTCTGGTGCATGTCATCTAGTGGGCTTTCTGCCGTCGGTGAGTGTTCCTACTGTAGTTCTAAGCGTCACTTTGATATTTCCGCATCAGTTGCCTGATAAAGTCAAAGATATCCTGAGCTGCTTACCTCGAATATCGAAAAGTGGTATGGCCGCCCTTCACACTCACTGCCGACGTGAGCTGTTTCAGGGGTGTTGGGATACCCTCCTAGATGAGGACTTTCTTCATGCATACCGCCATGGTATTGTACTTAAGTGTGCCGATGGAGTGTTTCGCAGGATTTTTCCTCGTTTATTTACTTACTCTGCTGACTATCCCGAAAAGTACGTCCTGTCTTCAAAGATAGGTAGATTGTATCGCTCAATAACTCTCAGGGTTTTAATTGCCACTATCAAAGATATGGGCTCATGCCCCTGTCCCCGTTGCCTCACACCAAAACGCATGTTTACCTCTCTAGGCCTCCTAAAGGACATGAAGAGTCGCATAAATAATCTTCGAATTTACGTCGAAACCAACGTTGTCAAGGCACGAGAATACATTTATCGGTCAGGACATACGGTGGATGGTACAAAGGTGGAAGATGTGCTCGGGGAAGGCTCGTGGGTGCCTGTACTAGTAAGTGTGAACTGTCCGCTGCTCTGTCGTACTGGCTCAGACAAGTAACCCGCAGAATAAATTTGCTGAGAAGCTGGGAGGACTGGGCCTTGACCCATTCCGTATGCTCGTTGTCGACTTTATGCACGAGTGCGAGTTGGGTACCTGGAAGTCATTGTTCACTCACCTCGTCAGGATCCTTTATGCGCTACCAGGGGGAACGCAGCTAGTCGCAACCTTAGATTCCAGGTAGGTGGAATTTCTATAGTGTTTCTACCCCAAAATAAATCGCGAATTCTATCGCACTACAGATTTCGTCAGATTCCAACTTTCGGTAGTGGTATAATCCGAAATTTCGCGAACAACACGTCCGAGATGAAGAGACTGGCCGCCCGGGACTTCGAAGACATGCTGCAGGTTTTTATTTCTGTATTTTACCGTTATCTGGATAACATGCTGACGCCCTTTATTCAGTGCGCGATACCCGTGTTCGAAGGGCTGTTTCCCGCTCAACATGACGTGGTTGTGCAGTCTCTTCTTTATAGATTCGCACAATGGCATGCACTTGCGAAGTTAAGAACTCATTCAGATTCGACCCTCGGTTTCCTTCACGAAACTTTCAAGAAACTCGCGAGGCAGTTGCGGAATTTCCGCGATTTTACCTGTGTTGCCTTTGAGACTGTGGAACTACCAAAAGAGAAGGCAGCTCGCCAACGGAGGTCCGTCCAATGTGCGGCTGGACCCAATAATAGCTCTTCAGAATCTAGCGGACCGAGGGTGAAGAGGTTTAACCTAAGTACCTACAAGTTCCACGCAATGGGTGATTACGTGCAGACTATCAAGCTCTTTGGGACCGTTGACTCTTTCACCACTCAGATTGTAAGCATCGTTTCTTTTCTGGACCTCAAGAACTTGAACGCTTCTGACGTTATGTTATTCGCTAGGGAGAGCTGGCGCACAGAGCCCTGAAAGCGTTTTATCCGCTAACTAGTAAGCTGGATACTCCAGCACAGCTCGCGAAGCACGAGCGCAGGCGTCGTTTGTTAAGGCGAATCGCCGAAGTAGGTGGAATTTCCTCAAGCAATGAATTCCCGGCCGGCTCTCCTACTCTATTGTCCTTGGGGCATCATTCTATTGCAAGCAATCGCAACGATCCAATCTCGTTGTTTGCATTCCTTCAGGAAAACGACGGTGATCCGGCTATAAAGGTAAAAAATCGTTGCACGTTCGGTTCATTGGACACTCAACGATTTTTAGAACTTCATTCCAAGATTGAAGGACCACATCTTGTATAGGCTGAAGAAGTTGGATGTAAGTCATTGTGACCACACATTCACGGATGAGGAACGCAACACCGTCATTATTCCTGACAATACGATCTACTCGGTCCAGACGATGCAGGTGCACTACACTACGTATGACATGAGGCGCGAATACGATACCATCAATCCCAGAACACATGGAGATGTGATGGTGCTTTCAGGAGAAAGCACCCCCAGCCACTCATACTGGTATGCTCGGGTGATGGGTATCTATCACCTCGACACCTGGCTCCAAGCTGGGGGCGAGCAAACTGAGAAACAGCACCTCGAAGTCCTCCACGTCAGATGGCTCGCACCATTAATATCGCATCGATCTGGCATGCAGCACGCTCGCCTCCCTAAAGTGGCATTTGTGGAGGAGTCGGACTACGATGCTTTCGGATTTCTTGATCCCGGACAAGTGATTCGAGGGAGTCATTTGATTCCTGCATTTGCTTCGGACCGCGGTGAGGGCTCACTTCGCCGCGGTAAATCACTAGCACGTCCTCATGGGGAACTAGATGACTGGGAAATGTTTTACGTCGGGATGTGAGTGGAATGCATCTTTTTGTAGCTGGATGACTCTAATCTTTCATAGTTTTGTCGATCGCAACATGTTCTTACGTTATACTGATCTGGGTGTAGGACACCCGGCGGCTTTGCGGAAATTCGTCAGAGATTGTTTTGGTCTACAACCACAGGTATCGGAAGCTATGGATGTCGATGAAGGCGGAAACGATGGCCATGAAGAAGATGATGAACAAGGAATGGACATCGACCTTGCTGATGACGAGTCGGAGGACGGATACGATGAAATTTTTGGCGAGGAAGAGTCTGACGATGGATGTGATGACCTCGGAGAGGAATTTGAGGAAGTGTCTAATGACCTCTCGTTTTGAATTAGGTCCGGCTTTGTAACTTGTGACCTTGACCATAGAATACGCCAGATGGAATATTAATGTGCTGTCCAAATTTCTAGATCTGCCGGTCATACCTGAGACTGTCACGGTGATACCATCAGTTCAGTCAGACTCTCGTGACCTCGACGGTGACCATCTATGTCAGTTTCTGCCTCTCAAGTTTTAATACCTACTTTCGATTCTGGGCCTTCATGCTGCGACTCACAATAAAACATAATGATTGTCTGCAGGGAGCCAACTTGCACCACCTGGATTGTTTCGATTTTCGGACTGGACGAACTCATAGTCACGTGACTTTGCAAACGTCGGAACTTGAAGCTTAAACCAAGACTCTGACGAGGGTGATGATCACGCGCACAAGCCGATGATCTTCTGCCAGATTCCTTGACGCACACCCGAAGCAACGATATTAGGCTGAGTCTCCCGACCATTTCTCGTGAATATCTCAGGTACGTGTGACTTGTATGCTTACTGACAGAGGCTGGCGTTAACTTCTGCCACTGCGGCCGCAGCTCCGAGTCAAATGATCTGAGCAGAATCATAATCAGACATTGCACGATTTTTGCGTCAACATCACCTACCTCTGCTCACCAATACCTTGCTATTCCAACACATTTAAGTTCGGAACACCGCGATGCAAGCGACTACTGCCAGTCGTTCTAACCGGTAAGCATCTTGATATGTACTGAATTTTGTCAATGCCTGTAACAGATACCTTGAGTAGCGGAGCACAAACTTGCTTTGACTTGGACGAAGTAGAATGCGTCAACGAGCACACGATTCATGTAGCTGGTCCGCCGGGTATGCCACTAATCAACATTGAGCGAAATGTTGGTGGAGAAAATGCTCTAAGTTGGTAACCGTACGTGTCTCCAGGGCTTGGATCACCTGTAATAAACCAGATTTTTACTGTATTGATAGGTGGAATTTTCGAGCACATTCGATGCCGACTCGTCACTGTGTTTTGGGTATGGCCCAAGTCTTTGAGTCACCTAAGTCAACTGATGGCTTTCTACAGTTTGGCTTCTCCTTGCACTTAAATGGGTCCTGACTGCACAAACACCTCTGTCAAGTCATGTGCCTTTATCCTTTTACACGGGGCTCGAAGATAATAGAATCCTTGGCGAAGCACCTGCGCTGATAGCGACAGGACATCTGGTATTTGAAACGACCAATTCCTTGCTTCAACACTGGCCTAACACGCGTTATCGTAATGGTATGTCTGAAAATACTGAACACTGCGCAGATGTCACAACTCCGACTCATCGTTCACGTCCTACAGGTCATATAATAGTTCCAGGGACTATTCCTGTAGGCACTCTCCTCTACCGTAGAGCCATCACCGGTCCCCATTTACCGACCGCTCTGCATTGGGTGTCTGTAGAGCCAGATCACTCCATAGGTTTCTGCCATATGTCAATCGAAACAGGGTGCTGGCACGTCACCCTCAAAGTCACTCAGCCGATGACTTGCGGGTGGTGGTTGATCTATATGTCAACCGCCTGGAGATGATGCAGCACCTTTTGAACGTGACGCTGGACGATGGGTCGATCTTTGGCCACGCGCAACAAGTCCAGAGACGACTGCGCACCGTGGTTTTGCCATACACTGTGTTTGCAGCTCCGCCTCCCAATACCTCTGTGACTGCCAACGCGACAAATTCGTGGGCTGCGCAAGTTTTTCGGGAATGTGCTACATCACACACGGCCTCCGTAGCAGCTCATGGGACGACGTTGACGTCCTCTGAATGTTTGCTCGTGCAAGCGGTACAGGAAACTACGCGTGAAATATGCCGCGTCGTCACGAAGGTATGGGCATCTGGAATGATGACTGGAATCGACCCCTTGTATCCTCCGGAACAACGCCCCGAAGCTGACTCGGATCACACACGTACTCTCTTGGGCGAATGGAAAGAGGGTGTGACGCAGTTAATCCCCTGGTTAGACTGGAGCGTGTGGGTGAAATGCCGACCAGCCTGTGGTTTCGAGGTAACAAAGTCAAGTTCTTGTTTGTGAAATGACTAACTCCAGATGCCAGGATCGTAGCAACGCAACAACAATAAGTTCTATACCTCTGCGTTTTCATCGCGGACGAGTGCGCGAACTTGTTGAGTACCTCAGGGGTATTACCGACTCGGGCGACCAGATACAAAGTAGACTTGCCACCGAGTTGACTGAAGTGGCGGTGATAGTTAAAGATCACACACACTACTGAACTACTTTCACATACTCAAACATCTTATATCATACGAGACTAATTTGTTGCAAGGCATGATGGAGATTGAAATAGACTCAGAAAACGATGGGGATAAGCAATTGGTTCGTTCCAAGATTTCCTATCGTGCTTTTTAATCATTCTACTGCAGGGAGACATGGATATTGTAGACACCAACGGTGACGACCGTATGGAAGTTGATGGAGTCGAGAGTAAACAACCGGTTCGTTCTGAAATCTTCGTCATGTTCTTTGGTCGTTCTACCTTCCCTCATTGCAGGGAGATATTGACATTGCAGACACCAGAGGAGACGACCGTATGGAAGTTGATGAAGCCGAAAGTAAACAAGCGGTTCGTTCTAACATTTCTCGTCATGCCTTTTAATTGTTCTACCTTACCTCATTGCAGGGAGATGTTGATATTGTGGACACCAACGGAGACGACCGTATGGACATCGATGAAGCCTGGCATGAAGAACCGGTACGTTCATATATATATATCGCCGACCTTTTCGTTCATTCTACTTTTTTTTACTACAGGAAAACACTGATGTTGGGATGGACATCGACTAGGAGGTCGACATGACCTGGTGCGTGAGTATACTGTGTATTCACGTCGAAACTGATTCTATGATAGAGTCTTAGGGATCCCGCAGATACGCTAATGCTGATATATTGAACTGTACTATCATCCAGGACCGTCTCCATTGTTATCGTTTCCGTACTGAAGTTAATCTGAGTCGAGTCGCAGTGATAGATATCTGCATGGAACTATTCTTCTAGGCATTTATGTTGTACCGTATATTGACTTGCCGCAACCCACATGAGATGAAGAATCCAAAATTATCAAGAGCGCTTATATCGTGTTGCAATGTGGTAGCAATATTGCGTAGATTACATGGCTATCCCTTGCTAGGTAATTCAAACCATAGATAACGGAAAACACGGATGCTTAACAACTCGTACACAATGACACTACGTTTTCTCGCTGGCCGTGATGGTGCAATGTCATAGCATCACCGCAAATCCCAATGTTAATATATATTTGACAACCAGTGCTAGTGCTACTTTTCATGGTAAAGTCATGAATAGTTTTGTCTTTGAAAACTAAATTACAACAAACAAACATGCCCAACGGCTTGTACACGATTACGGTACGATCCCTCGCTAGCCGTGATGTCGCAATGTCGCATTCTCGCCACCAACTCCTCATCGTAGTCTACATTCGCATACACGCTCTAGTTATGTACCAACAACTCGAAATTCTCGCAGTATGGATAACTATATTTAGAGGGAGCAGAATTACATCTCTCTATAGTTCCCACGACTACAATGTCACAGACTCATGGATTCACTGATGATAGTCAATCTTCACACTTACCTATTCCATATCAATGCTGCATCAAACCTCGTCCATGCCGCCACGTCAAATCTCTGCGCCTCATGCGTCAAATGAATCAAATCCCCTGTGCTCCAGTGCCTCAACTGTCAGTGTATATTTTAACTTGTTGTAATGATTGATTTTCTAACAGTGTCTCCTTTCGTCCTAACGGGCATCAAGGCATGCAATGCTGTCATTGCTGCTTGCAGGCTATGATCAGACTTAACAAAGCGTTATCGACCTTAACAGATTTAAATCCTCATGCAGCACAGCAGCTGGTCATCAGTGAACCGGTGAACAAATGAAAATGTCATAGTTTACTTTACATTAGTAACAATCACAACAATCAACATAAATGTGGCGGGGGGGTTTACTTAACCTTACGAAGGAAAGTTGGATTTGTAAGTGAACCAGTCAAGTTGTCCCACCCTCTATGCAACGTTGTGAACGGAAACTGGTCTATAAGTAAAAGACGTGACAAGAATTAATGGAGTGAATTGTAGATCCATAATCGTCGAGACAAACACTAAGGTCCTCACTGACGAGAATGGGACACCTGTGCACAATGCTAGAACATGTAAAATCACGCGTTGCGTGAACGAATGTAGCTAAAACACGGCCCTGGGAGTAGATAAGCGCTTGTGTCCCCTTTGACAAGAGTAGGATGCCTCTGTGCAATGCTACAATGATTGAATCAATTTGTCTTACCCTCTATGCACCATTGTAGACGCAAACTGGTTTATGAATAAAAGATGTGATACAAACTAATAGAGTGAATTGTATGTTCGTAATCGTGGAGACAAGCGCTAAGGTTCCTACTGACGAGGGTGGGACACCTTTGCACGATGCTACAACATGTAAAATCATGGGTTGTGTGAACGAATGTAGCTAAGACATGGCCCAGGGAGTAGACAAACGCTAATATTCTCACTGACAAGAGTGGGACGCCCGTGCGCAATGCTACAACAAGTCAAATTATGCGTTGCGTGAACGAGTGCAATTAAAGTATGACCCTGGGAGTTCGAGATCATTTGGATTGTGATGGGTGTATATCGTCCTGACACCCAGGCATCAGCAACATGTTGAAGAAGACATGCATTCTGACAAAACTCTGAGACCATTACTTGAACGAGACGCTAGACATATCTCAGATACTTTGGCACCTCGTCATGAAAACAAGTGTGATGTTGAATGCTGACACTATCACTTGTTTCGTAAGAGAAGGACGGGACCGTCCCAATATGAAGACAAAGTAAATACTAGCATATACCTCGAGACTCCTGACTTGGCGTCAGACTTCGAACACTGCAGGAGACCCCCTTCGACTAGGAAAGCTTCCAGGAACTAACGTCAAGGCGCCTATCTCTCAATTTGCCTTTATGGAGCAAGTCGGTACATTCGGGTCAGCCTTGCCAAAGCCAAAGAATGGCTACAATTATTTTCTCAGTGTTCCATTGACGTCCCTAATTCAACAGCTGGACGTCAACATAATGACTCGTAGCTTAACTAGATCAGGACTTTGGTTTGATTATTTGGCTAGCCATTGAAACGGATTTTCGTACGTTAACATCTGCCGCAGTTCCTCCACCTACCAGTCCTCATGAACATCGTACAAAGAGCGAATTTCACTGTCGTTTGGCAGGGTTGGTCGTCAAAATATATTTGGTGGTAGTCAGCACGTTGAAAGGGAGGTGATTCATCTGTTAATTGATCATATTTAGTTGGAGATTGTGCATAAGCTCCTCGAGCAAGGGCGTTATAGGTAGAACTAAATTGAGGGTTGATTGCAAAGTCACGCAGCAATGTGTCATCAGTCCGGTCGTCATTACGATGGTATAAAGGGAGAATCCCATTGTCATTTGGGTGTGCTTTATGTTGCAGTAAATCTGGAAGATACTAGGATGTCGAATACTACGAGATTTGGACTATTAATCAATCACATTCAGTTTAAGATAGCGCGTAAGCTCCTCCATCAAGGGAGCTGCAGGTAAAAATATTTTGATGGCTAATCGCGAAACCACACAACATCATGTTGTTGTCACAGTCGTCACTATCATGGTATAAAAAGAGGTTTCCCCTGTTGCCTGGCAGCGTTGGGATTAACATCTTGCACGGCATGACCACTGACAACCGTCCTTCAAAACGAATGATATGACAATGTGACATTCACAACTAATTTATTATCGTAGATGTAAGTATGGTAAATCAGATTAGTACGGGCGGTGGATCGTCATCAGTAAGCAGGCAAAAGAACAGGGAGTAGCGGCCGAGTACAGCGAGAAAAGAGAATATCGATCTAATCTGAATCGAAGGCAGCATCCTCCAGCGCCTTCCTCTGCTCCGCAAGTGCATTGACAGACATCTGGGACACGACCTCTGGCGTCAGGTCATCGCGGTGGCTTGTTCCAAAGATCTTCCTAAAACACCAGGGTCAGTCGCTATCCGATACTCAAACATTGACAAATACTACCTAGTCCACCATTCTAGAAGCTTCTCCACCCTACGACTCGTAATAGGACCGGGGACATCCTCGAAAAAGTCTACGATGTTGTTCCAAAACGACTCATAGTCAAAGTCGCCATCGACGGTGCGCCAAGATGAGACACTCGAGAGAGCGAAACGAACCTGCCGCTCAAATGTTAGATGCGAGACATCAATATAGTATCTAATACGATTTACTTACTTGGCAAGCGACGTAAGTGATGGAACGAGGTGTAACTTTCTTCATGTTAATAATCGAAGCAACACATGTTTTGACTTTCGGCTGGTCTGATCTCCGCCGTGCGCGCCTGTTGTTCTCGATGATGTCAGCACCGTCACCATCGCCCTCAGCTTCCTTGGCAGAGGAAGGGGACGTGAATATGGCCTTGAAAGCCTGTATTGAAATGAGAAAAGTGGTGTCACGACTGTATTCACAAACCTCTCACCAGGACTAGGAGCTTGGATTTCAAAAGTCCTTCCTCAAGATTGTCGCAGTTGACTGCGTAATTTTCGTACAAAAATAGCGGCCAAGAGTTTTCTGAAACAATATATTTTATCGTTCTGTCACGAATGCCAGCCTTAACACTGTACCGGCATCAGTGTCCTGTGATACTAGTCTAGGACGGTTTCACCTCACCGGTCTTGAGTCCAGTCCCACTCTGAAGGGCAGAGCAACTTTCCACAAATATCACTCGCAAAGCCGCGCGAGTGCTTGTCATCAGGCCTGATTAGAGGAGACGGACGAAAATCTTGATTTACCCAAGCAGCGACAAGGTCCTTGAGGCAGGATGTGTCGTCACCGCGAGCTGCGTCGGCTCCTTTCTTAAGCTACAAGACAATCAGGATGCAGCAAAATTTATTTGCAAATGAAATCACAAACCTTTTTCAACATGTCTACACAATCTTCGTGGTCAAAGTCTCCAAGATTCGTGTGCAGCCACGGTAACACTCGCGAGAGCTCAATGTATCCACGTTGTAGGCGATCTTCCCTGCGTTTATAAAAAGATCAAAATGGTGTAAGACATAAGTAGACGGCCTACGTTAGTGTGCTTTCCTCCGGTAGTTCGTCATACCGACGATCGTTCTCGGCAATCAATTCATCCAAGCTGGTGTAAAGGGCCACCAAGCGACGAATTGCCCTGCCTTGTGCAACAAAGTAGGTTGTCTTTCTTTAACGACAATTCAATACTGGCCTATTCAAGGTGGCGAACGAGACCGTAAGCTTACCTCTGCTTCGTCCCCCTCTCTTGCCGCATCCTCTCAAGCTCATCTTCTAAGGCAGTGATACGACGCTTGGCCCTTGAGTCGGCAGTGGTAGGAATGACCCCAGATGGAATTGACGATGTGGGTGCAGAATCCGTTTCATTGTCAAACACTGAATTAGAGTCATTAGAGTTGAACGATGCCATGGCGGGGTGGGGTGAGAGGAACAGACGTTGATGCGCAGTGCAAGAGCGGGGTGGAGTGGAAAAGTGAGGTGAAACGGGGAGGATGAAAAGAGTGAAGTGGAGTGATCAAGTAGATATAGAGATTTTATATGTTCAATATTCGCTAGAGCAAGGCCTTAATGATAAATGGAGATTTACGTATTGGTACATAGTACGCACCTGGGTTTTATGCACCTGGCTCATTATGCATCCGAGGCTTATGATACTATTACTTCCGTTAGCCGCAAAAACTGCCGTTAACGTCTTAGTAGGCGATCACCATAGATGGATGCTACTCACCTAAGTACTACTAGTAGTAGTCGCCCGGACTCAGTGCGTTGACGTACAACGGAATGTTCAAGTTTCCCTCGACAACTGCGACATTTCAACGAAAAGAGATTGAGACTGCAGAAGGGCAAGGCGCGTTTAATATTTTGTGGGGTCGGATCTTGACCAGTCTAATTGAACATCTGCCGATCATTCTAACAAGGACTCCGAGTTCCGCCAGTGACCTTGACTGCCGCGGCCACTTCAAGTTATCGCAGCGAACTTCAATAGATATAAGTCCATAGTCTGAGCTAGTACTAGTAGATGGGAGCACAAAGCGCCAAGATCGAAAACATCATGATAGTCACCGTGACAGTGCTTGATCCTGATATTATAGAGTCAGGTTAGTCAACTAGTCAGTTGAAGTCGAGCAGGGCCATGATGGTGCCGCTGCCTTGTACGGTAGTACTGACTCGGAATCATTGCCTGGATCATACCGTGACTATCATCATAGCCGCATACCATTGAACAGGTCATGGCAATATCACGGTAGCAATAATACTAGGAGTCCGACGAGTCCGAGTCAGTGTTACGGACTCGGATAGAGTACGCCAACAAAGGCAATCAGTAGCACCAATAAAGGTGGTTCTGGATCAGGACCGACTGAAGCGTAGCTTCGTCGGGCTATGGACTCCCGCAGGATCCGATCGTCTAGACTCCCGCAGGATCTAGAGTTAAGTCGAGGTCAACAAGGCTAGCCTCCTTCCCAAGGAGCTAGAGTTCGAGTTTATCAGAGAGAACCGAGTAGATTCAAGTTAGGGAAATACAAGGAGTAACTACGTTCTTAAATAGGTAGGAGAGGTGAGCACGGACCAAGGGTAATAGTACAGGAAAGGAAGGTTCATGGGAAAGTGAGTCAGGACGAGTCAGAGATAAGGGAAGCATGAGGGTGCAACAAGGTGGAAAGGAAGTAAGTGGAGAGGCAGTGAAGTGATATGGAAACATAGTGGAATGGAAGGGAAGCGTAGTGTGAGAAAAGAATAGGGTGGCTGTAACATTACCCCCTTGTCAACGTCTAAAGTCTCCGACTTTAGTTATCCATATTTAAATATAAGTCCGCGGAATACGTATCGTCAGCGAGAGTTCTCTTCTCGATCGCTTCGTACTCTTCATCAAGGCGGTCTTCATACGTTTTTAGCGCAGAAAGGAAGAGCCAAGACCCTGGTTTGGCTGAGATGACGCGTTTTCCCTTAAGTTGAGGACAGAAGCATGTGAGATGCTTGGGGGCATGGTTATGGCAAATGCGGCAAAAGTATCGAGGGCAATGAATCTGTCGATGCCCATCTCCTCCGCAGTAGCGGCAGGTCATTGTGGAGTAGTCAACTCCATTACGGTCGCGAAAGGTCTCCTCAGAAGGAGCGCGAAAGTCGGTGGGGGAAGGTGGTCGTGATGGTTCTTGAGGCGCGATGGATGGTTCGGAGTCTTCCTCTTTGATAAGAGGGGCGGGAGATGGTGTGAATGGTCGGGATAGACCTACTCCGAATGCGACGCTGTTCCTCCTTTTTCCACGACTTCTGCGAGGAGCTCCAGCCGATCGAACAGCGAGCTGAGATGAAGGAGGTGGTACGGGAGTGCTTTCGTCTGAAGCCTCGGATGGTGAGCTGGGAACGTCTAATGATGGGGAGCGCATGGGTTGCATAGGTGCTGGTCCGAAGGGATCGCAGGATCCGTGCCTGGACTCTGTGATTTCACGAATCATCGAAGGGGTGAGTGCTTGCTCGAACCCTCGTTCAAGGAGTCGGTCAGCGAGAACGAGCTTGATCTTGGTCATATGATAAATAATGGAGCGTTTGGTAGCCTCTTCTTCAGGGGCATTAATAGTATGGGCATAGCTGGAGGAAAGGTCCGCGCTGCGGTAAGCGGTAATGAGGGAGAGGGCGACGGGATCTTCAGAAAAGAAATGGTCTAAAGGGAGAGTGCATGGAAGGGAGAGCAGAGTCGATTCTACGAGTGCGTGTTTATGGTGGAGTTCAAGCTGGGAGCGATGGTTCTCAAGAGAAGACTGGGAAGATTGTGAGGAGGACATGTTTCGAGTTCTAGTTGCTAAGGAGTCGAGAGATCTTGAGACGTTTCTTATAGGTTTTCAGGATTTCTTGAGCGTTGTTCATTTCTTTTTCAGGTATCCATGAATTGTCAGAAGAGGGATAACCCTTCCATGACACGAGGAAGCGGCGTTTTCCTTTTACGTTTCCCTTATGGGCGAGAACGGCTTCGATTTCGTATTCTTCTTGGCCATTGATGATGTCAGGAGGGGGTTCAGTGTTATTCGGACCATGAACTTCTGTTTCCTGATAGGACGATAACTCAGAAGCATGGAAAACGGGGTGTGATTTCCAGGAGGGAGGGAGTCGGATCTTGAATGTGATAGGGGAGAGAACGGCTTCGACTGTGAAAGGGCCGTATCGCTTGGGGGCGAGCTTCTTTGAAGGGAGGGCGGAAATGAGGTTCTTTGCTGAAAGCCATACTTTCTCACCAACTTTCCAGGGTTCGAACTTCTTTCCATAAGATCGAGCGGCCATTCGTTGCATTGCAAGATTGTGACATGCGATGGCTTCTTCTCTTGTCTTCTGGAGATATCTGATTCGATCTTCTGCGGCAGGGATGGCGGAGTTGGGGAGAATATGAGGGATGCCTCGAGGTTCATATCCCATCATAAGGAAGAATGGGGAGGCGTTGCGGGAATCATGTTTTCGGTGGTTGTGGACGAATTCTGCCATGGGGAGGTGCTTAACCCAGTCGAGAGGTGCGGAGCGGCAATAGATGCGGAGGTAGGTTTCTAATTCTTGGTTCAGACGTTCAGTCTGTCCATCGGTCTGGGGATGATATGCTGTGGAGAGGGCGACTTCGTAGTCGAGGAGTCTTCCAAGTTCTTTGGCAAACTTAGAGGCGAACTGGGGGCCTCTATCAGAGATGATTTTGTCGTAAAGACCGAATCTCAAGAAAACTTTCTTGAAAAATAATTGGGCGACGCCTTCGGATGTGATGGTTTTCTTGCAGGGTGAGAGAATTACCCCCTTCGTAAGCCCATGGTCTACCACGACCATGACTGAGTCAAAACCTCCGGATTCAGGTAGATCGGTGATTAGGTCTACGGAGATTTGCGAGAAGGGGCGTGTTGCGGAAGAGGGGATAGGGGTCAACGGGGGAGTGGAGGGATGAGTATCGGATTTCATTTGCTGACAAAGGGTGCAACCCTCAACGTATTTTCTGATGAATGTACCCATGCCGGGCCACCAGTAATCACGCTTGACTAGTTCTTCTGTCTTGAATCGTCCGGGGTGACCGGCGGTGGGGTGATCGTGGTGGAGGGTGAGGATGCGGTGGCGGAGATGAGCTGGGACGTAAGCTCGGTCTTTGTAAAATAGAGTTCCGTCATCAAGACGCCAGTCAGACAGGGCAGATTTCATAGGGGGTGCGCACAATCCATCAAGGGCTTGCTGTGCTGCGATAATCACGGGATCGGAGAGGGGGTCGGTGGATTTCAGGGCATTGGCGAGGTCAATATCAATAACTCGGGCGAAGAGGGTATCGGGGAGAAGGGTGACATCTGCGTTGTCAGCAGGATCGGAAGAGTGGTCAGGGCGACGTGAGAGGGCATCAGGAGCAGCGAGTTTGGTCCCTGGGACATGATGGAGTTCTAGATCAAATTCGTTCAGGGTCAGCTGCCATCTAGCTTGGCGGCGTGTGAGATTCTGTGCGGATCGGAAGTATAGGAGATTCTTATGATCGGTGAATACGATGACAGGGTGAGGGTTCCCTTCAAGGTAATGCCTCCATGCTTTCAGAGCACGGATGATGGCGAGGAGTTCACGATCGTAGATCTGGTAGTTTCGTTCAGCGGGGTTAAAGGATTGTGAAAGATACCCGCAAGGGTGATATGCTCCATTTTCATCAGTCTGGAGCAAGACTGCACCGGTTGCGACAAGTGATGCATCGGTGGCTAAGGCAAATTGTCGAGAGGGGTCAGGGTTTCGAAGAACAGGTTCTGAGAGGAAGCATTGTTTCAGCTTCTCAAAGGATTCGGTGCATGCTTGCGTCCATGCAAAGACGGTGTCCTTCTTTGTTAGGTCAATCAAGGGTCGGGCGAGGTCGGAGTAATGGGAGATGAAGTGGCGGTAGAAGTTGCAGAATCCGAGGAATGATCGGACTTCTTTAACTGAGGAGGGAGTTTGCCATTGGCTGATACCAGACAGCTTGGCAGGGTCCATGGCTACTTGCCCAGGACGAATAATCATGCCGAGGTAGTCGACTTCTTGAGCGTCGAAGGTACATTTTTCGGGTTTCAGGAAAAGGGTTTCCTTGCGAATGATTTCAAGGACGCGGCGAGTTCGTTTCTGGTTTTCTTCTAGCGTTTTCGAAAATATGAGAATATCGTCCATGTAGACGATCATCCATCCTTCAGCGATTTCTTTCTGGAAGGTCTGGTTCATGTAGGCTTGGAACGTTGCTGGAGAGTTGCATAAGCCGAAGAACATTACTTTTGGTTCGAAGAGCCCGAAGGAGGTAGTGAATGCCGCTTTCCAGCGGTCATCAGGGTGAATCAAGATGTTGTTGTATCCGGATCGGACATCCATTTTCGTGAAGAATTTTGCGTCGCTTAACTTAGCGATCAGGGGAGGAATCAAGGGAAGGGGATAGGCATTCTTTATCGTCCACTCATTGATGTAGCGATAATCTTGGCAGGGTCGAAGAGAGCCGTCTTTCTTTCCTACGAAGAAGAATCCACTAGCTTGTGGAGATTTCGATGGTTGAATGAAGTCTTTGGCGATATGTTCATCAAGGAATGCTTTTACGGCGTCGGTTTCTTTTGGGGAAAGGGGATAAGTCTTTGCAGACTTCGGAATGAATCCTGGTTTCGTCTCGATTCTATGATCTACTCCAGGGCGAGATGGTGGGAGTTTGTTCAAACCATCTTTGGCGAAAACATCGGCGAAGTCATGAAGGTAGTCAGGGACTAGTTCTTCGAAGGTCTTCTTCTTCTTTTCTTGGGCATCTTTAAGGGCAAATTCTTGTGCTTTATTGCTGGTCTTCAGGTATTCGTCATCTTCGGTCTTTCGTGCGTAGATCCACGAGTTTCTTAGGGGTCTAAGGGCGGCGGTTCGTCGGATCTCAGAGGCAGACGTGCCATCATGAGTAAGGGGAGAGTCGAAGGAGAGGTTTTCATGAAGGGTTACAGAAGTTCCATCTTGAGCATATTCGATCAAGATCTCATCGTCGTTGATGGGGTAGGTTACTGGATCGTCTACTTTTCTAGCAAACATAGAAGAGTCATCCCAGACATCTTCCATGGTGTCGTACCGGGGAGATTCGTCGTCTAGATCTGGGATGAGTGCGGGAATAGGTTCTTTCTTCTTCTTCTCTTTTCGTCGTTCAAGGGTTCTTTTCCCGTCTTTGGGAAGTGGAGCGTGAAGGGGAGCAAATTGCTCAGGGTCTTCTTCTTCTTCGATCGAAACTTTCTTTCTAGGTTTCGGTGGTGGAGTGGGATTTGATGCGGGGTTTTCTCTCCAAAGCTTTTCGAAGGCTTTTTCTAGTCGGAGGGATCTAGGGGTCGATGGGAGTCGAAGGGTGTCTTTAGCCCAGTCGATGTCAGGGTTCATGGCGGTTAGCCAGGGTTTTCCGAGGAGGATCATGTCACGATCGCTCATGTTCATGATGTTGAATTTCCCAAACATCAATCTTCCATCAATCTTGATCGCAAGATGACAGTAGTGTGTGATGGGATTTTCGGAGATCTTTCCATCGGCGGTTCGGATAGGAAAAGGGGTGGTGAAGCGATGGGTTTTGATGCCATGCTTTCGAACAAACATCCAATGGATGAATGTGGCGGCTGCGCCGCAATCGACAACAGCGGTGGTTTGCAACGATTTGTCAGGGTGTACGGAGGAAAAGATGGTCGCCGGGACCCTTAATTCTTTAGATTTTCCTACATTCTGGACAATACGTACATCTAGAGAGGAGGTGGCTAACGTTGCAGTAGGCCTCCTATTCAAAAATCCGTTCTTCTGGCGTCGAGTTCTTCATCGTCAGAGAGTTCTTCGATCTTCGTGGTTTCTTCATCAGGCGCTGTACGCCTTACCGTTTGCTTTCCTTTCTTCTTCTTGTCAGCATCTCCGGTCTTCGGGTGCTTGTCAGGGTCGTTAGCCCTGTGTCCTTTCTCACCGCATTTGAAGCAGCGGCCTTCTTTCATATAGGCTTTCTTGTCAGCCTCGGATAGACGGTCTACGTCCATGGCGTCAGGGTCGTTCCTGCGCGGGGTGAAACGAGGTTTCGGGCCTCGATTATTGGATCGGTTTCGGGAGTCAGAAGTGGAGTTTCTGTGGGAAAGGAGAAGCTGATAAGCGTTCTCGATGGAGATTACTTTCTTGTACATTGCTTCCATTTCGTCAGGGATGTCTCCGGAGTTACAGAGCTTTGAAAGAAGGGCGGGTTTTAATCCGCGGATGAAGTAGTCTTTCTGGGCGTTGAAGCTGTAAATCTCAGCTCGATTACAGAGCTGCTTGAAGGTGGAGATGTACTCGCTCAAGTCGCTGCCTTGTTTAAGGGCATGTAACTTGTGGAGCGCAGTACCGGCAGAGTCAATGGGGTTAAATGCTTCTTCGAAGTGATCTAGGAACTCGCTCCAAGTTCCATAACCATTAGGTCGGTTTGTGATGGGGTTCGTCAGGTGTGCATGTGCGATGGTATCTTCCATCCACGCTGCAGCGGTGCCTTCTTTCATAAATGAGAGGGCAAATGCAATCTTTCGCGTGTCGTTGTCATAGATCTCGGAATTTACATCGAGATAAAGGGTGACGAGTCGTACAAATTTCGTGGTTTCATCTCTGTCACCACTGAAGTCAGGGGGAGTGCAGATCTTTCGTTCAATTGGTCTAGGCATGTCGTCGTCTGAGTCGGAATCGTCAGAGTCAAAGGGTTCAGGTTCTGGTTCTGGTTCTGGTGGTGGGAATCTAGGATAGGGTTCCTCTACAATAGAGGGTTCAGATTCGGGTTCTGAGCCTGGGTCGGAGTCAGGCGAGGGTGCATCTGGGATTTCTTCGTCTCTGTCTTCTACAACTGCTGGTGCGGTTACTTCGGAAGAAGTAGTGACGCTGTGGGAGAAGGAGGTGCCTGGGACAGCGAGTGGTGGAAGGACAGGGGTGCGAGGGGTTTCAAAGGTCCCTTGCGAAGATGATCTTCTGGGTGAGGTCGGTGGGTATGGGGCGTAGAGTCTGGTAAACTCTGCCTGTGCTGCTTTAGCTTTCGGTCCAGGGACTCTTTCAAGTCCTTTCGTGGAGAATGGGTTTCTGGGCGCCACGCTGGCAATCAATCAGTTTCTGGGTTTCAAGGGTAGTCCCTACAGATGGAGGGGTTCAGAGGTAACTTGAATCTTTTGTTACGGACTCGGATAGAGTACGCCAACAAAGGCAATCAGTAGCACCAATAAAGGTGGTTCTGGATCAGGACCGACTGAAGCGTAGCTTCGTCGGGCTATGGACTCCCGCAGGATCCGATCGTCTAGACTCCCGCAGGATCTAGAGTTAAGTCGAGGTCAACAAGGCTAGCCTCCTTCCCAAGGAGCTAGAGTTCGAGTTTATCAGAGAGAACCGAGTAGATTCAAGTTAGGGAAATACAAGGAGTAACTACGTTCTTAAATAGGTAGGAGAGGTGAGCACGGACCAAGGGTAATAGTACAGGAAAGGAAGGTTCATGGGAAAGTGAGTCAGGACGAGTCAGAGATAAGGGAAGCATGAGGGTGCAACAAGGTGGAAAGGAAGTAAGTGGAGAGGCAGTGAAGTGATATGGAAACATAGTGGAATGGAAGGGAAGCGTAGTGTGAGAAAAGAATAGGGTGGCTGTAACAGTCAGGACCAGGCTAGTTCGAGTTGAATCACCGGGTAACCAACGGCGGCCGCTTAGTACCCTTCCAAGTGACGGTCCCGGATGGGCGAACGCCAAATTCCAGCCTGCCAGTGGATGCCATGTCTGCCAGTGGAACAAAGCTGCCTGCTAGTGAGTATCAATTGTTCAAACTCCCACCCCGGTCTCCCCTGCCGCGGCTGCCAGTGAATGCAAGCCCGACCCGGAGACATTCCATGGCTGACTAAATTACGGTAACCTACCATGACTATTATCATGATAGACCGAAGGCAACACTTTACTAAGCGCTGCCAAACAGGCAACACGCTCAGCATTTTCACTTTTCAGTCGCAACCTGGCCCAGGTCGTGGTCGGGTCGTAAAATTGAAGGTAAACCACTTGTCGGTCATGGTGGTCCCACACAGTGCTTGACAAGCTATCTGCTTCATTGACTGCCGTGACGAACTTGAAGGGGACCGTGACGAACTTCAAGTTGACTCAACACCTCCAAACGGCTAATTTCAGACGTAGCGATGATCGTCTGCCCTTTGGCAAGATCCGGTAGAAGAATTGACTCACCTCCAAGTCGAATGCTACTGGTCGAGGCTAGTCACGCCAGTGCCAACTTGAAGTTCGTCACAAACTTGATGGACTCCACTCGAAGGGAATCGTCTCCAAGAGGTACAATTGCAGAACTGACTCGCATGCAAGATAATGGCACAGGTCATCTTCAAATCACGAATGGTCTCAGGCTCCCTGAGGCTGACGACCAACTTGAATGACTCGAACTCAGGAGTAGCCTATTAGATTGACCTAAAGTCTTTCAAACTCCGAAAGGTACAGAGTCCGCTGATATGAATATCCCCACAGCTATACAGTGTTACTCAGCATCTAGCATGCAAGTCGGTCGTACAAAGACAATGAGCCCTAAACGCTCATCCTCGCGTCGTCACCAGGAGGCCCGTGAACATGTAGTAAGTTTTATGTCGTTACCTGGAGGTTCTGCTCGATGACAAAACGTAGGCGGCCGCCGATAAGGCAATAAGCAGCGCCGCAAAAAAATGTTCCACTCGACGAGTCTCTACTACTGGCGACCGTATACGCCCTTGTTCCAAGGGCCATAGCCATGCGGATCCATTTCTGGGTCCCCCTTCATATCCACCAAACGCCATCATCCGTCGTATGGCTAGATGCACCCAAATTGACAGCACATATGGAACGTGCGCAAAGCCTAGTGGGCCGACTCCAGGGGAGCTGACCTTTGCTGAAAAGGCGCTTGCAATGGATCATTCAGGTTCGGAAATCTCTTTGATAAACTCAGAAATTGTAAGATCTAGTTTCCTTTCTTGAGCGTTTTTGGGAGGTTCACAAGTTGTTGTGTATTAGGGCAAAGATATCCTGAAACGTGGTTTAATGCAAATGACGGATGATGCCATTCAACAAGCTACTCTCGCGAAGCAAGCCTCCCGTGAAACCAGTCGCCTCCGTGTTATCTTAACAGCGTGGGAGATAGAAGAGGCAGAACGCCACGCGGAGCTCCTACGCCTACTGCAGTGTACCAACATGCAGGTTTACGAAGAAGCCAGTGACGAAGCTTCCTGGTTCGAAAGGTTCTTGTCGGACCGGTCCTTGGCGCAAGTGCAACAGGACTTCAATTTGAACCTGAAAGTCTACAACAATGATTTGTCATCGTTCGCGACTACTGATGGACTACTCAATGAAATCGAGAACCACGCGGAGGAGCGCGACCTCGTTTTGTCCCAAGAAGAATTCGCAAAGAAAATCAAAGCCTTGATGGTCGAACGTGACGGACTCAAAGGAGACGGCGAGGAGAGTCATGGTGAAACTGACGACAGTGTTTACGATTCAAACACATCAGAGTGTCGTTAAGGTACGCATTCCAGTTAGTATAGAAGCCCCACATGCTGACGACCATAGTAGCTATTTGTATTACCGCAAGGAAATCTCCGTGAACGTCTGATAATCGATGCTCCAGGTTGCCCCTTTATAACGTGTCGTATCATTTATTGTAGCCCTTCTCGAGTAGCATGTATTGTTGTCGAATCAGATCAATCTTAGATTATCGGTATCGTGTATCAGTGAGAAGCGTCCTTGACCACGAGTTGAGTGCTATATTAACTAGTCGCATCGATGGATTTTGTCCTCGCATTCTTACTTGTGTGTTCCCCCTCAGGTCTCCCCTTCCCATGGCCTCAAAGAAGGGCAAAGGAAAAGCTAAGGTATGGCTGCTTTGTCTTAGTATTGTTTCGTTAACGAATCAAACAGAGGGTGTCTCCGTCACCTGACGACTTACAATACACATCTGGGTATTGCACTAACCTGGACAATCCGAGTCAATCTAGCCTTGACATGGACTTCAACCATGCAAGCTCCTCTGATGCGTCGTTTGGCGTCCAAGTTCCGTCCATGCGGCAACCTTATCATGACAACCACTTCCCTCCTAGCTCAAACCTGAGTTTCACTGCCGCTGCTCCAAACTCCAGCTTCCCTCCCTTCTCCCCGTACTTTGATGTATCTAACCCATACCTTACTTCCCTAAACCCTAATCATGATGTCGTTCCACCCACCCTTAATCTGGCTCCTCTCAACCCTGTTGCTGCTTCTGCCCCCAATATCGTTGCTCCCCATCCTCGGTTGCCTCACGACACTACAGCCCTTGAACTGATGGTGCAATCCTACCGAGAGCCGCTGTTTTTGCGCCATCGGACGCTTGAAGCACGTACATCGGTTCGCAGCCAACCATACAATTTGACAGTGCGTCGGGGGACATCATCCAATGATATCTCGCAAGCTCGGCAAGTCGAGTTCGAGGGTGAGGCTTCAGCAGTACGTTTTTTTCTCGCTGGTGCTGCAACAACTCTTAACATTTACTGCTCAGGGTAGATTGTCTGGTATGTCGGGGATTCTGAGACCCGACGCGAGATCACGCCTCCCTCGCTCGACAGCGGACCATTCAATACCAGGTCCCTTCACGGCAGTCCCTCCAACAGCAGGACCTTCGACAGCGGGACCTTCAACGCGGAAAACACGTCGGCCAACACGTCAGACAAATAAGTCCTCGGAGACATTCTGCGATGCCGCCGCATCGAAGGCAGCTCGACTACTATCCCACGCGATAATTGATGAAGCGCATGATCAACTGAAGTGTTCGCTCTTTAAGAAAAGCCTCATGTTGCGTGGGGATCTGCTAGCCTCAGAGATTGATGACTCTCTCATCAATGCCGTGATAGGGAAGATCCGTGATGAAGGCATGCGCCTACCCATTCTTTCAACTAAAACCTCACGTTGCGCTAGACACTGTTAACCGATGGACTGAAAAACATAGCTGCGACATGAGAAAAAGCCTCAGAATGGTCCCCGTGAATCTTCGAAACGAGATCAAACGCTTGGCACGTACAATTGCTTTATGTTCGTGGGGTCTTTCGCCAGGACTCGAGGAACAAATTCAAGATATCGTAGCCTACCGACGTGCTCTCGTCGAGGCCCTCATTCAAACGTACGATCACGTAGACTCATCTATGGCGGTAACCTTTTTATTTTTTTACTACCGAACTACGTGGGCTAACGACTGCCCAGCCCTTCGGACATCCAGCGGTTGTGCAAATGGTTCAAGCAATCATTAGGCAGTTTCGCTGTCATCTTCCCGAAAATGACGACGAGATTAACGTCGCCAACATCATCGCGTTCGCGGTAACCATGCTTCGTTTTGCATTGAGGGAGTTTTCGGAGGGGACATACAACCCGTCTGAGTTTGTCGTTGAGGATGAGGAAACAACTTACAATGAAGTCCTCAATCGCATTGAGGGGCTTGACGAATCTGACTTGGAGTTTTATTATCTTATGATTGACCATATATTCAAGTTGCTGTAGAACTATGTACAGTTCTTACTTATTGTATCCAATCGTAGCGGCAGCGAGCCGCCAGTAACTGTCTTTAGTGCATCTGCTTTAAGTTTCGATTGTCGTGGGTAAAGTACTAGCGTTGCTTACCTAAGTTCCCATATTAGCATCAATACTAGTACTGTCCGCGTAATCAAGCGTGAGCTTAGCCTTTTGGCCTAACGGTTAATGGCGTAAGGTCGAGGGACGACAGTCTTGGCTACTTACATTAATGTGTTGCCCTCGTTATTTCACGGCCCTTTCCACATATGACCAAACCTTCAAGGTGAGTCATGCCACATTTCATAAGCATCAGATTATGTAATTTTTCCCCCTTCTCCTGCCAGTGCGGATACCATTATGATGCATCCCTTATACTTATGACATCTTCGCCTCATTGAGCATGATGGCTGAAATGATGTCAGGAAAGCCATGCCGCAGTCTAGCACATCTTGGGAACAGCCCCCTGCCGATCCTGTATGGGCAGCTCTCAATAACAGCGAGGTCGATCGATGTTTTGACTGTTGTCACGGTCTTTCATGGCGATCGGAAGATGATGGAGCTGTCATCAGATTTTCAGCTCATCTCAGTCCCCGCACTGCTCCTCCCTCGTGTTCATATTGCGGAATATCATCATTCTTTCTACCTCGTAAGTCGCCGTCAATTCCAGCTTGTTTCAACCCACGCTGTTTCCCTGAAGATCCAGAATGATCTTACTCAAGAGGTGCAGGTATGCCGTTTCGCTTGCATTTATTTGCTGAGCTATCATCATCCGGTTACTTACCATCAGAAATTGCTGGTACTTCTCAGCTTTCCCCCTTCCCGACAGTCTCAGAAAGTTCATGAATACTAATCACCGATCCCAGAAGACGCGCTGATGCTGTCCGCTCCCCCTTCCCTTGACTGGATGCTCGCACGCAACAGCGACAGGGAGGGTTCTTGTTACCGGGATCGCCTCAGAGTGCAAGACCTGGAATGGTCTCACCACTGGTTATGCCCTTGTACACTCCGTTGGGTCCTAGTGAGAGATGTTCGACTTGATGTTCCCTCCCCTCATCACAAAAGAGACACCATGCAATCCGTCATCCACAATTGACTAGGTAAGCACGTCGTATGTGCAGTTCTTGAGTACACGTAAATGCTACAATGTGACGTAGAATCCCTTTCCCGCGATATTAGTATTTGGATGGTGGTCGTTGTGCTGCTCTTATCAAGTCCTTAGGCTCGCTCCCCGAAGAGTGGATGAAGCAATACATTGCTGAAGTTGTGGTGAGGCTTGAGTGTCTTCACCAGTGTGGCGTTGTTCACCGGTAAGTTTTACAAAATGTGACTTCGATCTGCATTGAGTTATACCTCAATTATTTCAGGAGATGATACCGCTATCTCGAACCCTGTGGATAGCCCATCTCTTACCCTGCCTTCCCCAGCACACCACTGCTGGGCAGTCGCTGTGCAGTTCCATTGCCTGTCAGTGACGATCTTGGGCCCGATGATGCATATCCTGTCCGATCCTATAGGCTCGCATAGCAGGAAGAAGAGCACCTTGCAGAGCATTAAGGAGCCGCCCATTCACAGTGCAGTGACAGCTCTAGATCAGAACTTGTTTACTTAGGATCAACGTCCACTTCATCAATAGCGTCATCTCCTCCACGAGCAAGTATACCTCCTTCGACACCTGGGAGCAGCAGCAGTAGTCACGCGCGCAAGCCGTCTTAATCTGGAACGTTGGAGCGTTGATCGGCATGGAACGGAGGAACACGGTGCCAAGCCGTTTTGCAAGGCGTCCATTTCTAGTAGTACTGGTGAGGGTTCTGGCTCTGATCATTGGTCCTCGTCAGCGGGGCAAGGTTCGAGTCAGTTTCGAGTCGACACGCCTCCTTCATCAGTTCTTGATATCGACTTGAAGAAAGGGCCCGATTCCACTGATTGTGCAGTGACTTGTCTACTCGTCGAGGATAATCCAGTAACCGCCAAAATACTCTAGACACTTCTCATGTGTTGGCTGCCGCATTGTCGTGGTTGCGGATGGGTCATAAGCGTTGCCATGGGCGATATCAGTAAGTATTTTTGCGCCTGCGTCATGGTTCTATGGTCTGATTTCTTGTAGAATTTGACTGTATCCTCAATTTACCCATGCCAGTCGGTCTGTGATGCGCTCTATCTAGTGTGCCCATTTGTTGCAACCTGCAGTTGACAGTGAAGGTGCTGCTCAATACATGAAGACGACTAAGACAACCAATAACAGGAATTCCAACACACCTATAGTTAGACGCAAGTCCTGTTTCCTACTGACCTTCAATGCCTTCGTAAATGCTGATGAAACATCAGTCTCGTCTTGGAACAGGACATCCACATGATCGCGATGCTCATGCATGAAATCGAGAATTAGTCAAATGCGGGACGTACTGGATAGACTCATCCTATGGACCTCTTCAACTCCTCAACGCCTACTCGTCCGTCTCACCCTTTACCCTTCCAATACTTCCGCTGACGCTGGATTCCTCATGTCTCTGCGCGAGTGTGAAAAAGGCTGCAAGCAGCCTAGCGCATGTGTGAGGACCTTGTGCTCAGCCATCAAGGTTACCCAGGCATTCCACCTGGAAAAGTCACGTATCTGGAATATCTGAAGTGGCTGGATATGAACATGCCTGATCCTTGCGGTATACTGAGCACGCCATCCAAGAAATTACCTTAGGTTCGTTGTGCTGCGGCTCGCAATCTGGTTCTGGCTTACTCTGATCATTTTATGGGACGCAAGGAAAGGTTTACTCTCTTTCCCGCTTCGAGATACAGATTTTAGGAAGAAAGCTGAACGCAAGGGGTGGTGGCAACCTGAACTAGACTTAAGGACAGCTGTTGCATTTGTGTATCCCCGCCTGTGCTGGGGCGTCGTTCGACAGGAGTGGGCAGGATAGGTCAGATTATTTAACTCGGATTGATATGAAGGACGACCAACAAAAACAAGAAACTATTGTAAAAGCCGCGGAAACTCCTACATTTGTAGGTAGATGCTCCACTCCCTTGACTCCTCTTGTGTCTTCACCCTCGTAAGTTCATACCTTCAAGCCGTTGTATCTAGGAAAATTAACTAACACCTCTGAGCCCCAGCAGGCGTTCAAACTCTTGCATTTCCATCTCAAACATTCGGCGTTCCCTTGCTATCCATAGGATCATCATAGCGCGGACTTCTTCTCCCCAAATCGGCGGCTGCGGGCAAACCGGAAATGGCTGCTCGGGATGGTAGAGCTGCTGACGCACGCGCGCACGTGCGACGGCCCATGTTGCATACATTATATCCTGAAAAGTTAATGGTTTAACGTTGTGAATAAACTATCTTCCCTTACCAGTTGTCTCTCTGGCATGGTAAAGGAAACAGCCCGAGGCCTTGGCACATGACCTAGAGGTATACGCTACGAATGCTTTGGTAGGCGACCATTACGACTGCATAAACACGTACCTCATTGTGAGTCTGCGTGTTCATAAGATCAGAGATGCAACTACTTAATGTGACGAGAAACCGGACAGACCTGACGATTGCCATTAGCGCGGTTCCTTTCCTCACCGCGATGGTTCTGCGTTCTGAGTCTTTCCTCGCCGTTATGATTGCTCTGCATAGTTCGTAGTCTGATTCACGAAATGGCCGATGATAATATGATCTGAACGCGACTTAATAACTGATTTGACTGAAGTAGATGTCACGTGACGTCGTTCCAAATTTAGATATCACGTTCTAATTTTAGATTCTATGCATGTTCAGAACGAACTTGTCAAAGTTTACCTCGGCTTGTTATGTGTTCTCCCCCTTAAATTCTCTCCATTGCGTTGCGTATCTAGTAGGGACACTCCAAACTTCAAGATGGGGGGCGGTCAATATTTCTCTCTTCCTCAGGTGGAATACTTGACATACTCAATGGCTGCGGCCACGGTTACCCATGGACCTTACCAGCTTGAAAGACTCTAATTTGGAGTCATACTAGTAGTGCATGCTAGTCATTTCCCCCGTTCCGATTGTATTTCAGCCGTCTATCCTCTCCTGTGGCCGACTCCTCCGTCACATTCAAGACAAAAGACGGAACAAGCTCAAGTATGCTCCAAGACGGTATGTTGTCAGGCACCTCAGCGCGTTGCCTCTAACCATGCGAATCTCCAGCAAGTTGTACGGTCTGATAGTCGCAGGCCTGATACTTAAAGCGTGTCTGGAGATTTTGAACGCTTGATCATGAGTTGATGACCGTGTACATCATCATCAGCAAGGCGGCCGCAGCATGTCGTTTCCTGGATGTCAAAAGCAAAGGTGAGGAGGAACAAAGATCGGAAAAGAGCTGGATAGTACGCTTCTCCTCACCTTCGCATTATGCCAGCCTTACGTCTGTCGCAGAACCAACAGAACACTCTGCGTGCTCTAGACAGAGAAATTCAGCGCTTGATGTGCTCAAAGAAGTAGGTGGTCTGCCACTGAGCTTCGCAAATTTACACCATCTTCCTGTCAGGCTTTCAGTCTATTACTGTTACAGTCGCCGACCGATTGAAGAGGCTTTTATTTCTGAAGGCATATAGTTTCTCGGACCACTCGGGCAGGTGTTCCCTCGCACGCACTGCTTGCGACTAGTGGCATCAGCATGCTCTGTTTAAGCGGCAGTTATATTGGCAGTGGCCGGTCGCCTCTCAATATGTCCGCTGCTTCGCGCTTGGGACCTGTCTTGCTGGACTGTGATACCTTTACTTCATGCCACACGTCACCTGATCTTGCGACGTGCCATGAATCATGTTTGTATGAAGTCGTCCATTTTTTGTTCCTTATTATGTTGGGCGCCCTTGTGTCTCTTATTGTTGTCATGTTATTGATTGTGCAGTATGTTATCTGTTCCTATGTTGCTCTCTCGTTCTGTACGTGACGCGGTTGCATTGCATTCAATGCTGGATCACAGATGTTAAGGATGTCGGATATGTGATTGTGAGTGTTGCAGTGGTTTATTGCTACTGATCAGCTGCTGGTTTCCCCCTAGAACCACCACTTCCCTAACAACTGCGAAGATTATATTCATTGTATTGGTCGTACGGGAGTAAGCTGCTCTCATTCAGCCCACCAAATCTTTATTCTAACTCTGCTTAGCATGTCGGTATGAAGGGTACCTCATGCACGTACTTCATTTTCTGGGATTGAGACAATCTCTGGGGCCTCCCGCAGTCAAAATGAACGCTCCTGCTTTTCGAAGTTCGACATGTGTCTTCGTGGGAGATAGCGACTCTTGACAGTGAAAGGCAGCATTATACGCGGCTGTTAGTAGAAGTCCTTCATCATCGTATCCTAGTAGTATTTTATTGTTACTAAACGAATTTTCATGTTTTCTCGGGTGTCTCAAGCAAGAGACCGCATCAAGACGTCAATAATACTTGTCTGCAGGGCTCGTTCAAGTGGTAAAGGAATCAGGATATTTATCAGCTCTTTGTGCACATGAGTCGGGCCATTCGGAATTTCGGATGAATATTAAGTAGCTCATAACGAATTTTCCTTTTACAGACCTAAGCAGTATCGAATTCAAAATACCGCCAACAACAGAATTCTACCGTGACCGTGACTGACAGTCTTCAACTTTGCGAAGTCTGAAGTCTTCGAGTCAGACTACTATCTCATCTATAGTGACAGTTACATGCGTTTCTGTCTACCATCCAGGGTCGCTCTATGTCTTGTCTTCCTCCTACTAGTAGTGATGGTTACCGTGTCCGAGTCCTTACTACGCTGCAATGCAACAGGTTGCTCCTGGGCAAAAGATACAGACCCTCGTGGTCTTAGCCGACATCGTGCTACGTGCAGGCACTACCGGATTGCGAGCGTGTTGGCTACGGAGAAAAGACGGGAGCGGGCACGAGAGTCAATCCAGGCAACACAAAAATTTACCCCGCACCGGCGGCAGCTACCAACTCAGATTAGTACTGTAAGTAATCTACTGCACAAGATGGTTAATAAATATGATGTGAACTTGTGTAGACACGAACGCAGCCGCTTGAACCAATACGATTCACGAGAGATCGTCGTTTAATACCTATAGCCCATTGCAACCCTAAGGTGTCGAAGAGCAAGGTTCCTAACACTGTCGCGGTTGATCCAGCTAGTACTACCACGACGATCGGTGCCTCAACCTTTAGTACACTACACTGGCAGGACTCAGACGTTGCAATGGCAGATGCCACCGAAGGCGAGCGTGACATTCCAGGTATGCACCTTCTAAATTTTATCTATTCCTGTATCGCTCATGGACTCGAATGGCCAGTCAATATACCCTCGCAACGCATATTAGTGCCCAGGAATTTCGACGACCTTCTACCTCCCGAGGAAGACATCAATCCCTCAAATTATATTGAGAATGAACCGTCTGTTGCGACCGACACGCAGATTCAGAATCTACCGCAGCGTAGGATCCAAAGAGTCCTTTTGACACTACGTGACACTCTCCAAACAGTGTTTAACACGATTGGACTCTCTCGACAATACCCTCGGCGCCCGTCCTACGAGCCTGACAAGTTCGTTCCATCTATTCTACTAGCCAAGTCCTCTCCCATGACTGCCGATGTTCACGATACCCAGGGGCCCAACCCACTTGCTGGAGTCTCTGAACCGCCCCATCCATTCCCTAACATGTCCATATATCGTCTTATGACATGGATGAACTCAGGTAGCTATCAAAAGTCGCAAACTGAAGTAATGCGCCTCGTAAAAGATGTGATTCAGGCCGACGATTTTAATCCCAAGGACTTGGATGAATTTTCGGTCAGGAAGTGCGTGCGTGCCCTGGACAACGACGGGAGCCAGGAGACCGCCATCATTTTCCCCGATGATTGGGTCGAGACGGACGTCAACTTGAACATTCCTACTAAGTCCAAGAATGACCAAGGCATATTGTTTAGCGTTAAAGGATTTCATTATCGGCCGCTTGTAGAGGTGATCCGTTCCGCATTCTCCGACATTCAAGCCAGTGCCTTTCATCTATTTCCTTTCAAGCGCTTATGGAAGGATCCCCTGGATGACCATGAAGAACGCGTCTTTGATGAGCTCTACACCTCCGACTCCTGGCTGGCGGCCCAGGATGACCTACAGAGGCAGCCAAAAGAACCCGGCTGCTCACTCGAGCGTGTCATCGCCGGTCTTATGTTCTTTTCGGATGCAACTCATCTCGCAAACTTTGGAACGGCCAAGGCTTGGCCCCTCTACCTGTACTTTGGAAATTTGAGCAAGTATGCACGCTCATCACCCACATCTGGCGCATGCCATCTTGTGGGATTTTTTCCTTCGGTAAGTCCGTTCCCTCAAATGCCATGCAAGCCTGTGCCTATCGATGTTTTCGTCTCCAGCTTCCAGATAGAATCAAGGACATATTCAGCAGCCTGCCTCGTATATCAAAAAGCGGGATGGCAACCCTTCATACGTATTGTCGACGAGAGCTATTCCATGCGTGTTGGAATATTTTACTGGATGCCAACTTTGTGCATGCGTATCGTCATGGCATTGTGCTCCGGTGTCCGGACGGAATATCGAGAAGAGTTTTTCCGCGGATCTTCACATATTCAGCCGATTACCCAGAAAAGTGAGTTCGTTTTCCTCTTCGCTCTTCACTGAAACAATAATCATCAATATTTCAGAGTTTTAATAGCAACGATAAAAGACATGGGCGCTTGCCCATGCCCACGCTGTCTCCTCCCAAAAGCCTCATTTGATCTCTTGGGCCTCGCTAGAGATATGCGAGACCGCCTCACCAATCTTAGAACGTACTCGCTTGCAGGAGTGGCTGTGGCCCGCGATTTCATTTATACATATGGAAGTACTGTCGACGGCTTAAGAGTACAGACCGCCCTTGGAGAAGGGTCTTGGTTGCCGACCGTGGTGAGACTGCTTTCAGAATGATTTGTATTGATCAATGCCTGATTCTCGAACAGAATGCATTTGCAGAAAAGCTTGGCCCGCTAGGGTTCGATGCTTTTCGCATGCTCGTTGTCGATTTTATGCATGAATGTGAGCTGGGCACATGGAAAGCCCTGTTTACGCATCTCATCCGTCTGCTTTATGCACTCCCGGGGGGCGATAGCCTGGTTGCATCTCTCGACTATAGGTTCGTTATACATCTTTTGTACATCTATAATACTGATAGTATGAAGCTTAGGTTTCGCCAGATTCCATCATTCGGCCATGGTGTCATCCGTAAATTCGCCGATAACACGTCAGAGATGAAAAGACTTGCTGCGCGAGACTTTGAAGACATCTTACAAGTTCGTTTCGTTGCTTTATGTGCTAACGTGCATTGTTGATCTCTTTCCCAGTGTGCTATGCCGGTTTTCGAAGGGCTTTTCCCTGGAGAGCATGATGCGATCGTACAGTCGCTTCTGTACAACTTTGCACATTGGCATGCCCTTGCGAAACTCCGGATGCACTCCGAAACGTCCTTATTAGCTCTTGATGAAACGTTCAAGAGACTCTCTCGTCAGTTACGCAAATTTCGTGATTTTACGTGCGTTGCTTTCACTACGATGGAGCTGCCAAAAGAAAGGGCTGCTCGTGAGCGCAAGGTTGCGCGTGAACGCGCAGGTCTCAGTAATCCCGATGCTGGGAGCGGCAGTCGAAAGGCTAAGAAGTTCAATTTGAGTACTTATAAATTCCATGCTATGGGGGATTATGTAAGATCAATCCAGCTCTTTGGCACAACAGACTCCTTTACTACGCAAATAGTACGTAAATCTATCATATTCATATTTTCTCGTCTCAATTTGATTTCGGACTAGGGAGAGTTGGCGCATAGAGCGCTGAAAGCCTTCTATCCTTTAACCAGTAAACTAAACACGCCGGCTCAACTTGCCAAGCATGAGCGTCGTCGACGCGTCTTACGGCGTGTGGCAGAAACGGGTGGTTTGCACGCTAGCAAGCACTCGCCAATCGACTTGCCTGCTGGATTCAGAGGTCATCACTACATTCCGAAGCTTAGTTACAACAATCCATTATATATATTCCAATTTCTTCAGCAGCATGATGATGATCCAGCCGTAGCAGTATGTGCCTTGCTCCCCATCATTCAGCTTGCTCATAATAACTCGTAGGCGTTCATCCCAAAACTTAAGGACCACCTGCTATATCGACTTCGAAGGTTAGACGTCAGCTATTGCGACCATAGCTTCACAGATGACGAGCGGAATTCGGTCATTATCCCCGACAACAAGATATATTCCGTCCAGACAATGCAGGTATGTTACACGCAATATAATGTTTTTTGCTAAGATTTGAGTCTTTGATGCTACAGGTACATTACACGACTTATGACCTTCGACGAGAGCACGACACCATCAATCCTCGCACACATGCTGACATCATGGTCCTATCTGGGGAAACGAAGCCTCAACATCCCTACTGGTATGCCCGCGTTCTGGGCATCTACCATATGGATGTATGGCTCAGCACTGAAGGCTCCATGAAAAAGCACCAAATCGAAGCTCTCTACGTTAGGTGGTTGGCCCCCTTGATCGACCACCAGTCAGGGATAGACTGCGCTCGACTCCCAAAGGTCGCTTTCGTTGAAGAATCCGACCGCGATGCATTTGGTTTTCTTGATCCTGCGCAGGTCATCCGAAGTGCGCATTTGATTCCGGCTTTCGCCTCTGGGCACGGCACGAGTTCCCTTCGCCATGGAAGGTCATTCGCACGTCAAGGGGGCGAATTGGACGACTGGGAAGCATACTTCGTTGGGATGTAAGTGCAACCTCCCGTCTCGCCTTTTTTACACCTGAGTTGCGGACTGCTTAGATTCGCGGACCGGGACATTTTCATGCGCTACACGCACTGTGGAATCGGTCATCCTACTGTCTTGCGGGAGATGACAAGAGATTGCACTAACACGGAGTCAGCAGACAGCTCAGACTTGGAGAATGTCAGAGATGACTCAGAGGACTGGGAGAGAAATGTTCAACACTACGAAGGTCACAATGAGAAGAGTATAGGTGATGAAGATGAGAGTGAAGACGAAGGTGGTGACGACGACGACAATGAGGACGACGAGGGGGAGGAGGAGGAGGAGGAGGAGGAGGAGGAGGAGGAGGAGGAGGATGCTAACTATTGGTCTTTCTAATCAGTTCTCCTACCGATTTTTTCCATGTTCCTTGTCATCATCGCTGTGTCTTATGTAGGCCATTAACCCTGCATGCATTCAATTGGACGGAACGACGGGTGAGGCTAACTCACCCATGAAGACATTGACTAACCAAATTTTCAGGCCTATCAGCTCAATGCTCACATGATCCATGTTTTGGAAATCAAGCTGCAAGTCGCACCGTTCAGCTCGCAACCAAACAGATCCCATTATAAAGTCGCGTGCGTTAGCAGGTGTCCAGTTAGGCAAAGAGCGAAGCCTGGGGAAGATTAAGAAGGAAAGCGGTGAAGAGTGCAAATTGAGGAAACGCCACATAGACTTCGGGCAGATAGTAAGCAGAGAGGCTCGACTTCTTGCGCTTTGCCAAAATCACTTTGCATTTTGCGCCTGTCGTCTTTAACAGATTGTCACGAATAGAGAGCATTATTACTAGCAGTGCCTTAGACATGTTCGTGCTCCCGTCCCTTGTTGGCTACGATGGTGGATAAATTGGATGGATATATTCAAGCTTGATGATCACCCGTGCTAAACCGACTTTTTGTGAAATCCTTTATGATACATGACCAGATAACACAAAACATTCACAAGTATAAGTGAACATGTATAACAACATTGACATGTGTGCACTCCTGTCACGTCTCGGCTGCGATGACTGCATATAACGAGTTTGTCGTGAACTGCCGGATGAATCTATGTCTGTTATCCTGTGCTAATGCGACTGTTTTGTGAAATCCTTTGAACAATCATATAACATGAAACACCAATGAGTGTGAGTGACCATGCTCAACAATATCAACATGAGTGCACTCCCGTCACTTTCTGGCTACGATGACCAGACGTTACGAGTTTGTTGTGAACTGCAGGACGAAATTATATTTGTTCACCCTTACTAAAGCGACTATCCGTCGGAATGTCTTAAATAGCATTGTAATTCGAAAGTGAGTGATAGCGGCTGAGAAAGCTCAACAACATCAACACGTGTGCGTTCCCGTCCGTTGCTGGCTGCGATGGCTGCGGGTCATGATTTTATTACTAACTACCAGGCGATTCTATCCTCGTTGACCCTTGCTAAAACGACTGTCCTCGGGAAAGTCTTAAATACTATCATAATATGAAGCAGAAATGATACCAAGTGAGATTTCTCATCAACATCGCTACAAAGGCACTCTCATCCCTTACTAGTCGTGATGGAGGCATGTTATGACTTCGTCACGAACTCCTCTTCCTGGTCTATAGTGGTAAGCATATATGGCTAGCTATGAACAAATCAAAATTCTCGCAGCATACATGATCATCTTTGGCAGTAAAATAATTAGACCCTCATGTAGTTCTCACGGCTACAATATCAAGGACTCAGGCGTTCACTGATGGTAATCTGACGTTTCAGATCCGAGTTTGAATGGAAGAACTGCAAGCGAGAATGTATCTGATCAGCGCTAGCTCGGACAGGCATTATATTACAGTCGGGCCAGGTGAAATTGACGCGGCACCGTCACAAATCCTAGGGTAGAGATCATGCTCAAACACCATCTTATGTCGACTTTGAATCATCAACATATGAATATCTATCTGTGTATAGGCCTTAGAGTGCTGCATTCACCTCTCACCAATTTTACAGTGCTTGTCCTTCGTGTTCGTATTACTTTGGAATGTTGTGTGTATCTCATATTCGTATTGCATTGCCTCTAACCACTGATCTAATGTTTAGTTATAGACAGCGGTGTGAAATATTGTCTCATTGTGTCAAGCCTTGACTCCACCTTGTCGAGTCTGATGCAACCTCTGTACTCTGTGCTACCATGTCAAGCCCCGACCACATCATGTCAAGCTTCAGTCAAGCATTACTCATACTACGACAAGTTATCCCAACATCTTCACAGCTTCCGTACTTATGTAAATGTCCCCACTTACCTATGCCGCCGCGCCGAGCAATTTGTACCGCGTCAAACCTCATCTATGCCGCGTCACTACCCCGTCACTGCCGCATCACACCCAGGCTGTACATACCGTGTCAGACCTCGTGGATCTCGTCAGTGCCGCGTCAAACCTAACCCTGTGCGTCAGCACTTTTAAATGTCAGTGCATATATCTTCAGCCCGTCATAATACATTATTTTCTAATAGTGTCTCCGTCCTAAGAGAACTAGGTGTCGCACCCTGTAGGTGTCCATAGGCAGTATCTTCAAATTATTTACCAAGCATTCTACGGGGAGTGTGGTGCTCGAAAAACTCATTTTTCCAGCCTAATGATCAACTCCTATGGTCTAGAGAAGAATTGGTATCGGGCATTCAGAAATCTACATATATAATGCCTTCAAGTTTTGTGAGTGCTTTAAGATACGGAGTGCACTTGTTTTCACTATCCTCTAGGAACTAATGAAACATATATTCAAATTTTTCTATCCCAATGAGAGATAATTCAAATCATCCAGATCAACGGCTCGGTGTTGGGAACCTCATTCCCTGCTATTACCGCTCAGGTGCATTGTTCCACTGAAGCTCTTTGCGAACAGAAGAAATTGTACCCCTAAAATTTCACCCTTCGCTGCCAGCTGAGGGATGTGCGCCGGTTAAACGTCGACATGCTTCGAAATAGTCCAGAGAGGAGGAAAAGAAACTAGATATTGACTGATGTAGCTAGTAGTATGGATTCTCGATGTAGAGTACTAGCCGTCAGTGGCCGCGTCAAGTACGAAGAAAACAGTCATCAGCTGGCGCAGATAGTAGCACGTGTCCCTATGGTGAATAGAATTGATGATTGAAATGGTCATGAACCCCTACAACTTGATGTGGGGAGTCGAATGTAGAATATAGGAACACTTGCATAAGCGCGTCAGTGGCCTCGTCACGACTGCGGCAGGACCAAATAGCTACGCCCAATACGGTCTAGTACTATGGGACTAGTACTGTGCTTATATATATATGACCGTCTTGGGATGCAATTTTACATAGAAAGTCGAGGTACATGTGAGTTCGACATCCAATACTACCATACAAATCATGATTGACGCGACGACTACATATGCGCTCAAATGCGACCGGAGGCTTATCACAATGACTAGCCTAACATCCTGCCGCGTGCTTTACGCCTGATTTGATTGATTCGTTTTCTTTCATGATGGCGGCCCGAGTGCAAACCGGACAAAGAAAGTTGGCAGCCATACCCAGGACAAGAGCTCCATTGTCACCAAAAATTGAAACCACCATATTCCAGAAGTATAAGCCGCGATCACAAGAGCTATGGAATGCCATTAGTTAGATAACAGCATAAAGGTGGACTGCTCACCTGACATCAAAAAGAGAATGGAAACGGCGATAGATATACTGGGCCAACTGAGTAATAACAGTGAATGGCACAATCGAAAGCGTGTGCATGTCATAACCTGTAATTGTGTGAAGAGCAATGGTTACAATTCCGGTCTTGCCACATACTCTTTTAACCCATTCTTGCTCACATTCCTGGTATACATTCGCCACGCCTAAGCCACACATCAAACCACCGAGGGCATGTGCAAATGACATCAGGGTTAGAATATAGCAAAGACTTTTCGTGTATGGAAGAAAAGTTGTCAAAGGTGGCTGTGTTGAAAGAAAGACCGCAGAAACAGCAAGGACCTGCAGTATTGTAGTGTTATATTTCGTCATATTTTGATTACTGAGAGCATTACCAAACCAGACTGTAATGCCATGTACACATCAGGAGACAGCTGGGACCGTTAACCTGAGGTATCTTACCACAATGTTGATATTTTTTAGTCTACCAACGACCGTCTTCTTATGTTCCTTCCATTCATCATCACCGTTTATCTGCCAATAACGGGTGAGAGTGGGTCTTGTCATCGAGAACAAACAAAGTGCATGAAATAGCAAGGCCAATACACGATTCTTTGGGACCTTCCAGCAGTCCGGAAACCCGGGCGACCTAAGAAAACCATTTAGCTGATGATCCGAGAGTATCCAGGCCACTTGCTCATTGTCGGAGGAATATGCTGGGTTAGTAGCTTGATTGGCCATTCTACTAAATGAGTATTTATTTTCTTCCCTGAAGTTGGGTGGATCCTTATATAAACAATGTCAGTAGGGCCATGTGGGTATTAGCAAGCAAGGTAGAATGTTTACTATTCATTTTCAATATTATAAAACATGCATATTAGGCCCCAGTTACATGAATTCGCGAGCCGTCGCGGTTCTTGATTGTGTTAGTGCTATGGGTGAACAGGCGTTAGAAATAGGGTGAACATTCCGGCAGTTAACCTGACATGCACGAGTGACCGACTCCAACGAAGAAATTATAGCCCAAGGTCTGTCTCAGCCTTTCCTATATTGCAAATTAGCCACGAAGTATTAATCAAGCGGAATTTAAACCCCCGTGTTACTCTCGACGTGGTGCTAGTAGGGACTAAATCTGAGGCTGAAATTAAGTTTACGTGTAAAGCTGTTGCAGAAGAGCAAATGTACTCCGGCGGCTACCGCGGCGTTGGCACTCGTTTGTGCAGAAGGATTCCGAGTCTAGCTCCCATATTATCGGCACCGTAGTACGAGACGCGTGTAACATGCGAGGCTAAGCAACTGGCCCCTTACTGCAGGCCTCAGGCTCACGGGGACGTCATCGATGATTTGATGTAACGTGACGGAGCTTATCCCATGGAAACTGGACTGTCAGCGGCGTGTGAGACCACCATGCAATAATCGAGTGGAAGATTCTTGGTAGGTACCGCCGTGGATATGATGTCGCTGCGCTAAATTGCTGGACAACTTCCACTGGTGTTGAGGGCAATGAGCCACAGACATGGACATTACTGACCAGCAGGGCTGATAAGTATTGAGAATTCTTCTGCAGAAGTGACAAATGACTCATTGGGACAGATGACGCCAAATATGAGGAAAAAAACCGCGCCTCCTGGGGTCACTGCAAACACTAGTGTCAATCTCGGAGGCAAAGGCCAGGAATGACGACCAAGGAAATACGTAAAACTGCAACAGGTAGCATCTGGAATGGGAACACAGCAAAGAATCCAGGAACGTTGCATGCGTCAACCCCAGGGGAAGTAGATGGCATGACACTGAAGGAAATTTTGGTCGACACATAACGCCCACCCGATGCAAGCAGCGCAGTACAACACGTGTGATCGATGACAGTCCCTAACATCACAAGGTAGACATTCTGGAAGAGCATCACCAACCAGCCGTCTGAATGGAAACAGAGACTCACATGAGCAGCACCTAAAGCAATTGTAGCAATCTGGCTTCTATCTCCCCACTCCCCAACAAAAGAACGAAGGCTTGAACGAAGACTGAACCTAAGATGAAATCGCAGAAATTTCGCACACTATTACTCTGAACCCTCGAGTTCTTAGTGGTAGAGCCATATCACTCTCGCCCTCCTCGAGGCGTTCAAGTGGAATCATACCCCCCGAACATTCAAATTTTATTTTCTCCCGCTTCCTTCATCTCTTCTTGTGTCTTCTTGCTCCCTCCCCGCATTTCCCGAGCTTCCACCATCGTCTTACTACCCAGTACCAGAAAGAATACACAGATAAAATTTACGTCCATTCTCTTGGTATAAAGGTTGGGAGGTGACTTAATGCTGCGGATAGCATGGACGGTGGGACGTGGATGGACGCATTGTGAGGATGGCAGCTATTAGTCACCTATCCCGGTTTCGGAGAACACGAGCGTCATGAACGAGCGGAGGAACATATGTCATATCTAAATACCACGCAGTGGGAACATACTTTCAAGTTGTCATCGGCTTGCCCAAGTTTCCGCTTCAGGTCCCTGCGGAAGATCGAGAGGGGAATGGCAGCGCTGCAGAAGTCCTGGCCAGTGTAGGATGAGGGCGATGTGAGATATCAGCTTTCAAGGAGGTCAGGCCACTAAACTTAGTATGCAAGCTTCAAAGTAACGTCACACGTCACATCACCCTTTAAAAGTCCCCTGAGTACTATGACACTAAGCTCTCAACGAAACCATGACTGAAAATATTCTGCAACAAGCTTCTGCAGTAGTAAAGAACTTCTTTCAAATATTTAAGGACACGTCGTACGATCCGCCACATTCACTCCCTCCCAACATCCAAACATTTTTTGCACTCCTCCTGATGACCGAACCGACGCCCTTTTCTGGACTGCCGAGGTTCTTTGTAGTCTGCGTCTTGTCCTTACGAAAGAGTCCACGTTCCTTCAAAAACTTCAACACTGCAAAACTTTACAATCACCAGGTCACGAATCCCTTATTGCGTACTTCATCGCAGAGATAGATGGCACAAACTTTGAAGCGGGGGCTAACACTAGATCGTCATTCAGCTCCAGCAGATCTGACTGAATTGGTATCGCTGTTGCCACGGAACCTGGAACTATCTAAGCACTGTCCATCTGAATTCCCATTAGCACCCCCTCCCTCTTCTGGGGTCGCCATGCAAGATACGGGAAAGAGCGGTGAATATTATCTCCCAGCCATACACAACGTCGTGATGCCTGCGTTTGGAACATGGCGTGGACTCGAGCGCATAGCTGGAGAAGCGTATGGACGATACAAAGTTTTCAACACCCTCAAAGATACCCACATGTCAGCAGCACAATTCGCTATACTCATCGAGGTCTTCGACGATTTCGCACCCATGTACACACCAAAGTACCAGTGTTCGTGGTTCGCCTTGCTGTTCTTCTCCGTGGTCAGAGATGAAGAATATCTCTGCAAGGATATAGATAAGCGTGGAAAGCAGTTAGGTACGATACAGACTTCGCCTGATCTTCTTGATGATGAGGAGACACTGAGATATCACTATCGTCGGGTATGTGCTCGGACCTCCAAGTTATTTAACTGATAGACCTTCCAGAGAATTGCTTAACTCTGATGAGGCAACCGAGGTTGGATGTGGCTGCCATTCGGCTCGTTGGGGGTGTGCATGAGTATATGCTCCAGTGACCCCTATCCCAGTTTTGTCTTTTTTATGTTAAGTTGTCCTTATGCACCCACAGTCACAATAGATCAAACGCAGGGTTCACATAGCTTCGATTGTGGCTAGAGCGCGCCTGGATGGACGGTCGAGTCCATGTAGGCGGCAGGTCGCGTTTCTGCTGCTAGAGCACGCCCCAATTAGAGTGCTTGGATAGTGAAGCTAACAAGTGGGCTCGATTATCTTCGACATGTAACACTAGTACTGAGTATATTGCTTGTTCTATACAATGCCGGTTACAGATGGAGGCAGAGAAAAACTGTCAAGAAAGACAACATCTACTTGTTGCAACAAAAACATCACGACCAGACAGGTAGCGGGCAAAGGACAGAGTTGGCGGGCACGAAAAAAAAAGGGCAACAAACGGAAAGGGGCGGGTAAAGTCAAACTTTGATGGGTGTGAGCTTTGATGCAGATGGGCGAACTGGGTTATAATCCAATGACGGCGAGATGTTGGGCGGCGGATGATTGGTATGGCACTGAGCAAAATTCAAACACCGCTGGAAGTGCCGTTGGCTGCCTAGACTTTGGCTGGTACTTGATGAGTCAGCTCTCTGGCCTCCTCGGGCCTGACTTGAGGCCTGAAGCTTGACTTCCAGTACCAATCATGCAAGCCAGTTTGAAGCCAATCATATCATTCGTCGTCGTAAAATTCATGCCCGAGTGCTCCGCTTCTTGGGTATCATATTATGGCCCCAAAAAATCCACCTCCTGGATAATTCGCCCTTCCTAGCGCTGTGTATTTCGCGAATTCAATTTGTTGCACGTCGAACTGCAGAAGGAGGTGCTCTCTACGAACATAATTTCCGAGCCTTATCGAGGATTCGGGTTGCAAGCTCGTGCGAGTCACCGTAGCTCACCAGTCACCTCCCACATCAATCTGAAGAATTGAGCTACCTCGCCTTCTGTCGTTCTGTTTTGCATAATAATACGGGAAGAATGAACGCTCGTCCGGTGGCAGCGACGCAGTGGAGATGGATGGGATTCGTGGATTGGCATGTCACAGAGGGAGGTTTTGAACAAACGAAACGACTATGTGCTTGAATACCTGGAACCACGGAGTTTCAGCTTGTCTGCTGTCAAATCGCCATCTATTTATCAAGATTTACCATTCCGCAACCATTAAGTTGCCTGTGCTTTGTTGGCTTCCTTTACGTTTCAGACTTACTGCGGACTAGTCATGGATGGGTGTCGCCACTGCTATAAACTGGTCTTTGAAGTCGAAAGACATGGGTCGCAAAGTATGATCCAATATTGACTTCTGAAGGAATAGAAATTTGGCTCTCATAGCTTCATTGTGCGTTTGCTCAACGAAGCAGGTGCCTCTTTCTGTCGGATTATTCGTGTGTTGTGGGTGTATGGACCTTTGAGAAAATCTCAAGTCAGGCGCTCTAACACTCTGGTCGACGGAGACTCCCCTTTCGCCCCGCTCTGCACGCCTCCTATGTCCGCTACGTCCAATGCAATTTTTGCCTTCGATATATGAATTCGGTACTATCCTTGTGGGTTTTCATATTCGAATCTTGGCGCATCCCATGGCATCTATTTGACGACGTGATTGCTTGGAGTGAGAGACTTCGGTAAGTTCGTATGCAATAGTGTACTATCTCTGATACCCTTTTTCACAGGAAAGGTGTGGAGTATTTTTCATGTTCTCAGGCTCAGGTGGCGATCAAATCAGAGACCGTATCAGACATATCGGACACGCCTTGCGTCTTGCCCCACGAAGCTCTGGTGTATAGCTGCGCAGATATTCAGGTATACTATCGTGTATATGGAACGGTTTGGATCGAGCATGTCTTGATTCTCGAACAACTCTGAAACTGCAGGGGCGAGCTCTCATTAAAGACGGTATTTATGCTCGGGTTGTAAATGGAAAGTGTGCTCAACACCTGCGACTTTAATATTGATTTGTGCACGTTTTTTGTCAGTTCGATAAATTCGAATTTGCCCATTCCCGGGGGGTTGTTTTGTGAAATAATCCAAGCCTGAAAATTTCGCGATGGGCGTCGGCTCGCATCGTGTGTCTATTTGACTTCGTTTGGCGAAGCTATTCGTTGGCCCATCTACAAGAACGCATATACCGTACCGTGAATGCGAACCCCACTATAATGTGCATCTCGGACGAGGTTCTTGAATGCCAATCTAATTCCTGTTCGGACTAACCAGCGACTTGTGTAGAACAAATCCAGCGAGATGATATTAAATCATCGGGCAACGTCCTATCATATCTCCTGCATAACCATCTGTCATAGCAAGGCATCTACACGCCGAACAAAGAAACCGAACCGCTCCGAATAGACAAAACCAAAAGCTACATCACCACCCGTGGCCCACTCGCGCGCTCTCCCGTGGAATCCACAGTACTCTGATCATCGTCATGGTTTGGAAGTTCAAAGAAAAGCCGAGCTGAAAAATCTATTCATCCAGATCTGAATGCACAGGAACGTATACATGGGCGCACGAGAAGATTCCATGTTTGATTCAGTAAATGGAAATTCCAGCAAAGGTACACTCTACGGCTGGTGCCTGTCCTGAACTTAGGAGCTCCTAGATGGAAAAGTCCGAATCGGAAAGGGAGATTCGACCACGTTACAAGACCCATAACCCTATCACACCCTTGTTGTTTTCGTTGCTAGAAACAGACTTGAAGCTTGACTTGGCTCGCACAGCTCGCTCATATGTGGGACTACATACGTAGTACCTAGCAACGTTAATGATAAGTAGAACCCGTTCTTTTGATGTCGCAAGCGTGCGAGACGCAACATTAAGGGCACTTTTGCTCAGACAGTCTAGATTATCCGAAATTAAGCACCTGAAACATAGTAAGCTCTTTGTGCCGGGAAGATCAGAAGCTAGCCTCGTGTGTTGTGCTATGTAATGGACAAATTTAGGTGTCGTCTTAGGGGGCCTTCAAGTTGACTGGGCATGCAGTTCATGATAAAATAAAGCTAGCAAAAATCAGTCAATGAGAAGATTTGAACGAATATACAACATTGTGTTGCAACACCGCAACAGAAATGATACATATGGTAGTTAGTTGACGAATAGGATCTGCTTGCGATCTTCTTGAATCTTGCAGATTAACCATCAAGGTACGCGAATCGCAGGGGTTTAACAGTTATATATGGGTGGTAGCACATCAGTTGTACAATTGTACAGTAGAGAACGAGCATGTACGTGCTCACCCCCACGAAGTAAACAGGTATGTCGAATGCATGGTAACTATGAGGCAGCTCCGTAGGAGCCTTGAAAATCCAGAGAACATGAGTGCAGTAGTTAACAGGGGATGGATAAACAAGTAAGTCGCGGAGCGAAAATGGTGTGAGATGAGTAGATAGGACGATTTCCTGAACTATGTGCTACATGCTGCTGAGAAAAATAGATGCTGCTCCTTCCAGAGCAGGCAAAATGATAAATGGAGCGAGGAGATGATGTGAAATCATAAACCATCCATGGGCGTAAATGCCGGTCCTATTTCGTTAGCAAATGGAGATGACCAAGTTGCGGCGAATCTAGGGATGGAATGTGTGGTGTCGTATTGAGCGTAGAGGCAGGTCGTATATGGAGGACGCAGAAACGACCGTCTAGGCAATTTTCTAGAGGCCCAGTCGTTAACGCAAGCTACTATAGCAGCCTGGATTGCTTGAGGTGTCTGCGCACGACCATATCTCGCACTATCATAAAGTCAGCATACAGGATTGCAAGCACCACGTTGAACTTACCACTGGCAAGAATACCAGCAGTCGTAGTCGTGTCCTGCGTTAAGGAGCCAAAATTAAGAGCCACAAATAGGATTGATAAGAATGAGCATACTGTAACAGTCGTGCAAAAGCCATAAAATTTCCGTGGGAGCGGTGAGTATTCTCGGTGTATCGCGCTAAACTTGCTTCGGAAGTCTGCGACAAAACATCAGTGGCTGAACTAAGTAAAGACGGTCTGCTGACATTTTGAAGCTGTCTCCATATCGTTAGGACGGTCTCCGTAGCTGCGGACGTATTTCGATAACCTTATCCCCGACGCGAGTTTCGCGTCAAGTATGTCGCACTTGTTCAGGAACAGGACAAGATCGACGTTCGCAAGCAGTTTGTTTGAGCACACAGCTTTCCATAATAGCACGCTGTCCTCCTGCACGAAAATAGTAAACCTAAAAAAGAACGACAGCATGACAGGTGACTGACAAGGCGGTTCACGCTGCGATCCTCAGCGAGAACTTGATCAAAGCTGGATATTGGCGCGAGGAAGATAATTGCATCGACTAGGAGTTGTATAAGCAGACTGCATATGAAACACATCGAGGACGAACCATCATCGAAAAAGGGTACCCATGTTGCTACAAGGTGGGATTCAGCGTCTGCTAACACTGAACACGAGTGAGCTTCTCACCTCTCTGCAAAGATAACACGTGTTGGAAAAGGTTGAGCGTGGGACGAGAGAAGCAACTGATACGTACCTGCGACCGAGAACCTCCAACATCAACTATCCTCCATTCAGTACCACTTTCACGTCCAGCCACGGCCTCCATTTCGCACCGATATTCCGAAACGCCAACTGTCTTCAGGCGTGCTCGAAGTACATCGTCTATGTCAACGGTTAAACTAGTTCCCTTCGTTGCCAGAACAAAAGAGTATTTCACCATCGTTTGGAGTGTAATTTAGGGCCGTGACTCGATCCAAGTCATTGAGGAAGCTATGAGATGACAATGTTTCAAGTAGAACTTGACATAGAATAAGACCGAATGCTTACAAACCGGAGGATTCTTCAAGGCGAATTTTTCTCCTCCGTAAGACCTCCCGAACAAGCCTGTCATTCCAGAGAGCCATAATATCATAACTGCACGAATGAATGACTTCTTGGGCTTCATCCCGGGTTTGCATTCCCATATTGCCTAATGAAACGGGTCGAGTACGAGTACTCTTGGCGAGCGCTCCCTTCCATGTGGCTCCGGGACGAACGAAAACTTCTTGAGCTCTCCATGAACGCTCACTACTTCGGCTCCGATGAGAGTGGTATGCGCTAATAGCACTGCTTCCAATGACGGAAGCAGCCTCATCTTCGCTCGGAGGTATTAGCTTCGCAATGAGTAGTGCCTCAATATGGCGGAGAGGAGTGAGACGCATTTGCAACATTTCGAGTTCCTGGGGTATATTGGCTCCGTCGTCATCGCTGTCTTCACCTCCGCTATCAATAGTAGGAAGTCGAACGTCGGACAAGGCATCAAGGATTGTGCGAACAGACCGCACGATGTTGAGTTGTATGACGCTACGCCAGAGTATCCGCTCTTCATGGAAGGCAGTTGGGGTATACAGTTTTTGGAAGTCTAAGCAGAATGACTTGATTTCAACCCAGGCTGATGAAGTTGTTCATACGTACGTCTTAGTGTCGTTGATTTACCTACGGTCCAAATATATGAAAGTGAACATGAATGATATTGACCAGGTCGGACATACCTGATTCACTTTGACCCAACAATAAGAGTCTTACTATACCCTTCTTCTTCTGGGCCTGCTTCTCCGCTCGTATTGAATCATCTATTGCTTGGCTGACTCTGCGTGCCTCTGCTTCCTGAGCTTGCCTGATAACACGATCTTCCTCAGTTTCGTTTATTGGTGGCCTGAGAACCTCGTCTAAAGGGTCGAAGTCATGCGCAGATTTTGTAACTGCTGCAGACATGAGGAAGTTGTGGGGGATGCCAGGCTATAAAAACCAATGATGGAAGATAGTAACAGAGAGTGTCTGGGCAAAGCTGGGTCCGGCAGCAATGCAGTAATTTGCCAGGCACAAGACGTACTGGAAATTATAGCCCTTGGCGAAGGTTGACGCCGGACATGCTCCTTTTTGCTAGCAATAGGTACCCTTCTGAATTGTTATTATAGTCTACCAATCGAGAAATCACCGGACCAGGCAAGGACCAAGTTGGTAAAAAGTTGGTGCCTGTTTCTCAGCTGGGCGTTACACGTGAACAACTCTTTTCAGGTTAACCCTCCTTGCAGCATCGCCATCAACGCATCACGGCCATGCCTTTTCCTGCTCTTTCATATCCGAGTCTGACTAGCTAGCGTTCGTTATCTCGCAGTGACCTTTCGATACGGTTCAACTGAATATGCATTCGTGAGTACTTTCTGACCGAAACGCGGCTTTGCATTGTACCTGATTATCCTCCAACTTGACTCTCTGGGTACAAAGAACTTTGGGGTTCCTCTATTATGGACGTGGGTAGTCACCCCTGCAGGTCGTAAGAACGTTTGAGAACTCCCTTTTCAGTATTTGTCGCTTATAAGGCATATCCTATGAGCTCTTCATCTCCGCCAGCCCAAGTTCAGTTAAGTTGATTCAAAATTCTCCACACGTTCCGGACCGAGAACTCCAAATCGAGTCAACCTTGGCTGCCCGAGCCCCAAGGGGATCTCCACGTTCTCAGGGCACATTGTACCATGTAGTCCTGATTGTCTGTGGCGATCCATCGCTGCGTCCTATCGGCTGGTATCAAATTATTTTGGTGACTCCTAGCTGCGACGCAGCAGATCTGATTCTTGCCTGTGGGTCTTTCCAATCTTGTTATACAAATTTTGATGTTCCAGAAATGATTGATCAGAATTTGGCGTTTCGTGTGGGCAGACTCCACATGACCTTTGACTGGTAGCGAGCGAGCAGTGCTAAATCATCCAATCCAGTCGTTCCCTTCAAGCTTATCGCTAACCAGGCACAGCTTTTCATTATCATCTACATACGTAAACGTATAGTTCCTGACGCCTCGGATTATGCTATCGACTGCTCCGCCGCACGGCATAAAGTCGACGCTGTCTCGACTTATATGCAAGCCTTCGCATTGGAACTGACTTCCTTCTCCAGGGTCTCGCAAAAGGAGATCGATTCGACCTTGAGACAGTCGTGATGACATTGATGTACTCACGGCCATGACATGGTGAAAGAGGATTGGCATGTTAGATTTCAAGTAGTCATTTGAATATCTCAATGTATGGGTGCTATGGCAATGTGTATACAGCATCATAATACGTACTCCAAACCAAGTCGAACCGTTCTACCGGCACTTATAAACTCGGGTGACAGGGGTCTCTTGCAGTTGGTGACTCAATGATCCATCCAAAATTGTTTTCCATCTACACAACGCTGGCATTCATCCATATAACCTGCGTCTGCCAGTTCTTTTTCTGAAGTTTTCAGCTTGTTATCTTCCCTCTTAGTCTTGGGCTCTTGTGCTAGCGCTGCGTGGCCGTAGACTATTTCTGGAGAAATTGAGGTGTGATGTTGGGATCAAAACTTGATGGGATTCATCTGCCTTCCTCTTCGTCTACGAATCCGTTAGCCTTGCGTCAGAACAACACGGATCCAGAAGCAAAATGGATTGTTCAGAAGTATGGAGGTACTAGTGTAGGTAAATTTGCAGTCGATATTGCTCGTAATATCGTACCGTAAGTCTTAGTTACCATACACTTTTGGGTGTCTTGACTTGGTCTTTCAGGAGCTATATTGGCAAACAAAAAATTGCTATCGTCTGTTCTGCACGGTCTGGGACCGCAAAGGCTCTTGGAACTACCAATCTCCTCCTCAAAGCTGCCTCCGAGGCACGGCAACGACACAAGTTTTTCAATGGTTCCGGTACCATGACTCCGTCGACAAATGGCATCTTCAGGAGATCATCCGAAACTTCTCCCAACTCCCCAATCCGTAGATCTTCGTCATTTTCATCGCCATCGTCTCCGTCCACGGGTCCATTAACACCACTGATCACACCCCAGACTGGCCAGTCTGAACCGGCATTTAACGTTACCGTCGACCTTATACGTTCAGAGCACATGAATGCTGCAAAAACATCTGTCAAAAATCCAGAGATACTCCGAGAACTTGAGGCTGAGATAGATCAAGACTGCGACTGGCTTCGTAGTTTCTTGTTTGCTGCTCAGGTGCATCCAGTTCATCTGACTCATCGTCTAACCTTACCTGAATGCTAGGTAATAAATGAAATATCACCACGTTCGCGGGATAACATCATAGGTTTCGGTGAGCGGTTAGGTTGTAAACTGATGACAGCCGTTCTCCGCGACCAAGTACGTTTTTGGTAGCAACAATTCCCTAATGAGACTAATCTACAGGCTACAGGGTATTGACGCAGAATACGTATCGCTGGAAGACATCATCCCTGTATCCGAGGATAGCGACACCATACCAGAAGGCTCCCTCAATCAGGCTTTCTACGACAGCGTGGCCGCTGCTGTCGGGGAACGCATCAAGGGATGTGCACCTCGCGTACCGGTTGTTACTGGCTTCTTTGGCCACGTACCAGGTTCGCTTCTTCGGCAAGTCGGCCGAGGATACACAGATTTGCTCGCTGCTCTTCTGGCCGTCGGCCTCGAAGCATCAGAACTGCAAATATGGAAGGAAGTTGACGGAATATTTACAGCGGATCCTCGAAAAGTGCCTACGGCACGACTAATACCTGTCATATCGCCCGACGAAGCCGCTGAATTGACGTATTATGGGAGTGAAGTCGTACATCCGTTTACGATGGAGCAGGTCAGAAGAGCTGTCATTGAATCTCATTTTTTCTCATCCCTTAAATTGCAGGCCATTCGCCAAAAAATTCCAATAAGAATAAAAAACGTGCAGAACCCCCTGGGCGGTGGCACAGTTATTCACCCCGACCCAGATCTTGAGCTATTGCAAGATGATGGTCCCTATGAAGCGCCAGTCGCGGTGCCACAAGGCGTCTCTCCGTCTAACGACGAATTGCGAAGGAACAAGCGATTACCAACCGCCGTAACAATAAAAGAGCGCATTGTTGTGCTTAACGTCAATTCGAATCGAAAGAGCGTGTCCCACGGCTTCTTGGCTGGGATATTTGGAACCCTTGATCGGTTTGGTGTAGTCGTAGACCTCATCAGCACCAGCGAAGTACATGTCAGTATGGCTATCGAGGACAATTTGTCTAGGACAACTATGGAGCGGCTGGTGGGGGAACTAAAAAGGAGTGGAACCGTGAGTATCCCTGATGACGATGACCCTTTAACCAACACGAGTCCCAGGTTTCCGTCCACCGTGAAATGGCCATCCTCTCCCTTGTTGGCCAACAGATGCGCAACCTCGTTGGTATATCTGGACGCATGTTCACTTCCCTTGGCCAGGGTAATGTGAATATCGAGATGATTAGTCAAGGCGCCAGCGAGATCAACATATCGTGTGTTATTGAGGTCCGCGACGCTGTTAAGGCACTCAATCTCATACATCAAAGCTGTTTGCAGATAAAGCCCGAGGGGCCTAGAGGACGAGGTTGGTTTTATCGATTCTTGATGTTCGTTTTCAAGGCTGACGTGATGCGATAGTCGGTCCATGGCTTTTCTAGCTCGGGTTGTATTTAGAAAGCTACTAGAGTCCTGCGTGTTTCGGTTCAACCCCGACCTCAACTTCGTAGAGTATGTCTTCATACCGAGCGAAATAAGCACGAGATATTACTGCCCTCAGCTTCGCGGCAACGTGCTGGCCTCACTGCGATTTATTGTGCTTTATCTGGTAGTTCCTCCTGCTCATTCCGACTATTACAGACGTGGAGTAGATACTTGATGAATACAGTTAAGAAACATATTTTCATCACTTCTTGGTACTAGACTACAAACCCCACTAAAAAGCCCGGAAGCACCACCACTACTTGAGTACTTGTCAGGACTTAAAGCGTTGGTACATCACAAATATTGTGAGGTGAGAATGAACTAGCCGAGTCGGGTGATTCAGAATTCAGGTTTCTCTCCCTCAAGACGGAACGACTGTTTCCCCCTAGGCATAGAGGATACCCCCTGCCGAATAGAGCGAGGCCCTGAGCATGGGGGGTTAGCACCTAGAAGTTAGTCAGCCACTCTTTGTCGTAGCGTGCTCCCAGAGTCTTCACTTCGCTTGCTAGGCGCAGGCATAGTCGCGGATGGACCGCTCCAGTATCTAATTAAATTGCGGGTAATGAATGTACGGGCCCACATACTGTAGCGTCGATACATCGTCTTTTGTAAATCGGATATCAAATTTATACTCCTCAGGCAAAAGCACACCTTTGCGGGAACATCCATCCTCCCAATCAAAACTGGTGTTTCCCACCCACCCTTCCCTGACCATTATCTGACTGAACAACTGTCTCAGCAATGCGTAGTTCGGCTTTTCGTCGAACTTTAAACCACGGCAGTGATCGAAATACGTAGTGAACTCCACGGGTGAGCGCGTAAGCAAGTCACGGAATGCTGAACCGGCTTTCATCTCCCCCATCCGAAGTAATTTGGCCTCGAGACTTGGTGAGTAGATGCCTTGCCAAGGCAGACGTCCATGCAAAAGAAATAGTAGGACGTTGCCCAATGCTTCAAGATCGTCTCGTCGTCCTTGTTCTGCTCCTCGCTCGTTAGCCCTGGGCAGGAATTAAATTGGTTTCCACGAACCTCGTCCAAAATGCACGTTATAGCTTGCATATCGTGGAGTTCCAAGCCCAACGCGGCCTTCGCGGAACGGTATGTGCGTTCCGGTGGATGGGTCAACGTAAAGTTTCGCCAGACCAAAGTCGAATAAATAGACGGTATGAGAATTCTCCCCAACGCCCATCGCGAAATTTTCAGGCTTGATGTCCCGCAGGATAATCCCTCGTGAATGCACGAATTCAATTCGATCCAACTGGTAAAATACACAAGTTAACCCAAACTCGCGGGAAGGTATCCAGCACGCTTACCATTTCGACAGCAAGCATAACTACCGTCTTCAAAGAGAGCTCGCCCCTGCAGAGTCTTCGAAGCTGTTGGAGATTTGCACCTACTTGATCGAGAATCAAAATATGGGACCCTCGATCGATACCACTCCATTTGCACGACGGTATCCCTGGGTGTCCGCGCAGCAGGTTGTACACTAGAGCTTCGTAAGGTAACACGACGGGCGCGGTCGGTGTGTCCGAAGGAACCTCCATTTTGATTGCAACCTCCGAGCCGGTGAGAACGTGAAAAGCGCTTGACACATTTCCTGTCGTGTCAAGGCGTATCAGCCAGTTTAATAAGGAAAAGTAGACACATGTGAACATACCAAAGCTTCCCATTCCAAGCAATTTCGTTACCTGATACATGCCACAAACGCGAAATTCTTTGACACGAGCCTGAGTGTGCTCTACTGGTGAAGGATGAAGGGTAGACGAATTTTGTAGCTGCATTTGTAAAACTTGTAGTCCGTCGACAGCTAAGGTTGGATCGCTTGTGCCAAGTTTCACGTCCGATTCCAGGCATCCAGAACGTTGAACCAAAATGGTTGGGAAACCCGCCATACTTGCTGGCTCCATCACCCGGTAACGACTGGATGTTACTACAAGAATCTGAGTCTTATCGATGGTTCCACATTTCAAACGACAGCGTTCCCAGAGGTCCGAAAATATGGAGTGGTTTTGGCCAAAGAGATCCGAAAGGGGAGCAGGTTGACCATGCAAAGTAAGGCCAAATGGAAGTCGTGGTAGTGAGAATGATGTCATGCCCGGGATCGGAAGACAGACCATCATATAACCCTCGGCTAGGAGCGTCTCCACAGCTGTTTCTGCGTCAGCATATAAAGCAGGTTGCAAGATGGTCTGTACAGCTTCCCGGAGAACTGCTTCACTTGGCGCCGCTTCCAGAACAGTGCAGACATCCTGCAGAGCGTGCCGTACAATGTCGTTATAGGGTGCGTCAGTATGACCTCTGTGTCTCATAAGTTCGCATTCGAGATACGCTTTAGACAGACGGCGAATGTCTGGATGGGTTGGTGATAGCAGCCGCATAGCCTCATTGATGGCACCGTCACGATCCTGATTACATGTGAGCAACTTGCGCATATACGACAGGAATATGAAGCTCACCAGGATGGTGCCAAATATATCAAAGGCGATGGCTCTAGTGGATGGGGCGAACACAGGAGGCATGTAGTCCGGGACAAAGTCGAGGTCGATATTGGGCCCATCATCCCAGTCCACTTCTTCCGTTTCCGGTGCGTTCCCAACAACTGGGGGGTCACCGTCAAAGGGAATCTTCATCGACCAGAGAGTTTGAGCATGTGCCCTGAGGTTTGCGTCGAAGGCCGGCAAATTCTCGACAAACGAATAACCTGGCAGCAGCGCGCCGCTTCGTCGGACCCCATACGCACGAAAATGCTACAAAAAAACCTTTTGTCAAAAATCGTGAGCAATATTTCGTACCGTCGTGACCTACATCCCTCGACTTCAAAGCCCATGTCACAGCAGCGGTGATACCCATCCATGAGTAATCTGCAGCAAGTCTGAAACATCTGAGGACTTACGAAGTCACTAATCGAGGGCAACTTACTGGTTATACAGGAGTAAATCTTGATATATGGATGTCGCTTCAACAATAGTTGACATATCGAAATTCTCAGGTTCCAGATGTTCAAAAACGTAACCCCCGCGGTCATGCTCATACTCGTAGGGCGACTTGCCACTCCACGAATCCCACCCATCCTCCACGAGCTCGCTTCCACCGGACGAACGGGCATCATTCGCGCATTTCAGAAATTTGGTGTAAACTTCCAAGACTGAATTACAGAAGGCGAGGAAACTAGGTTCGTCGAGTCGATGCGGGAGGTGAGGCACAGTCACTGGCGAGATTTGGAATTGCGCATCTTCAAGAAGCCTCGGAAAAGTATGAACGTAGAGAGCGCGCCCACTGGGGTGCAAGGAAGGTTCAACGCGCAACACCTTCCTTTCTATGCTCAGCGACGATCCCAGGGTAAAGTAGCACCCGTCATTTACTCCTGTTGGCTTTTCGGAGGAGATAGCAAACAGAAATTGTCCTTGACGGCCTAGATCTTGCATCCCAACGTCGGTTCGTGAAACACGCAACGCTAAGAAAGGGAGAGTTTTCAAGGACGCGGCCTTTTCGAGCCCATAGTATGATGTCCAATTAGCCGAACGTTGGGGAAGAAATTTTGCAACGACGAAAGAGTGGGGCATTTGAAGAAATCATTATATCAAGCAAGGATTTATAACATTATTGGCACTGACTGCCCACAAGTAGCTTGGAGAGTCTGTGCGGAGTTAAAACTGAACAGCTGTAGCCCGCATGGGTGACGCCCATTTGTTGCTTAAGCATTTACAAACCTTGGGATTTTGATGCGGCTCCTGTAAGACACTGTTGTGTTCCAGACCAGCCTGAGTTCCTAATGGCCTGTAATACGCCATCGAGAGCCACGTGACCTTTCCCCATATAATACTCTCTTAGGACAGACTCGGGGTCTCCGATGCCTGCCCCTCTGTATCACGTCCTGAAAATCCACGATCTCGTCCTGTTATTCCTTGCCTGATTCGTTTAGTGTTTCTCCGGCGGGTTTAAAAACAGGTACTTGTGTCAGCCTGGTATGCTATTACAGGTCTGACCGTAAAAATCTCGCCGACCACAACTTTTAAGTTGACCAAAATCTGAGACTATGACTCCAGTCATCGGTCATCACCTTTAGTTTTTTTCAGCATGCTCACTAGACATACTTCTGATCGCTTTTCTGATTGGTGGTATCTGGATCATGGATGTACGTATCGCGTTGATCGTTTTTCCGTAATTCGGCGAGTGAAAAAAGTTTGTGCTCTGTAAAGCCCCAGGATTACCCGTATTCAGTTGAGATGCAATCAGATGTGTACTTGTGCACACACAACATGTCACGCACGTAGGCATTCTGATCGGCGCCACAACAATAATTGTTGCTATGAGCTCTTCAGCGCTCAGCCCTCGGATATCACCGCTGATCCTGACGAGTCATGGATTTAATGAATCTACTCAGGACCTCAGGACATTGTCAGCATTCACTCCGGGGTCGTGCCACATAATCAGTCATTTTCAAAGGTGAGGCACCATATGACTTACCCTGCGAAGAACGCGCTGGCTGGCAGGGAATATCGAAACACATGGAGATCAACTTGGGAGATGAGTCATCCTTCCCCGAAAAAAAAACGCGCTTACCGTAAGCTCAAAACACACGAAGGGTGCTTGGATGAGATATCCGAAAGAAGAAGAAGGCCACCGGGCGATCAACAAGTGTTTCACAAAAAGGCTGCATAGCCAATAGGTATTCCCTCATCATCCATTAGATCAGGTGTCACGAGCGCTATCAGAGAAACAGAATAAAATCACCGAGACTGGACTGCGAACTAGAAGCATGATATAGGGCTGATGGAATCATATATTAAACCAACAAGAACAAGACGAAAAAGGATGACGCCGAACGCTGCGCTCTCGAGGCGGCGCCGCACTAGGAAATAAGGGTGATAAGTTGGCCAGAAATGATGAAGGCGGAGAGCATTGCGCTCATGGCAATCTCATCTAAATCCTCCGACTTCTTATCGATCATCGGCTGTGATAGGCCATCATGATGCTTCATAACCCCTGTGAGCCCCGGTGGCGTGCTGTGAGTCAGGAAAATATTCATATAACCTGGCGTGCGGAGTATTTGTTTTGCCCCGCCACTACTGAGTTACAGCAGAAGCGCACAACGATCTCAGTCGTAGTATGACCATTGTTGGTGAGCGAAAAGTCCTTTGCATTAGCAATGATATAGCATCCTTACTGCAGGCATTTGGTTCCAGTGCATACAAAGTTCAGGGGTATCGCATTTTGTCGTTCCCAACGATGCGAGAACTCGTGAACAGTTATGAAGTATGGAACCCTACAACTGAAGAGCTGGACCATACTGTCATTGTATGGAAGGAGAATGATAATTATTACCAATACCAGCATCGGGCAACGATCGAACTATTCAACCTCAACAATCTTTCTACCTCCGAGTCTATTCCCATTCCCATGAAAATTTTCAAGGGCCGTTGGCATTCATCTTTAACCGAATCACCTCCTGTGGCTCCCGCAGGTTCTTTTCTCAAGCGCCCGTGCATATTCCTGCCTGATGGCCATGAAGCAGACGAGCGAGAAAAGCCAGGCTTGTGCACACCTGGAGACCATCTGACCAAGGAGGCCAAAGTCTACGAAATCCTTAAGCAGCACCCTCACCCTAATATCTGCGTTTACTATGGATGCGTCCGTGATGTTGATCACATCACTGCCATATGTTTGAAACGATATGGACGCACACTTATGAATGCAGTCTGGGAAAGCGATCCCACCCTGAACCATGCCGCAATTCTTGACGGTATTTCGAAAGGGCTTACTTTTTGCATGAGACGCTCGGTCTTGTGCACAATGATATCAACCCCGCTAATATCATGCTCGATGACGCAGGGGATCCTGTAATAAACGATTTCGACTCTTGCATACCGATTGGGGAGGAGATGGGGTTGTCTGGCAAAGCGGGGACATTTGGATGGACAATCGAGCCAAGGCCGACCATCGCTCTTCCAGAAAACGATATTTATGGTTTGAAACAGATTGGCGAATTCATGAAGGGAAATCGCTCGTAGATGTGAGTATTTGCATTGTTTTCTGCAATTCATTTATGACCGTGTCTGGATGCTTTCTCCTGGATTGCACCAGTCTTCACGAAAATCTGAAAGGTGGGATATGACTAGAATGCTGCGATATGTGGTTCAGCGTTTACGCAACGAATAGGGGGGTGTTCTATGATTTATATATTAACAAAATGGATGGTTTTCGCTCGTCCGTCCCATCCCATGATGTTCCAACGAGTGATCGGTTCCGGCTGGACATGGTGTTCGTAAAAGCGCTGATGCACAAATTGTTTTTTGAGGTGCTCTCAATTAAACAACTGCATCTGATAGAGTCATCTTCTACACAGGAGAACACTCTCTTTCTAGCCACTGAAGAGCGCGCAGGTCGTTACGGAGCAAAGGTCCTACCTTCTCCAGCGTCTCTGCATGATACGAGTTAAGCCACTCCTTTTCCTGCGCGGTCAGAACCGAGAAATCGATCAGCTTCGTTTGAATAGGACACTACTCCAGCGTTAGTTTATCGAGACGCGACCCCTGTCATTCGAAGGCGCTCACCATCGTTACATGTTCAAAGCTAAGGTACCCATTTCCAAAGTTATTTGGTGTCTCAGCCTCTTGAACGATAACAACGTTTTCGATGCGGATCCCGTAGCGTCCGTCGGCATAGTAGCCCGGTTCTTGGCGCGAATGTTGGCTCGTTCTTTGCATTACTCAGTTCACTCACCATTCGAAACGGTCATGCCCGGTTTCAAAGAGGTGTTGTTGTACGCTGGAGCTGTGGGTCAGTAGGAATACGAGGAAGCGCAGTATATGGAGCACACCTATGCGGGTGCCAATGCCGTGCGGACCTTTGCAGCATCTCAATATTCTATGCCATGTGAAAGGAGCCTGACTGACCTTCGTGAACATTCAAGAAGTGACCAACGCCATGGCCAGTCCCATGTCTATATTCGGATGTCACGAAAGTTCAACGACTTTGAGCAATGAGGAACTACCTGTAATCTGTAAATTCGATTGGGACATTGCAGTGAGGCTCAAGAACGAATAGCTCACCCCATCCCTCTTGCCATAGAGCTCGTCTTGCAAACGAGTCACTGAGGCAAAATCAACTTGAGCAACTCGGTCTGACGGTGTCATAAGTAAATCATTCACATGATGTAGCCTAAACGATATATCGTCAGGCTGAACCAAAGGGAAATGGAAAAGCGGGCGTACCAGATGTGCCAGTTGGGAAAACAGCAGTGTCGATTGAAATATGACCTTGCAAAACACGCGTGAAAGCTCGTTTCTCCTCATTAGTAGGGGTGCCAAAATGCTGTGAGGATGTCTTGAGTTAAACCCCTCTCATTACCATCGGCAAATTTGCCTACCAATGTCCGGGTCACATCAGTCGTTCCGTCAAGATATTGTCCTGATGATGGCCTCATGAAAGCTGTATCATTGTGAACAGAAAGGATCTCACCTCCAGAATCACATAAATATATCTAATATTATCTGTATAAGCATAGTTCACGTCGATCTGGACGACATACCTGATCCTTCCTGATAATCGCGCAGTCATCCGGGTTTGGTGAATAGTGTATCACGGCTGTGCGATGATCAGTGTCTGTTTCGTCTTACTCGAGTTCGCGCACCAGCATTAGGTCCAGTAGACGAGATCGTTGTGAACGACAGTCCACGGAACAAGTCCAGCTCACTACCTAGAGATGAGTTGCAGCAATATAAAATATCGTCCACACTGACGATCTAAATTCTTCGAGCTTAGTCGCGGCCTGGCTTTCGTTCAGTTCAACACCTTCGTTAAGTTGTTCCTCCAACCACGCGAAATAACGGATAAGGGCAGCGCCATCGCGGATGTGACATTTCCGGAAGCCCTCGATCTCCGTCTCATTCTTTATTGCTTTCATAGCAGCCACTGGTGAAGGAATGAGAACGGCATTCTCCTGTATTTAGTCGGAACAGTTAGCGGTCTTCACGGACTGTCGCGAAGTACGTACTTGTCCGACTGCTTCAACCACGGCTAGACTAGTTTTATCACCCAGTAGCATGGGCTAAAGCGGACAAGAATCAGAATTGATTCTAAATATGCATGAAATGCCTCACTTTGTCTTTGTTAGCTCCAAGGGTCGCAGTGAGCTGCCTCAAAGAAGGAATGAAAGACTCATATGAACGGATCTCAACATCGGAGCCCAGGAACGTCTTGATACTGTGCTGGACCTGAGCGTCATTCATAAAAAGTATTGCCTTCGTTGGGGTCACGACAGCATATGCGAAGAAGACTAGAGAACATCCTTTAAGATACTAAATCTGCGTGACAATGGTCTGTAATCACCAGGGTTGAAGTCGATATCTGTGCCACGAAGGTTGAAAAGCCACGCGACTTCGTCAAGAAGCGTAACGACCGAGGCAACAGCATTCTTCTTGGTAATCTCTTCCCGTAAACGCTGGAGTTTGCTCTGAAATGTCTCTCCTGCTCAAAACGTTAGTCTCAAACTATGCACGGTCATGCCATGCTGACCGGCGTATTTAATGTCCAAAGGGAAAACACTGTTGTGAGGATACGGAGGTCGGTCCTTGCCCCAGACAATATCGACAGGATTTTGCTGGAGAGATACAAGCTCAGATCCCCTAGGTTCGAGAGATTTCTTGAGACTTTCAGCATCCACTATTACCGGTTAGCTAAATAAGGAGAAGTAGTAGCATTCGTACCAGCTGAAATAAGCGTGGGGTCAATCCCAATTCGGGTCCCTTGCTCGAGGTGCTGTCATAGTACTCTATCAGTGCAGGGTCACAGAAGGACAGGAATGATTGACTTTGGAAAGAAATTCCTGCCACGTGGGCACGTCTTCCTCTCGAGTAAGTCAAAAAGTATGGATATGATAAACGAAGCACTATACCTGGCAAACCCTGTTTCATAAGCTTCCAGTTGCTGAGGACATCTCGTGAGGAAGAATATAATCAATCAAATGACCTGAACAGTACCTGTCAAGCTGCTCAGAAGCTTGCAAGAAGTATCTCCCATCTGTGAAGAGGAAAGCATCCCTGAGGGTGATAATAGCGCACCCTACATGAATCTCATATCAGATATCATCAACCCGAGATCATGACATGCTCTCACCGGCCGAACCATTGAAACCTGAAATGAATGCCCTACGCTCATCCGAGTGCGAAGGATACTCGCTGAAGTCTTCAGAACAAGGAAGGTTTAGCAATACTTCTGCTGGACAGGTAGTGTATGCCTACGCTGGTCCTCGCTGGGAACAATGAAAACCTTGACGTTGTTCTCTGGCTTCTTCAACAGCTCTCGTAACTTTGCCAGCCGCTCGGTAGTGTCGACAGTGCGAGTCCCACTTGCGCCCATGGTCGGTGTTAAGCCAGAGGAGAATCGGACAGTCTGAGCGAATGTAGGGGTCAGGAGATATCGATGCCTATGCACACGCAAGGCCCTGAGACTACATTGAGACCACATGTGTTCTACAAGATCTTTCTAGGCAAAGACACCTGAACCAGGAACTTGTTCTCACATCCCAGTGCTGCGGACTGTTCGGTTCACTCAAGTACTTAGTCAGGCCCTTCACAATTTTGAAAGTTAGACGAGGAATCAATATCTATTATAATAGTCCGTTGATAGGGTATGACTATGTTAGTTGCATCAGGGTCGAGGAGAATTCCGTGCACTGCCCTGCAGCGCTGGGGAATTGCTATGACTTCGAGAGACACTCGGTCGTATCCGATGCTCTGAATGCAATCGAGTCCGTTCATCTACATCACTATCATACTCGTACTCTTCTTCACTCTCTCGCAACTGAGATAGCGGCATGTTATCAGTTGTTTCCTCCTCCTCAAAGGCGTTGAACAATGTGGTACTCTGTGCGCGATAGATCGAAGAACGACGGCCGTGGCCAGAGGACTGCAGGGCGCCATCTGGTTGTACTTCAGATAAACCACCCCACCCATCAAGAGACACGCGACCCTGGAGGCTCATGCGGGGATTCATGAAGCCGCTTTCTAGGGTGGAGGGACCGTTGGGCATGTTTTGGGGATCAGGTTTCCGTGATAGATTCAAGAGGTGAACACCGAGGAAAGTGACGATAAACCCAGCGAGGAGTGTAACGGTATTTGTGCCGTCTGTCGTATTAAATCCTTGGAATAGGATAAGAGACGACACTATCGTCGCCGTAGAAAACCCAACGTAATACATGGGATTTACACTGTAAAATGGTGAACATTCCATTAGAAAGATGTGCGGACGGACGTACACATTGGTAGAGAATGTGTCCAATGCTTTATTGAAGAAGTTCATCTGCACCAAAATACACCCAACAACGACTATGCCGAACGCATATGTACTTGGATGGGTGAACTGGTTGTTCCCACCGAACGTGAGTTTGACGGCTACACCAAAACCCTTAATGGCCATGACAGACACGGAACCAACTAAGGAGCATATAGATATGTAAACAAGAGGATTAGAGCGCCCATAGCGTGGGGCAACACCGAATATCATGACGAGCGAGAATACAAGAACCGTGAAACAATACAGCATGAATCCTGAAAACCGGTCAGTCTGTTACAGCAAAAAGAAAAGATGATGACCAACCGGGCTGTATAGCATATTGCAAAATCTCGTCCACAGTCTGAACCTCTTTGTCTGGTGGTGCGTGGAGAACAATGATCAAGGAACCAATAAGGCACAGGGCACATCCCGTCCGCCCAAGATGACCCAGCTCCTCATTGAGCAGGAAGGACGCTAGTATGGCACTACATAACATCAGCTGATGAAGCTGCAACACCTATAGCATGCTTACCCGATCAACACGCTAAGTGCGCCTAATGGTGTCACCAGTATTGGAGGAGCAAAAGTGTAAGCAGCGAAGTTTGCGACTACGGACTTCATTATCAGCTGGACCAAGGGATAAGAGATGATTATCACTTTCTCCAAGCACCACTATACAATCGTTAAGATGAAGTGATATTTCGACGGCTAGATTGGTGAGACTCACAAGTTGAAATACCAGCCCACCATATTGGATTCCGGAGGTAAGCATACTCGTCGGAAGCAGATGTATTTCGTGCTCCTGCATCAGTGAGTCCCTGCATCCAAGACCACTCAGTTTCCGGGGAATTCAACAAAGCTTGACATGTAGAACCTTCTTTGTAATGATGAAGCTTGTCCCGATGGCTAATGAGCTGGAGACTGCCAGAGCCAATCCGATGTACTTATCCTCGACCATAATGTGACAGAAGAACAGGAAAGCGAGGGAGAGGAGACGCGGTCCTACCTAGCTGCGCGAAAAAAGAGTTGAGGAATTTCAAGCCAGTTCACGAGGACTTGCTTGTATCCCAAATTTAGACAAATGCAAACACCGCCCAGCGTCGGCGTGAGACAGTAGCAAAATCTGAGCACGCAAAGAAACAGAGCATTACATTACATTACATATATGAAAATTACAATCGGAATATCGAACATAACAACCACAGTAATAAAGCCTACTCCAGTTCCCTCCACGGCTTGTCAAAGTTTGCATCATTGTCGTCATCATCATCTTCGTTGGCCGTGCCAGTCTGAACATTCTCCGCCACAACCGCTTCAATCCTCCGAGCAAGAAGGTTCATATCCGTCATTGCAGCAGCTCGAATGTGTTGATCGTATTCACCACTCTCATCTACTGTCTCTGTCGTGTCCCATGTTGGTCCAGGACCAGCCCACCCGCCGTTCAAGTGTACATAATTCAGGAACGACCGCCAGAGGGGATCCAGGGACAAGACGTTTGGATCTCCGATCACAATCAACAGAGCTTGTGCTCGAGTCACAGCAACTGAGAGCGATGTGAGTAGGATTCATACCGAAAACGACGATCCACCAACCATTGAAACGCCTCGGATTCGCAACGAAGCCAAGGGTGTGTTTGAGATCAAACTCAACGAAATCCCGACTACTCCTGACCGTCGATATAATGATGACTCGTCGCTCCTGGTAACTAGAATTGGTTACAGAACGACACAAACTTCGAAATTTGCTCACCTGACCCTGAAACTCTTCTACACTACCGACTTTGACTTCGTCAGCTACGGCACTGAGCATCTTGCGAATCTTGACACATTGAGCGTGATAGGGAGTGATCACGCCAATCTCATTGTGAGCTGTCGTATCATTTGTAAATTTTGAACAACAACAAGTGCGTGTATTCACTTACACACTCTTATCTGTCGATCGTCTCGGAGGAGTTGGATGTATTTGCGAACTTGAGTAACCTCATCAATGTTGAAAAACGAGGGTGACGAAGCTTCGCGATCATCCTTCCCAGATATCGAGTGGAAGATAATCGGGAATTTCTTTGAAGGTAGCTTCTTCCAGCCTTCGAAAGCGCGTATGACATTCTTGTTGCCACAGGACTCGAGATCATTCGCGTAGAATCGCTCATTGGGAAACTTCAAAATTGCGGGATGCGACCGGAAGTTTTTCACAAGCTTGACAACGCTGCTCATAGATTAGTAACCCGAACGAATTTGAAGCAAATACACGAGCTATGATCACCTCAGGCCATGGCCACTTTGAGCTTCGTACGCATCCATCGACATCAGACGTTCGAGGTAGCTCCGCTCCAGCCCAAGCTGCCTTGCAATATTAGATCGGATGATAGGTCCTAACTGCTTCGGATCTCCTGCCAAAACGATGTTCGTCGCATTGTCAGCCATAGTTTTGATGCCGATCATCACTTCGGGTTCAGTCGCCTGACCAGCTTCATCAACGAAAATATGCGTGAAATGTCCGCGAGGGATGCCAATACCGTACGGGATAGATGCGGAGACACATGTGCACACAATGACTTTGAAGCGCTTGAGGATGGGGATGGGAGGGACAGAGAAGCAGCTCTTGTCTTCTCCATCCAGTCTCTTTTTGTATGTATAACGTTGCAACTCATCTGGGACTTGGACTTGGTCTCTTGAGGGTGCATATAGTCTGAAAAGTTCTTCAGGTCCGACGGTGGACGCCAGCCGGGATGCAATGATGTCAGCGGCTGAGTTGCTGGGTGCAGTAGCAAGAATACGTGTATTTGGTTTATGCTTGAGTAGCTGTTTCATGGCTTCTACTATCGTTATAGTCTTGCCAGTGCCCGGGGGACCAAAAACGGCAAACGGCGCCGAACCCGGTTGCTGAAGAAGGATAGATGTGACAGCTTGAAGCTGAGGTGGGTTCGTAGTAATCAACGAATTAAATGGCATAATAGGGCCTATGCCAGGACGAGAAGCAAGCGGTAAAATGTGCGCCTTTTGAGGGAACAAAAACTTATCGGATGCAAATGCAGTATCTAGCGCTTGGTGTTGACGACGCATAGGAATGCGGTTGAGCTTGAATCGTACGGTATACCGCTGTTGCTGAGACCAGCCACGAAATGACCCGTCGAATCGTAATCCGACGGACGCCTGTCGAACAAAATGGACATGGCCTTCGTACCAATGGCCTTCGACAGCCCCATGTTTTTGAACAAGGAAACGATCCCCTGAGAGCAGGATAAATGATAGCAAGGAAAAATAAGGAGACGCCCAAACCAATCAAAACACTTGGGCGTTTTTCTGCCAACCCAGGAACGAGCAAACTACAACATGATGAGCTCAAACTCTTGCGAAATATCAGTTTGCTCACTGATAGTAGAGTCCATGACGTTCTAGCTTAGCGTCATGAATATCATAGAGTTCCAAATCATGCCTTGACAAACCGTAAGAATGGAAATAAGTCAATCTACAACACTACTCACTCCATGCGTTGCTCCTCCGTCCAAAGCAGTGTCTTAAAGTAGCGCGAATACGTTGAAGAATCGAATACCTTCGGGAGGAAGACTCTCTTGACATGGTCCAGTGCCTTTCCAGATGACGTTTCTGACAATGCAGCTAAGAGTGATTCTGATGGCTTCGCCCCAGGCAAATTGATAGTGTACGGGATGATGTTTTTGGAAGGTGGAGGGACACCCGATACCACCTGCGTCTCAGGCTGTGCACGAGTTCTCCGGCGAGGTTGAAAAGGAGCAATTGGTTTTAATAACTCATAATCGGCTTGGCTGCCTACAATGGCCTTCAGCGGCCTAGCGATGACGAAGGTTACACGCAGTGCTGTGTCTTCGAAGAGAATTTCAAGACGATCATCCATGCGCCCAGAGTGAGGTGTTGAAAACCGTACACCAATACCAGTCGGACGACGATATGCCAATACTACCCCCTCCGCTGTAGTTGTAATAGCAAACCTACCAACGAAGTCATTGGCTTGGGTGATCAAATCAACGAAAGAGGAAAAGAGCTCACGGAGATTGCCCGCTCACGAACGAGGAGGACAAGGATACCTTCTTAATGGTAACTCGCGATGAGGGTACCGTGGACTCTATTGTCAACGTTCGTGATGCCCCCCGCGCAGCATCAGCATTTTCCATAATTCCAAAATCTAGTCCTTCCGAGAGAACGATGCCATGTTTGTCCTTCTCGGCTTCTTCAAGGGCAGTTTTGAACGCAGTGTAACCCTCCTTCCTACGATGTTCGAGGGATTGAGGATGAGAAGGCCACAGGCCTTCTGGGATCTGTTTGTCACAAACACCACAGAATACCTTGCCGGGGAACGCCTCAGGAATAGTGGGAGCTACCTCAGGCGATACACCTTTATTCTCTGCGTTTTTGCGATGTCGTTTTCCTTGGACATGTTGAACCCAAGACTTGTGACCGAAAACGAGAGTGCCACAAATTGTGCAGCGATAATGGCCTCCATCTTGGCCAGCCAATTTACGGCGATGTTTTTTACTGGCTAGATGCGCTTCGTACCACTTAGTGGACGCGCAGAAAATGCCACATAACTCGCAGAGGTGGACGTCATGGTACCCTGTGCACAGGGGATCGGTGCAAGCTCCGTGGGCTTCCAACTGCGGGCAAATTATGACCATAGCAAATGAGCGATAGGTCCCAGGACGAGAGAGGGCACTCCAAAAGTCCAAAAGTACTTATTCCTCAGCGTCCGCTGGATAGCTTTCTTGTATCCTCTCGTATCGGAGCAACGTGTTCAACACGAGGCCAAGTAATGCAAATTTAGGATGCTTCGATTCTTCAAACCTTCAGATTAGATTACGACCGACTCCGGAGCTTAAGTCGACAACAGAGGCGACTGAGAACAAGTGTTGTCTGAGTAAGAGTTTAGAACAGAGTGTAGCAAAGTTTCACGTAGTCGGAATAGGTCGGAAAGATATCGAGTCCGATAGGAAGGCGATGGTTCATTGCTAAATGCGTTGATACTACTCTCTTAAACACTCCCGACCAAGAAAGGGTGTAACAAGAAAGAACCGAGTGGACAAAGGCGTCGCAACCAAGACTGACACAGTGGCGAAGGAGTTTGACCGGGACCTTTGATTCTTGAAATTGTGGAGACGGTAACGAGTGTGATATGTAAAAGATAATTGTGAACAATCAAAGGAGTGATCACGGGTCCGAAGAAGGCAGTTCAGAAATCAAACTGTCGTCAGCATCTTAGATTCCAGGTCATTTTGCAGGGCTTGATCAAGATACCTTTGATGTATTATGGCCATTAATATTGGCAGCTATCACTGGTCAGTGGTCATGGCCATCATCATGGCGGAGGCGCAGAGAGAATTATGTAACGCGTTACGTTTATTACTGGTGATCATCGATGAAGTTTGCTCCTGCCACTAGTACTTAAGTGAGGACGAAATACTAGCTTACATTGTGAGCCAACGCAGCTTCTTATTCGTGATACCCTGCAAAGCTGCCTGGATCCGCTGCTCAATCACGCGATGCTCGTGATTTACCTTTCGAATGGCGGCTATCCTGTCGAGCCATCTCCGAGTCGTCGGCTCACTGACAAGTCGTCACGCGTCACAGCCAGTCGGTATTGCTTTAGAACTCCGCCACGGCAACGTTCGGCTGGCTGCCACTAGTGTGAGTTCTGCGTGACTTTGGCTGCTTTTTCAAAGAACTTCACCATTTCTTCATTAAAATCAGTCATTCAACCTCGCAATGAACGGTACATGTTAGAAATATCGATTGAATTTGTAAATTATATGTGGAAGTAAGAATTGTGTGAGATATTTAGGTCGTGACGAGTCACGACTCAGCCGTGATGGATAGTATCCTCTCTCTTTTGTTATCCAAGATAACTGTCTTGTATTCTCATATATTACTATCTTCCCCTTCTTCGGGCACTGCAGCATTTTAATACTCGTCAGGCCTGGTGGTGACGTGGCAACGGTGTCGACAGCCCATCCTCCTAAATCGCTGCTACCACCATGCCAGAGTGCAATCTTTGTGATCGTTATTTTGTCGACAATAATGCTCTCCGTATGGTACGAAGCGCTTCGCGTCTATCTCAGTATCTGACTCTCAACTGTTCACTTAGCACAATGAGTCGAAGCACGAGATTGAATGCAATTACTGCGACCGTACGTTTAGTACTCCAGATGGAAGAGATCAACATGAGAGAATGAAACATAACTGTTGCAACATTTGCAACCGAGAATTTGGCTCCAGAGAATCCCTGGATCAACATACGGAGGCCAAACATTCTGAATACGAATGCAGATACTGCGACAAGGGATTTGCATCTGACGGAGCCCGTCTCCAGCATCAGAATGCGAAGCATGCACCTCCTCCATCTGCATTTTCGTATCTATTCTCACAGCCATACGTCCAAGCTGCGAAGCCTGCTCCCATGGAGCAGCCTGATGTAAACGCAGTTCTTGGTGCTTTATCCGCGCAGGAGTTCACTCCAGAACGTGATGGTAAGGATGTCTTGATGACGCAGTCACTAAATGTACAGGCCACTGCACCCCAGCCTGTGGCAGATTTGACATGCGGAACCTGTGGGGAACCTTTCGCAACGATCTTTGCTCTGGAGGCCCACAAGTCACAACATAGACCCGGTTCATATGCTTGCACAATCTGCGAGAGAGCTGATAAGCCTTGCAATTGCGTTATTCGCAAGGGTATCAGCTCCTTGACAGGTCTGGTGAATGATAAACCCCTTGATCGTGTTGTGAGTGATTCGAGGTGTATAGAGAATACTCTCATGACCTAACTCCTATCCACGCATTATTACCCCCACGTCACAAGCATGAAAGTCTTGATGATCCAACATGTCTTTCTGAAGTCGCTATGAACTTAACGGAGGAATGTGGCATTACCGATCCTCAATTGGGTTTTGCACCCATGGAATGCGACACCATTCCTTGTGATCGAAATGTGCTAGAGCAAGTAAGATTCGTGATCCTATTTCTTTTGGGACTAATTCTAACGCGTTCTCCGTGTCCTCTTTGGTCGCACAGCATTCCGCATTCGATGCTCACACCGTCGTACAAGACCCAACGGTCTCTGAACGCATGGGTCCAAGCCAACTTGACGTTTCACTCGACTTGACTAATTCACAGAGTCAAGATCAGAACATGGTTCGTTTAGTTTTGGATCTTAGTGCACGATTTCTGAGATGTCTTTGTCAGTCCCCTCCAGAGGCATCCAATGAACAACCGATGGTTCTCGACATGGTCACGAGTCACGAGCAGGTCGACAACCCTCCAGAGTGTGACTCCTACACTCCTGGATTATCATACCCGACAGATTTCCCTTCAGATGGCGTAGTTGTTTCACCTCCGAATTGCGCAGTCGTTTCCCCTCCAGATGGCACACTTGTTATACTTGGAAGTCGTTCACTGAATGATACCCGTACGCAATCACTTCCCAATACCAAAGATAAAGCACCGAAACACCCTCAAGGAGATGATCGGAACGTATTCGGAACGGACGACGGGAATGAGATGGAAATCGGTACTACCGTCGACTCTAATATTACTTCCCTAGATCACACACTATCTCCAGAGCAGACCCGAGCACTGTCACATCCGCCACAAGATCTTACTAATGAACTTCAGGGAAGGTCACGCTTTCCGGTAGCTTCTGGAGGCTTTGGAGACATCTGGAAGTGTGAATTAGTGAAGCCCGATGAGTCCGTACAGGTATGCCCAGCTTCTCCCACTCCCTGCAGCTGTAATTGACCATGACCTAGGTAGCAGTGAAGACTATTCGTGCCTTCGAATCGGATGACGAGGTTCAGATACAGAAGAAAAGTAAGGTAATGTGCTCTTCCACAGTGTCGCGCGTGTCGGTTTTGAATCGACTTTAGAGAGTGCGTCGCGAACTCAAAGTTTGGGGCCGTCTCAAGCATGATAGCATTCTTCCACTCTGGGGAGTGGCAACTGACTTTGGACCTTACCCGGCAATGATCTGCCCATGGGCTGATAATGGAACCCTCACGGGCTATCTTGAGAGGCAAGAAAGCTTGTTGTCGTCTAATGATAAATTCTCTCTTGTAAGCCATATGCATCTAGCATTTCCATATGCTTGCTGATCTCGCAGCACCTGCCAGCTGAATGACATTGCTATTGGATTGCAATATCGTAAGTTCGTTGTTCACTGCACCCAGTTTTCAAACGCTCATGTTGGTTCAGTCCACAGCAAATCAATTGTTCATGGGGACCTGACAGGGGTGTGTACGACCACACACAGAAGATTCGCATTACTTATGTGCAAACTCTCCAGTCAAATGTCTTGATTTATGGCAACGGTCGGGCATGCCTTGCTGATTTTGGTCTCTCCACCATCATCAAAGAATTCATTGGTACCTCATATTTTACGAGCACCATCCAAGGGAATGCCCGATGGGTAGCTGCAGAATTATTTGAAATATCAGAGAACGATGAGCTCTTGCTTAGTACCGAGTGCGATATATACTCATTTGGCAGTATCACGCTCCAGGTTGGTAACTTGATTTTGACCGAAATATGTTGTTCACTTCGCACATGCTCTAGGTGTTAACTTGCAAGGTACCCTACTACGATGTGAAGGATAATTTTTGGGTGTTGGGACAAATCATGAGAGGTATAAAACCGAAGCCTCCAAACGAATCGCAGATCATGCCTAGGCACTGGGAGTTCATACAACGATGTTGGTTGTCTCGTGACATTCGGCCATCTGTTGCAGAAATTGTAGCGTTTGTGGCAAGCGAACAACAAGCTGTATCATCCTAATCAGCCTCTGTAATTCATAAATTCTGAAATATGTCCATTCTCAGAATCTGAGGAATGGTGTGGTGTATTCGATCTTTTTTGCCTGGTGACAATGTTTCTCTGAAATTGTGTTCACCACTTGACAAGACTTCGAACTCTCGTTGATATAGACAAATAGGTATGTACTAGTCAACATGAACAAATACAGAAGTATGGTGCTCGGGGACCAATTACCATAAGTAGCAATTCGTATTGCTCACGAGTGTGTCTGGCCTCACAACGATTGGATGCACAGCGGCAATCGAACTGTAACTAAAAATTTACGCCGTCGTGACACGCTTAAACTGATATGACCCATGGCATTACAAGTACATGTCCTCCCGCATATGATAATATCTGATTCATAAATTGAAGCGGGGTTTTTGCGGTTCCATCACTGATATATAACCTTATTAATAGTATAACGTTTGAACCTCGGCTCCTCCAGAAAAGTTCCTGGTAGTCATCCACCTCATGCTCCATTGATTAAGGGCCACAATGTTATCCTTGCCAGACGGCCTGCGTCTTCCTACAGCTAGGGTACCAATCACAACCAAGACCTTCGCTTCTGGTGTCCTTCCACCAGTCGTATGTTACTTCGCTACAGCTTGCCTTGTTTTGATACCCCGGACGCAGCCAGTCCGCATTGTCTTATGGCCCATCACGGCGATCCTCGCATTTCGCGCTGCGACATCGCTAGATATGTGTATGGGCCAACCGAAACTTGACTTTTTGAATATCGACCTGCAAGTGAGTTCCCGCCGTGCTCGCATTAACTGCTACAGCGTTGAACTTGTCCTTCAGCTATTCATGTTTTGTATTGCTGCACGCACCTTTGAATGGACGGTGCAGAAAAAACCTTTTATTCGCGTGGCTCGGCGATCGTCAAAGCGAAACTATGTGCTCGACACGCTTGATTTAGTATGTAACCTTCGAGGTTGTGGCTGGGATTGGTCGCAGGGATTGCACATCCCGCCTGAGACACATCCCACATCCTCACGGTTGGCCTTTGCTACGTCCAACCTCGTCTCTGGTCTAAAGCATTTATTTCTTTGCGGCGCCATTCACTCCGCCGTGCAGTCTTTTTCACCAGAGACATTTGGCTCTGTCAATGGTGGCACCATCTTCGACGAGTCACTTCCCCTGCATTTCCGTTATCTACGGTCGAGCACCATAGCAACGCTATGCGCATTCGGCGTCTATACAATACTCCAAGCCGCTTATGAACTCACCGCAGTTCTGTGCGTACTGTTATTCAGGCAACATCCAGACCAATGGCCCCCCTCATTCGACTCTCCCTGGTGTTCCACCTCTCTCAGAGAATTCTGGAGCCGACGCTGGCACCAGTGGTTCCGCCGGTTATTCATTTTCCTCGGTGGATACCCACTTTCTCTGCTCTTTGGGCGGTTCGGGGGCGTCATAGGTGCATTCCTCACCTCTGGGTTTTTTCACCACCTTGCACTACTCGCCATTGACCCGTCCTCGGAGATGTGGCGCATGTTGCTGCCATTTGGAATGATGGGCGCTGGCGTGATTATCGAGCGTGTTGTTGCGGGTAATAAAACAGGTGGCTGGATGGGATGGATCTGGACGATGTGTTGGCTGGTGTTTTGGGGGAATGTGATGGTGGATGGGTGGGCAAGAGCTGGGATGCTTGGGGGCTCGAGCGTTTTGGATAGCGCGACGCCTGTAAGACAACCGATTGAGCGGCTGGTGAGGACGTTTGAGGAGTATTTACATGCATGTTAGCAGAAAGGTTGATCGAGCAGCCGAGAACACAAGCGCAGCTACTAGTAGTCCAATCCAGCAGTTCCTTTGTCCATTCATAGCCGAGCAGCACGGGGGCAACATAGGTCCACAGGGCAGGGCAACCAAGTGCGATGGCATGCTACTGGTAGCATATTTGGCCGATGGCTCTGATGTCCTATGTTTTTCTTGACTGTGAATGGTGTCACTGGCACGCGGATCAAATGAGTCTGGTGGGGGTTTCAGAGAAGATGTGCGTAACAACTCCTACTGGCAAGGAGGTAGGATTAAACTCCTTCAGCTTGGAATGGGTCATGGAAAGCTCTGTCTACCTGTGCTCCGCTGGCTAGCATCCTCGAACGATTGATGGGAGAACAGTTTAGAGAGCCGTAGCAGACATCCCGGCATTGTTGCACCGTGGACTTATTTGAGCATACAATTATCTAACCCACACCTGCGAAAGAGAGCAGACTTACACATTACCAGCCAGCAACGCTATCGACGAAGTTTGGGTGCAAGGCAAGACTTGGGGGGTAGATATGCGCCCCTTTTTCAAACCGGTAACACACTGTCACGCGCACGTGCTTCTCGTCCCTATGAGTGGTTGACCCGTGAATATAGGCTCTAATATCAGTCAGCGCTTCGTCTCAATTCACGATCGAGCTATTGACCAATGAGGCCATGAATTGATCTTGTCGTAGCAAGAACCAACAATCCTTTAGCAAACATAGCTGTGCCGAGACGACACAATGGCTGGATGACTAGCTGATGGGTTGATCACTAATCGACTCCAACGGCGTGTCATTCCCGAGTCTCAAAAGTCCGTCAAGCAGCACAGATGGAATAAGAGAATCATGCAAATACCAAGCGCAATACATTCATGAGAACAACTTGTTGACCGACGTATTACCCTCCTGGTTCTTTTTGAGCACCTTCGCAATAGCGAACTCAAAGTCTTCCTGCGTAACATGCTGCCGCCGCTCCCGCAACGCGTACATACCTGTTTCCCTCATCAATAAACGCAAATATAAAAATCATCAACGGACGTACCTGCTTCTGTACATATACCACGCACTTCGGCACCTGAGCACTGTCCCATTTTCTCGGCAAGTGCTTTGAGGTCAATACCGCGTTGCAGTGACATCTAAGAATAACCATGTTCTGAGCACATCTGCGAGATGCAGGATGCAGACAACTCACTTTGCGAGAGTGGATTTTGAGAATGCTAACGCGAGCTTCTGGGCCAGGGGGAGGGAACTCGATCTTTCGGTCAATACGTCCCGGACGAAGAAGTGCAGAATCCAATATATCTACGACGGCGCCTTCAGAAAACCATCGATATCTTATAAGGACCCACAAACCTATACGATTTGTAGCCATGATAACCTTGATGTTCTTTGTGGCCTCGAAACCATCCAACTGATTAAGGAGCTCCAACATCGTGCGCTGTACTTCCGAATCGCCACCTCCTGAACCACTGTCTCCTCGCGAACTGCCTATAGAATCAATCTCGTCCATAAAGATGATGCTAGGTGCATGCTCCCTAGCCATGACGAACAGCTCCCGGACCATTCTGCTTCCTTCACCGATGTATTTCTGAACAAGCTCAGAGCCTGAAACACGAATGAATTTGCAATCGGTATGATGTGCAACGGCACGAGCGAGGAGGGTCTTTCCCGTCCCAGGAGGACCATAGAGGAGAACACCCTTGGGTTGTGCAATACCAAGAGACTCGAAGAGCTCTGGATGTTTGACAGGCAACTCGATAACTTCCTTGATTTCCTTGATTTGCTTATCCAGACCTCCTACCATTTCGTATGTACTATCCGGGACTTTCTCCACCATCATGAGGGAAACAAGTGGGTCGACTTTGTTCGGCAGGATCTTGTGGATGGTATAAGAGTCAGAACGGAGAGCCACGCGCAATGAAGCGGAAAGCTGAGACAGCTCAATTGACGGGTCGAAGTCGACGACTGTATAGTGTGAGTGAATACGGAATAAAGCATCATTCAAGACCCAGCACATACTGTATTTGCCTTCAGGTTGCACCTTGACGAGGACTTTCTTCTTCCCCATAACCTTCACAATCTCTCCAACATAACTTCCAGGTTCGTGTAAGAGCTGGAGCTCCTCGCGTAGGAGGCGCACTGTGATTCCGTCCTATAAACGCCTCCATTGAAATCAGTACAATCCAAACGCACCTCGAGCATTCAGTGCATTCCTTTGGGCCTCTAATCGACGTAGGTTCTGTGTTTTCTGATTAATCAAAAGTTCAGCGGCCTCAATCTTGGCCTGGTAATACGATTGGATGCCTCCAGGAGTCTTAGCTTTCTGAACGGCAATAGGCATTATGAAGGAGAATGACAAGAATATCTACCAGCGAACGTATTACGCGTCTCGCGCGATACAGTCACGTCACGGTGATACAGTCACGCTCTAAAGTTTCTCACATTTTTCTTCCATTCACGATCGACACACATATTAAAATACTAAGAATTCGAAATTTTATATTCCATGGCCAGAAGTTTGTCCCGGCAATATTATTTAATCAGGAATAATGATGGGAGGCAAGCAGGCCCTGTGTTTTCTATATAATCATTACCGCTCAAAAGCCATGAGTGGTTTGTTCTTACTTCGCACCCTTCTTGATGGACGTCAACAATACTCCAGCCTTCAGTCATTATCCCCTTTAATAATCTCTAACTTTTCTGATAGAACCACATGATCGAACACGAAGATCGGGTCTGGTCGGGTTTATCCAGGTTCATATCTTCTTCCAGGCTCACAAAAACTGGCACTGATTACATGGATTCTACAACACAAGCCAGCCGATTTGGTATTGGCCGATTGCGTGAGAGACAGACGATACTCACAAAGTTCCAAACTGGACGTTCTTCGGCTTGGACGTGACACTTGAACGGTGAAACCCGATTACCTACAGTTGCCTCCTGCCCACTGTTGAAGGCCTACATATCTCCGTAATTTACTACATCACTATTGATTTCGTGGCAGATGGTGCATTGCGCTATCGGTCCAGGTCAATACGCACTGTCTCGGAGATCGTCTATAATAACGTGAGAAGCCACAGTCTTGGTTGGCGGAGTGATTCATTATTTCGCTGTGGTCTCCAACTTCAGCACCCATCGACAGGTAGAAATTCAAATATTGGAGCGTGTGCAGAACCATTGGAGGAACCTTGGAAGCGCAAAGCCTATACAGTTTTATCTCCTGAATATCTACACCGCTCCCCGAGGAATTCATAAGTGTTCCCTACCCTGAACTAACGCCATGTCATGATTAGTTTGGCCGATACACACTGCTGTCGCCAGCGGAAACTTCCCCTTACATGCCGAGAGCCATCGTGCCACTATCATAGGCGTATGTCGTATGCATGATTCATAGTATGATATCATGTACGAATTAGTCTTACGAGAGTCGGAGGCTCTGAAATATTGTGTAGCCGTGATATAGTTACCCAGAACAGAATAGACTCAGCGGCATAGCCGCGTGGAGTTGAGCACCTGCAATTCCAGAGATACATTACAACATCCTACGCTTCTGGGTGGAAAGTCCCTACCCCTTTGGACCCATTGCGCAATCAGAATGAGTCCGACAGGTACCAACCCTGACTCATACCCTTCAGCGCTTTCACAAACCATATTTTCTTTTCAGCGCAGCCCAGGATAGGGCCGCAGTGCGATGGGCAATTACGAAGTGGTTCATATCTTGCTCAGGAACGCGATTGATATCCAATCGATTCCAGTAGCGGCATAGTGTGTAAATGATGTCTTGGGCGTCACGGTCTGAGCCGCGTCTGTGGAGAATGAGTTGATCTACCGGACTATGGGATAGTATTTACTTACATTGTCCAAGTCTTTAGCTTTGCCCGAACAAACTCGGACAGGGTCAAAAAGGGGATGCCTTGTAATTGCATGATAGTGGAACTATCCAGTCGTCGGGGTCCGTACTCGCCAGCGGGCAGTATCTCAATCTTCAATGCCGCTATCATTAACGGCATCGTCAAAAATACGTTCAGGGAGATGCTCACCTCGATGGCTGGGATGACCTGACGATACGTAGCATGCAAGCTAGGCAGAGTCGGTTACAAGAAAGATCATACTAGTAGGAGACTCCTCTACCGGTTGCTCCATGGTGAATGTGTAGTCGTGAAGTGCTCACTCCCCACAATAGCTTGTCTGACTCGACGGAAAGGGTGTGTAGAACCTCCTTCAACGATACAGAATATTTCCTAGAAACATGTCAGTATGAGGGCGTGTGGACACTAAAGACACAGTTCACGCACATCGCATCGTGGGTTATCAGAGAGCACGGCAGTAAGAATGCTTCCATAGAAGGCATGGGCAATGGAGTGTTGACGCAGAAGTTGAGAAAGCGCGCTTGCAGCTTCCAAAAGTCTACGAGAATCAGACATGTTGGTGTGGAAGGGTGGGTGGGTGGGATGAGGTGTCAGAAGGAGATCATGGTATAAAATAGAGAGAGGAGAACAGAGGCGCGGCCAGGTGAACCGATTGGGTATGTAATAGATCCGTGACCGAAGAGAGGTCCTGAAAAAGAACTTCAACAGATGGCGGCGTGATCTTCATCTGATTTGTGCTGCCTCATATCAAGGTCAGCATTACTGATTGTGGGTCTGTCCGATCTGCTCAGAATGGCGAGAGCACATGCCGAGAATGAGTTTGGATGAAGACTTGGAGGCCACTGGTTAGGATTCAAATCACCTGAAGTAGATTCAAAAAACGTAAAAGCCTAGAGACGTCCAGCGGACATGATAGATCGGCTAATTTTTTTTAAAAAAGAACTGATAAATTCGGAATGAACATGTTTGCACATGCCGGATTAATGCGGCGCTGCTGGCACTACCATGGTGAAATATCCGCGGAACATGTACCGACCTGGGGGGAAGAATGCGGGGTCAAATATTGGGGTCAGATGGGGAGGACAAGGGGCCCCGGAGTCGGACCTAACTACTGAGCACAGCTTATCGTCACACCAAGTGTGACAAATAAAGTTGTACAATTTCAAATTATCATTAAAAGTAAATATCTAAGTATTTGGTTATCGTACGAATTAATTATAACGGTTTTATCCGAATCCCTTTGACACATTTGCACTTGTCTCCTCCAATTGCGTCTGTGAATGCATACAGCTCTCAGGCGCGTGCATACCAGCAATGTGATGCGATTGAGCCGAACATCTTCTGCTCCACAGCTCATTCTTCAATGTAGACGATATCAAAGTCACGCGCTCTCGACTTCTCTTCCTCCGTCTCAGCAGCGGTCAATTCCTCACAATGCCTTACTTGTACCCGTCAGACATTTTCATCTAGCCTCATGGAAAAAATTCTTTCGTCCGAAAGTTCACGAGTCCCCTGGAATGTCTGACACTCAGGAGGAAATAGCTAAAGCTGCCATCCTCGAGAAAGTTATGAAAGGCAGGCAACTTACAGATCTCATGCTACGCTGTAAGTTCTCTCCATTCCATTATTTCTTGCAGCTTACGGAGGCACAGGCACTATTCTGGATCATGCGGGTACCTTGTCATTTTCTCAGCCCATCCTCTCGTTGCATGACCACACCTGTCGCTTTAGGCAATATCAAGAGTATATCTGGCCAATTTAAACGGTCTGACTTGTGCAACGAGCATCGCTTAAACGTAAGAAAGATCATGTCTGCACTTCAGCATTAGGGCTGGACCCTTACTGAAACTTTAATGAAGCCTCGTGACTTACGGAAGATTGATTCACGAATACCCAACCTTGTTCCTACAATTCTTATCCGCAAAGGAGCTGTTCTAGTGCGTTGCTGTATGTAAATATTTGTGGCCTGCTTATAACATTGACGTCTAGATTAACATACTTCACATACGAGCGCTAGTCAAGGCCGATACTGTGGTTTTATTTGACTCTTATGGGTCCAACGATTCCCGTCTTCACTCTGTGTTCCTGTACCATCTCGAGGTTTTTTTTTTCATCAAACATTTTACGTGTGTTGACTGACCCCATTCAGCATAACCTTAAGGCCCGGGGCAGTGGTGCACCTTACGAATTCAGGTAGATTTTCCCGGAACTTGATCATTTCCGCGCTACATCGGGGTTTTATAGAGCAATCGAGTCTATCCTTCTCTCCGTTCTCAGTGCGCTAGAAGCTGAGATGGTGTTCATCCGTAACCTCGTAGGTGGTCTCTTGGCGGAGCTCGAGGACGATATCAACCATGACAAATTCAAACGTTTGTTGCACTACTCAAGACGTCTGGTAGCGTTCAAAAATCGCGCCAAGCTCGTACGACTTTTTTTTAGTCTTCCCCATGGGATATTTTTTTATTCTCATTCCAGGTCCAAGAGGCTTTGGAAGAAGTACTCGAACAAGGTTAGCATTGCAACAATTGTAATAGTTTGAGGGTTCGAACTTGCTATGTTCAAGATGATGATCTGGATGCTATGTATCTTACTGACAAGAAAAATGGCGTTCTGCGCGACATGCATGAACACGAAGAACTTGAGGTACTTCTTGAGTTTTTCTCCAAACAAGTAGAGGAAATTGCCAATGAAGCTGAAAACATCGAGGTGGATTTTTGGCGCATATAGTTTTGCCGAAAACCTTACCGTCCTCAACAGGCCAACGTTCAATCGACTCAAGAGATTGTAGAACTCATCTTAGACTCTAACCGCAACGCACTACTCGCATTAGACCTTAAAGTGAGCATTTTCGTCCCACTCGAGTGAGGTAAAGCTGAAATATGTCAGGTATCTATAGGAACTATGGGAATTGGCACGGGAGCCCTGATCGCAGGTTTATTCGGCATGAACGTCAGTCACTCGTCACAAGATCCCTGATGCCCGTATTGACGCTCTTCTCTGATCCAGTTGAAAAGCCACATGGAGGACATGCCCTATGCCTTCATGGCGATGTCCACCCTCTCATCAGCTGTTGCACTCTTAGTAGCATGGGCTGGCCTAAGAAGGTATCGTATCCGATCGCTGTTGCGGACCGTAATGTTTGACCTTCGTTCTCATTACAGACTCGCTCAGATACGAAAAGTCGGACTCTCTAATCCCAAACGAGGACAAGATTTGGAAGTGCGTCCACGGATACCACTGCCCTTGCGCCGGCGAAGTTCAAATGGATGGTCATGATGATCAACGCAACCCGTGGGACGCTATCGCTGCCCAACACCCGTAGACGCATCAACCTTAACCGTTTTGTGATACCCGCATTTGAAGGATCAAGCCATATATTAATCGATCTATGTCACGTCGCCCATCTCCGTAACTGCATGTTCGCGCCACGGACAACATCATATGTCCATGTTTTGTGATTAGATTATAGAATGCAAAAATTTGAGGGTGCCAATCTTCTCGCCAAGTGGGTCCGATGCCTCGATGCAAGCCATTCCGGTGATCCTACAAGTTCTGTTGCCTGATTCCGCAAGTCTTATCGGTAATTGCCAGCCAAGTTCAAATGAAACCGTGCTGATAGCAACCTGGTCTGCACGCGTCGAGGATAGCAAAATGCCCTCATCCCTTCCTCCCCGATACAGTGATGTCGAAGCAAAACGTTCATAGGTAAGATTAGCATCATACATCCCTACAACCTGCAGATCGGGTAATTGAAATTAAAGATAACGACGTAACGTCCTAGTTCTCGAAGTGGTAAAACATAGCTACAACATCCTCCAGTTGTATGTGTCCACGAAGTATCATGCTCAACATGTGATCGATAGCGGACGCATCCGTAGTGCATATGAAAATTCTACATACGCGGAACATCAAGGACTAACGCATGCCAATGGGAGTCATTGAGGAAGGCACAGCCTATTCGTTTCTTGGCGGGGGCATGTCAGGGATCAGATAATGGATGCGGTTGTGAGACAGCCCTGACACGGCATGCAGTGGGGATAGTGACTCTAGACCGTGCGAATGTGACGATTCACCGGCGGTAAACATTGACTGGTTGTCTACCCCACTACGCAAGTCATCATGAAATTCTGAGGCATCATAGTGTGGTACAGGTTTGCGAGAGGTGCGGCGAGCAGATACCGCACCTGTTGAGGGTGAGCGCCTGGCCGAGGTTTCAGCCGCAGGGGAAGGCGGGTACTCATCCCGCCCTCGGCTGGGAGATGTGGGTGTATGCGGAGTGGGGTCAGCTAGGACTGGCAATGAAAAGCGCTCAGTACGCAGGTACATGGAGTTTTCCATGGATGAGCGTATTCGAGCCGCTTGCAGCTCGAGACTTTGTTCCGAATAGCGCGCAGGAGTGAGACGGGTGCGAGTAGTGCCGCCACGGGACGGTGGATCTGGAAAAGGACATGGATCTTGAAGGGAGTGAACAGATATATAACGCGACAAGGGATTGTCGATAGCGTCTACAGGGGTCTTTCCCCTAGGTGAGTGAGGGTGTGCTTCTTTCTCCTCCCCATGACTTCCGTGATATTCGTTTGAACCCCGCGTTGTTGTGGTCTCTGAGGCTTTGCCACTATCTGCGACAATGAGTATTTCTCCCAATGTGTCCGAATGACCGTGGGAGTAAGTAGAGCTATCATTGCCTCCCGCCAGTGACCTGGCAGCTGAGTCATTGGATTTTAACGAACTCCACCTCCTTCTTCTCACGTTCTGCTTTGGCTTGCTGCCACGACTTGGAGTGCGACGTTGGCGGCAAAGGTAATATGCGATGGCCAAGACAAGAAAAAGCAGCCCTGCTAGACTACCGACCACAATCCCCACGATCTTGCCAACACTCAGTGTCATTGATGAGGCTTCCACCGTTGTTGCAGTACTAGTGGGTCCTGGCGATGAAGATGAGGACGAGAACAAGCAAGCTGTGTCGGATCCGTTACTAATGAAAAAAGCAGCAGAAGAGGCGTTGAGTGAAGCCACAGAGCCCTTTATTATATACCAGCCCTGTGACTGATTCACTTGAGGCCATGTCCAGGAGTTTAAGATGGTACTAGTGTTTGTTAAGGTCACAGTGATCTGTCCAGCGGTATTTTGGCGGCGGGTGAGATCACGCTGTGGATAGGGATCAAGAACATGGACATTCGTGATAGAGAGTAGAATGTTGGTTGATGAACCGTTATAGGTCCAGGTGATGACGCCTGGGGTGCATGTCGTCATATTCTTGACTGTATTGATCGAGAACTGGCTAGATGTTGATGAAGGGGTTAGAGCGCTGGCCGTTGATGTCATGGCATGGGAAGATGAGGATGAGGATGAGGTGGGCGAGGTTGTAGGTGATGAAGCAGGCGAGGAATTTGAAACATAGCCTATAAGCTCAGGATCCGGAGGTATAGGTGGCGAGGTATGGTCCACCTGCCGTTCGGCATTGTGAGCAGGCTGAGCTAGAACACCTGCCCAATGACCTCCACTAGAGTAGAGCCACCAGAGCACCACCAAAGTTGGTCGCATTCTTACTCTTGTGAGAACATCCGAATATGAGATGGTCGGACCGAACTACTCACGAGCTGATGATCCGTAGACCTTTATGCACAAGTGATGCTGGCAGTGCCAAGAGAATCAACAGGACAAGCTCTTAACAGCGGGTGAAGCCCTCGTCTGGCGCTCTTGAAGGAGTAGCCGATGAAACAAGAGAGTTAGTGTGAAAATTGCTGCCCCCACAACAATTAATTGCCTGGGACAAATACCACGGCGGACCCGTTACCTTGTGTGGAATCCAGTTACTCAAGCGGGCTTATGCCTCCGTTCCAACGAGTTTAACGGATGACGATGCCCTTCGACCTGCCGCATATGCACACCGTCGTTCCCGTCAAGACCAACAGTACTGAAGGAAGCGCGCTAAAGTAATTAGCCTAATAAGCCACCAAGGACATGACTTAGGCTTTTGCAGAATGTTCGTCGGTTCAATGGTCTAGTGGTTATGATTTCTGTCTTACACACAGAAGGTCCTGAGTTCGACCCTCAGTTGAACCATCATTTTTTGCATAGCCTTGAGCCAAAGTGGCCGCTATCAGGAACTTGATAATCTAACCTTTCCATGTGCGATTTCGCTGCACAAGTTGCAGCATGCATTGAAGAAATACCGTTGTGGGGGTCAGAATAATACAGACACTAGGATACATTTCTACGATTGCTCCCGCGAAACAGAAACACGCTGTTGAGTTCCATGCTCCGATCGATCGTCATTCTCACATTCCGTACGCTCGCCTTAACTGTATTTGCTGTTCAGTTGGAACGCCGAAGTTTGACACCAACTGAGAATTAAGACTATGTCGTCGATCCGCTCAGTACTTGACATAACGAGATATGCTTTTCTCACGTTATGAGACGAGCAAGGGGGACGAGGAGTCTATAAGGACAAGTAAAATCTCAGTCTCTTGACAGAACTCTGTTAGTGCTAGATATACCTATAAGGACAAGTTAACTACTGCGCATTAGAATTAAGTAAATAGAATAATGAAGTCAACGTACATCTCAGTCTCTTGACAGAACTGAGATGTTAGTGCGCTACTGCTGGCGCTTTTGTATCAAACAGCTTAACTACTGTAAGTATGAATGCGAAACATAAAATGGTACTGGACACGAGCCAACGTCAAGACGTCGCTCGTCAATGTCCTTTTTGGCTTGTGCTCGTACCTCTCACTGACTATTCTGTGCCTAGGTCGGATCCGTCGGTCTTCCTCGTCTCGGGTAAGTCGGATCCCAACATTTTCCTGAACGAGTCAAACGAGGACAAGTGTGATCTCGACGGGGATATAACAGGTTAAGGGAAGAGAGAAAATTCACTATTCACATGGACACGGAGTCAAGAACGTAACGTCACGACAGGCAAAGGCGCAATGAGCGATCCCTAATGGGATAATATAAAGAGACTTGACATATTCGTCGACGAGGTGGACATGGTTGTCGGCACCAGCTGGCAAACCTGTCGTTCATGGGACCGCGGAAGTATTGTGAAACACGCGAATCTTCTAACGCCTACATCATGGACACGGACCGAGTTACAATGTGACGGAACTAGACAAGGCCTAGCCATCGCCGAATTTGACCCAGACGGAGAATGACGGCTCTGGGGGATTTAAACTTGATGCCAATACGAAACCACTGGAAACAGGCAAGTCAGTGGGGATTAACGGGGCCAACGGAAGATTTGGCGTAGCACGTGCCTGAGACTAGGGCAAAGGTGCAAAATCGACTCAATTACTGCATATTGCAAATCATGAGCTGCATGTAAGTCCATTTGGGTTAGAAAGCCAAGTAAGGTCCGTCTTGAAACTTGAAGATTAACCATCGGCACCCAATCCTTGCTAGCACACAGCCCAAACGGGAGTTCCCAGAGAATGAACAGATGTCAGGTCTCTAGTGCTCCCGTAGTAATCACTGACTCGGAGGGCCAACGAAGCCATTATCATATCTTCAAGATGGTTTTTGAAGTTTCCAAAAGTATGACTACATAAAATTTCCACTCACAGAGTGTTATTCTAGTTATAGCTGATGTATTGCTTGAATCGTACAATGCGCAGAAGAATGTAGTCACGTTTCGTTAGGGTTTGACTTTTGCGCCCAATGCCACAAGGATGGAAAGGATTTGCAATTCCAGCGGAATAACTTGAACGCAGAAAATTTTGATACCTACTACGTGGAAGAATCTGGTCAAACGAGGCTATGAGTGGCGATCGGATCGCACTGATCAGTGGTTAATAACACATGCGGTGGTTTGGAATCACACCTCCATGTCACAATTGACACCGTAAAGCATGCGAGTCGCCGTTCGCATTTCAGTTGTGTGCGATCATATCCTATGGCATTGCCGCTGGAGACGGAGGAAAGATACATCGCCATATGAAGGAGAAAGTTAAAATGTGTCTCGTGAGCTGCGGTATTTAGACCTGCTGACTGGCAGTTGGTAAATGAAATGACTGGGCGTGTAAAACAAACCGCATTCCTTCCACATACGAGACCAAAATTTGCTCATCCCCGACGAGGTAGCACGCATCTCGTGACAGATTGGATTCAGCTAGAATCGGCTGGGCGATGTACACATTCGCAGCAAGCTGCGACGGTTTAGTACTGAACTACTATGCAGTCTAAATCCAATGTCAGCTCGCAACCTCGCAGCCTGAGATGAAACTCCTGTCTCCCTTCAAGTCAGTCTGACAGAAAGCATGAGCGCGTGCTTCTCCAATCTTTAGGTTGTGTTACACGACCGTAAAGTGACATGTGCCACCGCGCTCCCGGAGAGCACGGTATGTGAAATTGAGGATTTTCACAGGAGTTGTCAAGGGCCTTTGCATGCACCTGTATAGTGTACACGTTCCAACACTGTTTGGACATCCCTGAACGTCCCTGAAACGTGAATCTTCTTTATAAGATGAATGGGCGACTATTAACGTACGCTCAAATATTGCGGAATGGAAAAGACCAGTGAAGTAGAGCCACGATGAATTTGCAAAACAATGTTGCTTATAGACTCTACATCTACCTCCCCTTCCAGAGTCCAGACGATGGCGATTGGAATTGATGGGTTACTGCTATCCGCTGACTAATCTACAACTCAGGTCCCCGCCTTGACTCACTTTTAACATGAGTCGCTGCCGCGGGGACTCCAAACCTCACCCAATGAATAGCTGACGGTACTATTAGTGCCAGAGTGTCGGCTCCAAAATTCTCTAATAGAGGTATACGCCAGAGAGGTAAAATGAGGGAGAGGGGCATTGATTTGTATGTTGCCTGAAGTCAGAAGACCAGCACGCAAAGAAGGTTTAGCTCGGAGCTGACTCGGAGTTTAGAATAAATGTTGACTGCGCATAGTGTCGCTATGATGCTTGACCGTAAACAACGAAGGTGCAAAGAAATGAGTGATTTAAAGTCTTGGACCAGAGACGAGGGACGTAGCAAAGACTAATCTTGAGGATGTAGAATGTGTCTCAGGCGGGACGTACAGGCCCTGCGCCCAGTCCCAGCTACAACGTCGACGGTTGCATGCCAAATCAAGTGTGTCGAGCACGCTGTGGTACATCGGTTGATGATTACAGAGCCACATGAATATAGGGTTTTGTCTGCGCTGTCCATTCAATGGTGCGTGCAATAGATAGTTGAGAAACAACTTTAACGCTTTAGCGGTTAATACGAGTACGACGGGAACTCACTCGTAGGTCCGTATTCAAGAAGTTAATATTGAGACGCCCCATGCACATCTCTAGCAAAGTCGCAGCGCGAAATGCGAGGGTCGCCGTGATATGCCATCACGCAACGCGAACTGACTGTGTCCGGGGCGGCCGCAGGACATGACGAAGTAACATACAAATGGTGGAAGTCGACTAGAAACGAAGTTCTCAGTTATAAGTGGTGCCCTAGGTGCAAGGAGATGCAGGTGGTCTGGCAAGGACAACATTGTGGCCCTTGATTATAATTATAATTATTAGGAATGCTCAAAGCCGCGTTTTCGAGGCTGTTTTCGAGGAGGAGTCAGATCCAGACACTAGTACTCTGAGTGACTGAGTCACAGCCAGCATGGACAGAAATACGACGAATGTGGCTGTGCCCTATGTTTGTCTTGTGATGAGTGTCATCGAAACACTTTTTTTCACGTTCCTCATCATACTTTTAGGATGGCTCTACATTCACAAACACAAAAGCACATCTTTCCCTATCATCGTACCTCTTCACTCGTTATATTCACTATACGCTCTAATCCAACGTCCACCAAACCTCTTTTCCCGTCTACGGATCCCTCTCACCCTCCCCATTGATCGTATTCGTTCGTTGTTATTATCAGAAGCTGGATTCGGTGCAGGAGCAGGAGATGGTGGACTTGCAATATCGGTGCAAATGCCACCTGATCTCGAACTTTTACTGAGTCGCCTCAAGATGGATGAATCGAGAGGGTGGTTCGTTCGGTGCGTCCATACCTTACTCTCATTGCGTTGCAAGCTCATGACCACCGACAGGTTTGGTCAAAGGGCGTTGCAGACTTGCGCTCCATGTACCTCTGCGGGTGATTATGCCCTCTTTGTATTCGCAGGTGCCCTTATCGCCTATGTTCGTACTGCTGCGGTGTTGTTGTTGCTTACTTCCAGCACGAATGGAAGGGATAGATGGAGGGGATATGTATTAGGCGTCTTGGTATGCGCAGCCCTTGCAGAAGGCTACGTCCTAGTTTCCGTTAGCGCAGCTCCACTCCCCAAAGACGGGATCCGAGTCTTTATGGTACGTGTCTCTTACTTCCAAGCACCACTCACAGTCTGACTTAACTTAAACAGTGGCACGACAATATCCAATCCATACGTCAAGCACTCTTCCTCCTCCTCCCAATTATTACCCACTTCCTTCCAGAGGTACAGCAGCCAGGACCACCCAGCATGTCCCTCGCCCCAGCCCTCGCACACCTCGAGCGCTCCATCCCCCGCGCACATCTGTTAAAATACACGCGTGCTGCTGTCATGCGCAACCCTGAACTGCACGAACGCGCAGTAAGATGGTGGACAAGGAAGAAAAGGGAAGGAGATGCTGGGAGAAAAGATGAGGCGGTGCAGAGGGCGGCGCTAAAAATGGGCCTTGGATTTGCTGATGCTGAGGGTGCTGAGGAGGGGAAGTTGAGAATAAGCGCAAGGATGGCGATAGAGTCTCTGAAGGGGTTATTTATTACCCCTGTGGCTCCTTGAGCATCGTGTTTGGTGTACAGGGATTCGTGCAGTTTGTGGTATCGGTGAGTCTCATTTCTGTAGCATTTTTATTCAGCTGATGTGGTGATTTCAGGTAGATTAGCTACATAACTAGCGTGTTTAATATGTAACTGAAACGTACCTTCAGCCAGTTCTTGGTATCAGGCAGGGTATTGGTATTCCTGCTTCTTAGTGGGTCAAAATTTTTATTGGTGCATCATGGGATCCTCCAGGACATGTGTATGATCAACGATACCCAGTGCCCTAGTGTCAGTTCCAGTTCCCCATGATGTAATTAGATGCGCGCAGAACAGTATCGTGTGGTTCCGTTGGGCTTCAAGGAAAACGGTAGGTACATTTTGTACTAGATGCTTCATGCAAATGAGAAACCAACTTCTGACAAAATGTGGGCAGGTTTAGTGGTGCCATGATCAATATTGTGACCGCACGCAGTCAGTCTCTTTTTGCCATGAAGCCAACGGATAGTCTTTCACAGGGATATCAAAGCCTTTTTTGGTTGCCGGCGGCACGTCACATGACGTATCGGCGGGAGCCGGGACTTGGAGAGTTCTCGAAATTGCGCTCAGCTTCTCCATTGGTGTTCAACAGCGTGAAAGCTTTGTTCCCTCCGGGCCTTCATGATGTGCTCTTGTTGATTTGTCATCTGGGTGCCGCATTCGTTTGCGAGCTTGGCTTGACGTTGGACTTGCCTTTGAAGCCAATAGATTATGGTACCCAGGCATCCGCGGAGGAGCTGGGGGGCTTATTTATATGGTGTGACATCCGCGAAAGGCAGGCAAAGTTGACGATGGGTGGTGCTGTGAACAGAGTTTGCAAGAAGGGATCGCCCGGGGAGCAGTGGGGAGGCTAAAGGTTGGTTGTTTGACTTGGTGAGTGCCATAATATTTTTGCATGTTGTGCGTGTCGGATACTCTAGAGACTTGAGACTATGTGCCCCTCAGGCAAGGGGAAATTAGCACCCCGAGTTGCTGTATTACTAAAGTGATACCGGCAGTGCATATTGCTACAACACTTGTTACCTTTGTACCTTCTTGTAGACCCTTGTATGGCTTGCAGCCATTGTACGAGAGCTTCATGATTGTAGGCACTTTATTGACTTGTATGCGTTCCATTCGTTGCAATTAAGGCCACATCAATTAAATTACACCGTTTCTAGACTAATAGCAGTACACTGCTCGACTATAAGTAAGTTTGAATGCGAATGGAAAATGCAAGTGATGGGAAAAGTGTAACTGTGCAAGTGAGTTGATATCTCAAGATCTCAAGGTTATACTATGGGTCAAGAGCTGTCTATAGGGGAGAACACTGGTAATGGAAGTAAATACGTGAGATTAGCTGTCACACAGTTTGGGGTCGGCTGACCATAGAAGTTGTCCTGTACCATTTATGTACTGTTGGCAAGTTTGGACGGGCCGATATGATATATACGGCCGTGTCATCTTATACCAATATACAATTATCTCTAGAGTTGAATATGCATATGCATGTGTATGCTAGGGTACAGTTGAAAAGTCGTCATGTCTGAAGGAATCCAGGGTAGGTAGGAGCGTTTTTTTTGAATGAGGTACAATTAAACAGACCCCCCCCCCCTTCTCACTCCTGCCGAGTTTCTGGGTATGCTTGATGTTGCTACAAAATCTGCCAAAGTGTTTTAGAGAAGTGGTCTGTCTACAAACAGCTGTTGAAAGTCACGAAGATATTTCAACCGTACTTTACCAGTGTGTTCAGTCAGACCATAAACAGGAGTGATCTTAGTAGTTCTTTCCAACTGAACATGCCTCAAACAAAACTGTTGAATATCAGAAGTATGTATGTATCATAGTGTCGACTCAGAACCAATATTATGTAAGGTAGGCAGGCTCGTTGCTTACCTGAGTTCCCATAATCAACTAGGGGCCGGCGTTGCCGACACAGACCTTGCGGAGTTAGTTTTTATGGTCTGTGCTACTATCCCTTCCACTGCAATCGGCACCCCACAGAAGTCGGCAGTCACGCAAATGTCACTACATGTCACGACATGTCACATAGGCCGATTTCAAAGACCGGCAGTCAAGCAAGTATTCGGCGTGAATATTTAATTGTTTGAACAATACATACATCTAAGTACGAGGGTGACTGTTATTAGTGCTGTAGTTATAAAATTGATGTGGATGTGTAGGGAGATCATGTACATTGTATGGATGCTGCCCCTTTGCAGCAGATAATAATTGCTGGCAGCCGGCTCTTGTGGGTGTGCCGATGAGGCTCTTGCACTCACAAGAGTCGATTACTCAGTGTCTCACGTAGTATTAGGGTCTGACGAAGCTCGCAGCTTTCCTCGTCTACTGCTGCTAGATTTGCGAATGCAGACCAGCCCCACAGCACTGCACTCAAAACCAGTCGGCACTTCCAAAGTTGGTGTGTGCACAGTTTGAAACTCCGTCACGGCACATATCGGCAGGTGACATTTCTGCGTGACTTCGGCACTTTCAACTATCTCATTCAATTCTTCTTCAATCATGGTCGTTCAACCTTGTAATGAGTTGTATTAGCGAGAGAATGATACATACGTTGAGAATTTTGTGTTGAAGTAGCTAGAAATACGAGTTTTGTGAAAGTGCCGACTTCTGTGGGGTGCCGATTGCAGTGGAAGGGATAGTATTACAGATTTTTCTCAAGAATACAGCGGCAATAATTTGTCATCATGGTTCGATGGAGTATTCTTTTCTCACGATTTATCTGGGTGCATGTCTGTCTGTATGTGACGCGAGAAATTGATTGTTTTATTTGCTGTCATCATGTCGTTTATGCTCGATGGTCGAAATGTATCAGTTGTGCGGGACCACTCTTCTTCTCATTCGCTAGTTGCTATGTCGTTTGTGTCGCTCGATCGTTCTCGAGACGGCGTGTTTCGGGCGCTCGTAACTTTGCTCAAAGGCGACGTGCGGCTGTCTACCCAATTTCTGTTTACTGTCCGTGATACTTTGCCAACCACGGTTGTCTTGGGACGTGATTGGTTCGCGTTTTGTCGCGATATTCTGCACAGTCATCCTGAGGTACGCCTCCACTGTGCCAGTGGACGTTGGCGGAGGATTTTGCTCTTCCTTCAGTTAGTCCCATTGGACGTTCGTTCGCACCAGTCGCCGATACATGCATCATGCGTGGCTCCCCTTGGTGGGACAATTTTAGGTGCTTTGGCCTTAATCCACGACCGTCCGCTGTTAGCTTGTGCTTCTCGGTCCCCGAACATTCAAGGACGTCCTGAGAAAACTCAATTGTTGATTTTTACGGGTGAGAGCCCTGCTATGGCTGGAGGTCTCCGTGCGAGCTCTATGACCCCGTAAAATGATGCACATCGCCTATGACATTATTTGTCTAAAGATGTTGTTCATGCACCGCTCTAGCATCGCCCATGACATTATTTGTCTGAAGATGTTGTTCATACACCATTTCAACCCTAACCGTAAGCAAACTCTAAACGTGACGCAACTCATAAATATAGGGCACAAAATTCCTGCCTACAGAATCCCCCAACCTCACAAAATGATCTTTGTCTGATTTGTGTACAGTCACGCTGGGCGAATGGAAACCAAAAGTTGTGCGAAACCTGCCATGTGGAAAGACGCTCGAAGATACTCCTACTGAGCCCTTCGTGCCCGCATCACACTCCAGCTTGCTCGAGCAGATTGAAGATGGCAACCCTGAAATGAAGTTTGAAGAGCGCACCGCGTTGTTGGACTCACTTATTCTTTTGACTTGCATAGTAACAATCGTACTTTGGCCGAAGTCCTTGAGCAGCTCGACGGCATCACGCCGACCTTGTCGACACTCAAGGCTGATCATCTACTTAGCCACTTGATTACTGCTAGTTACTTTGTTACTTGGACTCGAATGTCGTACCGTGGTTCTGATAGTCCCAATATTGTGCATCTGCAGCCCCAAGGAGGAAGGAAAAATAAGCATAGAGAGACGATCGAACTTAGAACAACCAAAACAGGTAGCGGCCCCTGCCATGGATGTGGCCCTGCGCGACTTATTTTTCTCAAGAATACACTGCTGAACATCGTATACAACGTTTATTATTCGAAAAAGCTCGCTGAAGCCGTCTCATAACTATCTTGTTGATTGAGCCCGTATGTCTTCATCATACATCGGCTTATAAATGGCTGCATCCCAAGACTACGGACGATAAAGAACCAGAGGTTAAAAAAACTCGTCATAACGCAGAAGCTTCGTCATCGAAGATCTGAAAGAAGGTATGGGTTGTTTGTTATGATATTGAGTACGATGGCTCAACATTTATCGTGGCGTGATGTAGTCTTGTTATCCGGTTTTTCTGGTTTCTATATGGTTTCAGCAGAGTCCTTGTACTTATATTTCGAGGAAGCGGTGTGGTGTAATCTCATTTTTCTTGATTCTGTAGTGTGCCAATATTGCGGGGGAGTGATGTATCTTGGGGTTGAATGGAAAAAATGACGTCATTGTTTGGTCTCGCTTGCCATTACACATTTCGCTCCATCCCGATAGACCTTGCTCCGCAAGGTAACATAAATACTTCGGCCTAAGAGCCAGTCATCAGTAAACCGGTGAAACTATTACATGACTATATATTGCAGTTTTTTCCAAGGGCAATGCTTCTTTCCTGTATATTACGATGTAAGGTAATATATAGCAATATAAAGCAATGTAATCACGCCAGGCCCAGAGGTATATATTACTTTACATCACTTTATATTGCTTGATATTGTCTTATAACGTCATGTCTAGCTAAGAGCATTTCGGCTGGGAATATCTGAGTCTCACCAGTTTACTGATGGTTCGGTAACGGTTAATGTTAAGTCTTAACTACTTACAGCATGGAGTATAAACAGCCCCGAGGCAAGTCGATCGTGCAAGATGGATTCTCCCAGGGGCGCTTACTAGTGCGGCGTACGCGTAAGAGGTCCACAAATGTGTGACACGAACTAATTTCGTGTTGCTGTGTTCCCTTCAAGTTCCGTTGTATATAACATCTCGGGTTGCGCCTCAGCTTGTCAGTACTATGTGAAGTGCATTAGTCCATTTGTATTATCTGCAACCTCATGGCCTCATTTTATTCCACCGAGGTGCGCTTTCACAACTTGGCAATACTTTTCCCGTGTGACTGAACCTGACCTTTACAGCTTTATATGACCCCTGATAAAAGAGCACTTGCTGAAGAACAACCTCTCCCTGAGACCCTTCATCGCACGTCTCTATTGACAAGGGTACTATGTTTTTTGGCGCTTGGACGCCCAAATTTCGAATATCATTGGAAGTCACTGCAAACAGAGCAAGCCTTCGAAACCGTCAGGAGCAGGTCATGCTCCATCCTTTCCAGCACTATCATTACAGTAAGCTGTCCAATTCCGCGCAAGCTAACGCCAACGCTGATATACTCCACAAAAGGCAAGTGTCCTCCTCGCTACAAGTTGTGTTTTCGTCAGTACGGATTCTCCTGTCGCGTACTTTGACTACACATCACCCGCTCCTCATTGTTTGCTCTTTATATCGCTCATGCTTTCCATGATCGCGATGTTGACATCTGGGTCGAGCATGATACGCTGGCTACACACTGATCGGCAGTGGACTCAAGAAGTAGGTTTTATTCTCGCCATACTGATTACACTGGCTGACCTGAAGATGATCAGCAACTCCAGCCAGGCGGCTACTTCTTCTTGTCCTACTTGTTATCAATAGTCATGCCAATTTTTTTTGTCACCTGGTCTTTACATTGTTTTGTATTTGGTAAGTTGTTCCGTCATTCGATGCTCTATCTGGTTCCTCATGTATTTCTCCTCAGCGATGATGATAGCAGGTTTTTTCTCCCAGAGCACGATCTGCCGTGTAGTCACTGTGATCTGGCTGTTTACGTACGTTGTTAGTATTGGAATGATATTGATAGAATCCATGTGGAGGTATGCGACGTTATGTTAGATATCTTCAGTAATTTGAACTTTTTATTAACCCTACTCAATCACAGCTTATTTCTTCAGTTAATTACACGACATCGCACTAGATATCTTCAGTAATTTTGTATGTTGTCTGGGCCAATCATCCGAGAGTGCCTTACACCATGTCAAACCATATCAGTGTGAATGCCTATAGTAGTCTTTTCAAAAGTTACATACGTCTTTCGCAAAAGTAAACGGCTATCAAAAACCACGGCTAGTGCTGTGATTGTTACACTACAAGCCTGACCTTCATTAGCACTAGTAGCCACTTTCCAGAAATTTGAAATCAATATTAATACCTGAATATAACTTCGAGCAGGCCCACGCGGCGCGCCGACTGCTCTCCGTGAGGTTCGGCCGAAAAACTGCCCAAACTTTTGTTTATCTCTTGCCTGTTCGGTGCCTTGCAGTCTCAGAGCTCCAACACTATTGACGCTTCGAACTGTGCAATATTTTTGAAGGCCATTCAATTGGACTCCGGGTGCTAGGCCTGACGGCCGAACATTATAGGGGGCCTAGTTTTGCTTGCAATATTTATGACGCTCAAAGTTTGGATCTTAACCAAACAGCCCGGGGCCCGGGCGCACAGAAAGCTACACCGTCTGGCTCACACCGCATACAAGGATTCAATATAAACCCGGAGCCTCCAGCCGTGGATCCTTAGGCCTTAAGGCTTATTGGTTTGGATTTTAAGACTTGAAAGCTTGATGCCGAAAACCTGATCTCAGCTGTCAGTACCACAGTACTAGTGCCAAAAAACGTGTCAAAGGGCGCTTCTGCCTACCTCGCTTAGTAAGCTAATACTCTGGCGCGCGCCGCGCTGACATGTAGTAGTACTAGTACATGTATAGTACAGGGTACCGGAGTTCTGGTCTGTCTCAGTACAAGTTTAAGCAGACGTCTAGAAACAAAGACATATTCCTTGGCGAGCTCAGCGGAGTTGAATCAGCCGTTTGCAGGTGCGGCTTCGCTGCCCGCCGAACATGAACTTTCCTCGGTGTTATTAACCGGTTAATAACTGATGTTAATAACCGATGTTAGTAACTTACATCTGTATTTCTCACCGAGCCCTATTTTGTACCTAGGCCTGATCTATGTTTAACTGACTAAGCAAGGTAAGGTACCAATCGTATTCTGGAATCTCTATCAGTGACGTTCAATATCCATACGAACAAGATCTGGATGTATCCTAGCGCCTCTTTGACTTATTTTATCCCCTTCCCTTGTATATAACATGTGTTGCATCTCATTGCCAGTATGGGAAGCACATTAGTTCATTTGTACTCTCTGTAACGCCATGACCTCCTTCTATTCCACTGAGGTGCGCTTTCACAACTTGGCAATCCTTTCTCCGTATGACTGAACCTGGCCTTTACAGCTTTATATGACTCCTGACAAAAGAGCACTCGCTGAAGAACAACCTCTCCCTGAGACCCTTCATCGCACGTCTCTATTGACAAGGGTACTATGTTTTTTGGCGCTTGGACGCCCAAATTTCGAAGATCATTGGAAGTTGCTGCAATCAGAACAAGCCTTCGAAACCGTCAGGAGCAGGTCATGCTCTATTGTTTCCAGCGTTATTACCACAGTAAGCTGTCCATTTCCGTGCAAGCTAACACCGACACTGATATACTCCACAAAAGGCAAGTGTCCTCCTCGCTACGAGTTGCGTTTTTGTCAGTACGGACTCTCCTGTGGCATATTTTGACTACACATCACCCGCTCCTCATTGTTTGCTCTTTATATCGCTCATGCTTTCCATGATCGCGATGTTGACATCTGGGTCGAGCATGATACGCTGGCTACACACTGATCGGCAGTGGACTCAAGAAGTAGGTTTTATTCTCGCCATACTGATTACACTGGCTGACCTGAAGATGATCAGCAACTCCAGCCAGGCGGCTACTTCTTCTTGTCCTACTTGTTATCAATAGTCATGCCAATTTTTTTTGTCACCTGGTCCTTACATTGCTTTATATTTGGTGAGTTGTTCCATCATTCAATGCTCTCTCTGGTTCCTCATGTATTTCTCCTCAGCGATGATGATAGCAGGCTTTTGCTCCCAGAGCACGATCTGTCGTGTAATCACTGTGATCTGGCTTTTTACGTACGTCGTCAATATTGGAACGATATTGATGGAATCCATGTGGAAGTACGCGATGTCACGCTAGGTATGTTCAGTAATTTTCACCTCATATTTTGTTCCTTCTTGTTTTACCCCGTGGTTTATCTGTATTAAATATGACCTCCCTGATGTACCACGCCCACATGTGCCCACATCTAAAAGAGTCAACATGTCGAAAGCAACTTCAAAGAGTTGTCCTGCACAACTCACATTTGGTATAGCTCAGGGCATGCGTTCGCAAATGTTGTTTCCACCAATCGCGTTGCTCCATTGGGCGCCGTAAGCTCACCAAACTTCATTTTGACAAGCGAAAATTATGGGTCTTTTGCTGATGCAAAATGTAGAAGTGTCAACGGAAATCAGGAGAGAGCCAGCGGAGTCGGGAACTGGCGCGTCAGCGGCGCTACAATTATGTAATAGCGAAACTCCGGCGTTATCATTAGCCATTTAACCTTAAATCCAGCTGCGGACAAGACTGTGCGGCAATGGGACGCCTATCGGCTGATCACTCTTGCTGTCATGCAATCACTAGGACCTGTCAAAGCTCTGAATTCAGCTTGCCTCGCAACATTAAACATAGCTCTTCCGAAATTGGACATGTCAGTCACGACTCACGAGGCTCCTCTTTTCCTACTCAGACTGATACGCTGACATCCAATAGTACTTACTAGTACACAGGATCTGGTCGGTCTCGGTACAAGTTTAAGCAGACGTCTAGGTGCAAAGTCTTGGTACCCAGCTGGGCCGAGTCAAATCAGCCATTGGCCGCTAGGAATGCTACTTCTGTGCCCGCCCGCCACCACAATAATCCAAGCCGCCCGTCGTTACATCCATTCCTCGGCGCTCAGCTGCTGTCCTCCTTGACATGACCTTTGAACAAGCGACAATGCAAGTGGGGGCGAGCGGTGTCTAGGCTCTTTCTCATGTCCCCCATCATACTGTTGGGCGGCAGCAGGCATTAATATTCACGCATCTTACGGAGATATAATTTATATCTAGTTTGAATTCAAGGCGCCCCATCCAATCAACGACAATTTCGAGCGTACACATTCGTCGGTTCCTATTCGCACGTTCACAAATCCCAGCTTTGAAAATATTGGAACTGACAGTCAACGCAAAGTCTATCTGATTCGAAACCTACACTCTAAAGAGCTTTCTGCTCGCAATGCTCAGTTTGGATTCTATGTAACTGCACGATGTACGTACGGGCCATGTACTTACCTCGCTTGGTAATCCAACCCAGCGTTTGATTCAGATGCCAACTTTGCAACATTGAGCGCTTGAGCCTGGAGATTGGGCGCTATATATACAGGCTTGGCAGGTGAAATGCACAATCGACAGTCTTCGGGCGCCAGTACTGATCTACACAGATGTGAAGTTCATTTCCCATGTAAGTATACTACTACTGTGTCAAACCGAGTGGGAAAAGAGGAACGTTAACCTACTACTCACGGTTTCGATCCTTCAGAAGAGTCTCGGATACCCTGAAGTTCTGCCATTGCAACCCCCTTTCGCGTGAGTTCCGTATGGCCGAGAACACTAGCACTTGTCATTACCTCCTCGGACCATGACGTGGCGTTATTACGTACACAATTTTACCGTCATCGTACTCCTCGACCGCCGGGTCTCTTCTCCGGATCCCGTCTACGTATTCTTCTCACTCTCCCCGTTGTCCGTGTCCGTGTGTTATTATTATCAGAAGCTGGATTCGGAGCAGGAGCAGGAGCAGGAGATAGTAGACTTGCAGTGTCCGTGCAAATACCACCTGATCTCGAACTTTTGCTAAGTCGCCTCATGACGGATGACTCAAGAGGGGGTGGTCCGTTCGGTGCATTTCTATCTTACTCCCTTACATTGCAAATTCATGACTACCTACAGTGTATTCGCAGGCACCCTCGTCGCCTATGTTTGTACTGCTACGGTGTTGTTACTTCCAGGGATAATTGGTATGGTTTAGAGTATGCGCAGCTCTCGCTGAAGGCTACGTCCTAGTTTCTGTTAGCGCAGCTCCACCCCTCAAGGACGGAATCTGAGTCTTTATGGTACATGCCTCTCACTTCCAAGCACCATTCACATTCTAACTGAACCTCAACAGTGACACGAGAATATCCAATTCACACGCCAATCGCTTTTCTTCGTTCTCCCAATTCTCACCCAGTTCCTCCCAGAGGTACAGCACCCAGGACCACCCAGTATATCCCTTGCCCCAGCCCTCGCACTCCTCGAGCGTTCCATCCACCGTGCACACGCACGGTAAGGTAGTGGTCAAGGAAGAAGAGGGAGGGAGGCGCTAGGAGATAAGATGAGGCGGTGGCGCTGAAGATGGGGCTTGGATTTGCTATGGGTGATGAGGAGGGGAATTTGAGGATGAGCGCAGGGATGGTGATAGAGTCTTGTGAAGGGGTTGTTTGTTAACCCTGTAGGTCCTTGAGTGTCACATGTTACCATTGTGCCTGATGCACAGGCGTTCGTGTGGTTTGTGGTATCGGTTGGTCTCGTTTCTGTGACAGTTTATTCAGCTGACACGATAATTAGAGGTAGACTAGCTATATCGCTAGCGTGTATGATGGCGTAACTGCAACGTTTTCTCAACCCCATTTTGGTGTCAGGCAGGCATTGGTACTTAGCGGGTCGATTCAGGTTTCATCACGGGACTCCCCAGGACATGTGTATGATCGAGGATACCCGGTACCCAGTGTCAGGTCTAGATTTCCATGATGCAAACAGGTGTCAGCTAAGACGACAAAGAATCGTGTGTGTTAAAGACCTTAGCCAAAGCCCCTTACCCTAGAACCGGCGTTTCCGTGCTCGCGGTGCATCACGCGTTCCGAATGATGGTTGCATGGAGGCGTTGCTGATTTAGAAAATTCCTTGTATGGTTACTAGCCTTATCCTTTCGTGCATACTGGATTTGCGATTTGCGAATTGGATCTGAATCCGTGGGTTATACTACCAGTACTGTAAATAAGCGCCCATACTGTAATATTATCAAACGCAACGCACGTGTTTCCTTCTCCCATTGAACACCACCGTGACATCTCTTTCTTCACAACACAATTCGCATATTTCCTTTTCTTTCCTTTTTTTCTTCTTTCTCATCATCTCCTATCATCAACAACGCATACAATCAAGATCAAGGATATCATTGTCGACAATGGCCGACGAAGCAATCATCAAGATACCCTCCGGTGAAGTCCTAGAGGATGACGACGAAGCCCCAGGCCCAACCATCTCCCTTCCTGACTCAGGCGACGTAGGCGAAGGTGGAAAACTGAGCATGATCGTTCAGCTTGTCAAGAAATGTTTGGGAGTCAAGGATATCGCTGCCATGTCCGTTTCTTTCCCTTATTCTCCTGCATGAAACATGCCACTGATTCCGAACTTCAATCATCGGTTAGGCGCCTATCATTACCTGCAAGCCTCCTGGAGCCACTTCCGAACCTCGAGTATTGGCATTATCTCGATAGACCTGATTTGTTTGCTGCGTGAGTAGTACTACTTTCCCTTTGTGGGTGCCTGTGGACGTTCACTATACTGATGGGCGTACTAAAATAGAATCAACGATTCAAGCGATCCCTTCGAGCGCATCCTAGCAGTTGTGCGTTTCATATTCACAAAGGACCTTAAATTCGTTGTACGTCCAACTCAATCACTACTTCTCACCCTCCACCTCCAGCTCCAACTCCAACTCCAACGCCCTACTGATTCTTCACACAGCACGGCAAGGTCTGCAAACCCTATAACAGCGTCCTAGGCGAGCACTTCCGTGGGCACTGGGACGTTCCACCGGTTTCCTACAGTTCTGATCCGACCCAACCTCCCATCCTCCGCGTCCATACTACTGTTCCCCATTACACGGCCGCACAAGGAGGCGAGACAGTGAGCGTGAAGAGTAATCGCAGCGGCAAGAGCTCAAAGAGCACGCGTAGCGGTCTCAGCCTCACTTCTACGTCCAAAGGAAAGACATCCCCCACCCTAAGTACAGCTCCTACCTCCCTCGCCGGCGATGCTGGTCTGTCCAAACTTTCGCTGTCTCCTCTCAACGGAAGCGGAAAGAACGACGACAAGGACAAGAATAAGGACAAGGACCACATTCGGGTCGTATACGTAACAGAACAAGTATCGCACCATCCTCCCGTAAGCGCATACTACGCCTCATGTCCGATGCGTGGTGTGGAGATGGCAGGGATCGATCAGATCAGCGCAAAAGTGAGCGGCACGACCGTGCGCGTCGCCCCGGGGTCTTTTAACAAGGGCATTTACATCAATCTTACTTCGGGACCGGGCATGGGCGAGAAGTACCACATCACGCACCCAGTGGCTAATGTGAATGGGATCTTGAGGGGGAGCTTTTATATCACTGTTGGGGATAGCACGATCGTTACTTGTGTGGGTGCGAAGGGAGTGGCTTATCGGGCTGTGATTGAGTATAAAGAAGAGGTGCGTTTCTCTCTCCCCAGTAATAGGGGGATGGGTGCTGACGATGGGACAAGTCATGGCTAGGCCGCGCACACTTCTTAGTCGAAGGGGTGATACACACATACGACGAAGGATCCACAGAACACGAGGAATGGACGAAAGTGAAACACGTCCCTACTGCTCGGGTCGTAGCTGTCTTTGACGGATGTTGGCGGAATCATATACGATGGCGGCGGACTGCTGCATCGCCCCCCGTTCCATCTACATCCACATCTGCGGCATCATCCCCATCGACGCCAAGTTTCTCCGCCCCTTCGTTATCAGAAACGGAATACGCGACACTCGTAGATCTCTCAACGTTATTCGTTGTCCCGAAGAAGGTTCGTCCGCTAGAACGGCAACTTCCAAACGAGAGCCGGAAGTTGTGGGATGGTGTGACAACGAGGCTGCTTGCGAAGGAGTATGGGGAGGCTACGAAGGCGAAACTTGCTATTGAGCAGAAGCAGAGGGATGAGGCGGGTGAGAGGAAGAAGAAGGGTGTTCAGTGAGTGTCTCTTTTTTTCTTCTATCCCATTCTTTTTGGTCCTGGTCCTGGCATTGGATTGACTACTAACGGACTCAAACATAGGTTTATACCCCAGTATTTTGAACGAGATATCAGTTCTGGAGTTCCAATTCTTACAGCTGCAGGCCGGAAAGCTGTGGAAGAAGAGCTCAATGAGTGTTCTGATGCTTGGCCATCGTCCTCGTAGAATCGAGTCGACGCTGCTTGACCTAGCCGTGGTTTGGAGCACCCACGTAGAGGTCATGTCGTGTGTAGAGGCTTTGGATAGAGGTGGGGACCGATCTGAGCTTTAGAGGGTTAGGGCAGAAGATAGGATCAGGTTTAGGTGCGGGCCACGATATCATGCAATGGATGGTTAATGTTTTTTCGAGCGTTTTATGCTTTTTTGCTTTTGCTTTCATCTTAGTACCTGATGATTTTTGTTCATTAATTTTTTGTTTTTTTTGGCTGAATTCATGAACTTTTTATGATGGGTGCTGCGAGGGTGGTTGTCCATGCTTTATTTCCTCGGTGGTTGGCATTGTATTGATCCGACGAGCATTGGCACCCTCCACACATTGCACAGGACCCAGGAGAGACCGTCTCGCGCGCTCCACCAAAGTTGTAACTTGAATGCTACATAACATAAGCTTATATCGAGCTCTCTCTATGCACGTGCCATCTACCGTCTCTGCTCCAAGCTATGATATAGTTGCTCCCTTTCTCTATCTCTTACAGCATGGTAAGTACTCCTCTGGATTCCGTTAATGACTCGGGTCTTGGCGGCAGTGATGAATGCTATTCTGTCATGGAGGTGAGTCATGTTATTAAATCCAGGAAGACTACTGATGCTCACGCAAAACAGGTCAGGGCATTTCTTGCATGCTGATTGAGTATAGCACCACGTAGGGGATTTTTTTATTCGGGTCGTCTGGAGGCATGGCAGAGATTGGTGATGCCAACTTGGCAGCGACGGCAGTGAGTGCAATTACAGACGTGAAACGCATTGTCTATGACTCGTGTGCTACAGATGGGATCAGATAGTTTTGAAGACGATGATACGAACATGGCTGGCTTTTATATGTTGCATAAATTCTTGCGCATATGGTTGTGTCTTCGAACAGACGAGAAGTTCTATTGGAGATTTGGTGTGGAACCAGTGATCATATGCTGATTACATCTGGACTATGGCCAGGCGGCGGCAGTTTTCCTTATGGATTCGGAACATTCAATGATTCGCGACTCTAATCAGCTGTTGATTTGGTATTCAATGTACTCAACATCTCGGAGTCATTTCCCTATGAGTTGAATCCTCATTACACGGTTACATGACAGTTATGGCAGTTGTACATCAACGTTGCACAACGTTCGAACGTTCAACCATTGGCCATGTTATGCTGACCAAAATTCGAAATTCCTGCGGGGAGCTGTTAACTAGACTTCTGTGTACACACGCGTGTCTAGATCACGCGCTGAATTCCACATGGCATTTATTAAGAACCAGAACCCTTAGAGGATAAGGCTTTGTGCAATGTTGGGCTAATCACCAACACTGCATCATACCATACAGAAGCGGGTACACACCTGACAGTGTCCGCATATGCTATCGTGCAGCCAGTGTGTGGTACGCTTTATTTGTCTACTTATCGCTCCGACCACCCTTTCCTAGCCAGCGCTTCAAGTCTGAGATGGGTTCGGAATAGAATTCTGATGCAATAAGATCTCCCTTAGCAAGTAGTGGGGTTTACCTGTGCTTCAGCACTTCCTGCAGTACTCAGTGGTCTTTTGTGGGATAAAATATAGGCTGGTGGCGCAGGCTCAAGTGACTACCTGCTTCTGGTAGCGGTGCTTGTGCACGACCGTCCTGTTGCGGCTCCAACAATTTTGGGATCCCATGTTAACACTTCGCTGCGTCGTACTCACTCCTACTGATGCAGCTCACTTCGACTCACTTTCGCACAGGAACTATCGAGGCTTCCGCCAAAAGCAAGAGTTTCGAACACTTGCCGAATCACAGAATATGGTGGCCATGTTTCTCATATGGCAGTCGATGAATCTCCTTTATAGATAGAGATAAGGAGGTTGAAATGATTTTCTAGATACCAAGCGGAAGAGAGCGGGATGTACACACTGTATCCCTATCCGTGTGTCAGGTAGGCAATAATTCCACGAAGCGGATCCTTGATGTCATCGAATTCCAGGCTGGCAAATACCAATCATCCGTTAGTTAAAAGTCACGCCAGATATCATAACACTGGTCTGCCCAGCCACCGTTTTTGCAAATGCAGAAATGTAAGACAAGAGACAGGTCATTTTACTCTCTCCCCTTCAACGATTCGAGCCGGCTCACATAATATTTTACAACTCCATGATAACTTTCTGCAGGAGCCATTCCTCGAACGATGGATCGGATAAGACGGTGGGAACCTTCACCTGACCCATCGAAATCTTCGTCTTGTCGCATTTCTGCCTGCGATATTCTGTGAACGTGCCTTTCGCTACGATACGGATGGTTGGCTTTCTTGCTCTCCCTTGCCAAAAAGCTATATGATAATCAGCGTTTTTCATGAGATCTTCAAAAGTTTGCTGTGTCGCCATTTTCGCGTCCTTTCCTGTGTATATAAAATCAGCGCAATCGCGTGGAAGAGTACGAAGCCAGCACAAACCCATTTCGCCTCCGATTTCTACCAAGTATCCATAAGTAACTGGCGTCTCTCGGTCGTCGGCCACAACAGTGAAATCTATGATTTGGCCGATCCATCGCGTAGAGGCAGATACGATCGCGCTCATCAATTGCGACTCTGTACACGTTGTTCCATACGCCAGTTCAAGTGAGCCACTTTCTCAGCGAGCATCTCAGCTGCTAAGCCACAAATCAATCATATCGTAACTCACTTTCGCCTATGAAGGTAATTGATGACGGGTAATCCATCATCTGGCGCAAAGCCTTTAACGGTGACGACATCACCAACACGGTATCTCCACAAGCCATTGCGGGTCGTCAAGACGGGCTCGTAATGTCCTCCAGTCACAAGCTCCCACTGCGGCATAGATGAGTAGACAAAACTGGTATGCAGTGAACGGTTCTTACGGCGGACAACACACGCTCCTCAGGCTCGTTGGAATGTACGTCCAGATACTCGGTGACCCCATCTACGGGTACTACCTTTAAGTCAGTATTAGGGTCGCCGTTGAAATATGGTACGGCGATATAACATTCTGAGCAGCCATAACCAGGAGACTGCATTGCAACAGAAGGTCCGAGGGCGTGAGTAACCTTGTGTTGCTGACTATCAGTTGAGCAGTAGACCTTCCACACTTGACGTACTTTTGGAACGGATGCAGCAGCGAAGCCTCCTGTGACCCCAATGAATTCTTTCAAGTCAGGCCACACACGGACTGCCCAGCCATGGATTCCAGGAGGCCCAATCCCACGAAGTTCGGCGGCACGAAGAGGGTTTGAAGTAAAATATTTCTGCGAGAATCATGAGCTGAATAAAATTTAACAATCAAGCGCAAATATGACCTCTAAAGGCTCTCGTAAATGGTCTAGGTTTTCCATATCTGGGATGATCCCTTTCTCGATGCAGTCGACGAGCAGAAGCCACTCATCCTCTACGTACTGCAAAAAATTGACGAATACACTGGCAAAGAGGAAGCGGATGGTTGTCACTCGACGGTCTGTGAGTGCGAATAGCGCATTCAGAATGAAGAACGTGCGATAGTTCTTCACCAAAGAAATCGCGTACGGATCCGTTTTTCCCGGAACTGAGAGTTGCCTAGAGATCAGTATGCACATGCGAAAGCAGAATGATGGGCTTACCCCATAAATCAGTTCTGTCCTTGTCATGCTCAAGGTCCCAGTTCATTTGCATTCGCAGAAAACCAACGGTCACCGAGCACACTGGCAACAACTTGGAGCCATGACCGTCCTCGAAGTCCATGTTCAGGACTTGCCCAAAACTCAAAGAAGATGGTGATAATGTAATACCCTCTAAGTGGCGAAGCGACAGGTATAAAGGATGATGTAAAAGGTGTGGAGGTAGTCGGTATATCGGAAATGTCTTTGGCGCTTTTCCAGATGTCGCGCTGGAAACCGCTAAGCAGTAGGGTAGTCCTGGGGCAAACATGTTTTTTACATCGGACTCCTTGCAAGGAGTCGCAAAAAACTTGGCTATGAACGGCCTGTAAGGATCGTAATTTGTGGTGGGAATGAATTCTCGGAAGCTGCGTAAAAATTCTGTATCATCATTCGAATTTTTCTGTGCTATGGCCTCGCGGAAGTTTGCTAACTCGGAAGCATGTTGAGCAAACTGAGACTCAGAATTTGGCCGTATAAACCCGAGCAGGGCTTGATCCAGGAGATCCTTGAGCCGCTGGGAGAGTTCAGCGGACAAGGAGTGCAGGAGATCTGTGTCAGGACGAGACATTGGGGTAATATGGTGCGGGGATCACGACATTATATAGCTAGTGCTACCGTGAGTCATAGCCTTGCCCTGTACTCGGCGTGTTATCATTTCAAACACAGGTTAAGTTACGGGCGCTTAGTACTAATCCATATTGGAGGCACTAGGAAAATGCTGCATCACTGCTGCGACTGCTACTGTTTTGGTCACCGTGGTGTAGGAGGCAGGAGTATCTGGGGGCGAGTTCTACCAAAAGCACGGCAGAACGGCAGTTAGCAGATTGGGAAAAAAATGGCAGTGCTTTCGTGAGACCCGCACCCGTGCCTTCAATTTATTTGGCATTCAGTGTGCTTCTCCGCACATACATTGCTGCCAACTCTCATATTCACCTGAATGCCTCGAGGTAAGTGAGATTGGAATGGTGTACCTGCGACTGTGTGCCTGCATGTCGCGACCAAGGCAAAGTGATGAAGAGCACTGTGTAATCCGGTTGCCTACCTGAGTTCCCATAATCAGCATAAATACTATCTGCGGCGTGAGCTTTGATCATCACTGCATTTTGGCCTAACGGTTATAGGCGTAACGGTCGAGGGACGATAGCCTCGGGCTACTTACACACCACACTGGGTAGCTGACTAAGCTACGGCTGTCTCCCACTCCGGCCGCCACAACATTTTTTATTTTTTCTATATTTATTTCTTCTGCTTCAGAATTCCTGCTCTATCTCCTGGCTCTTCATTCCATCTGACCCTTCTGGAGCTCTGTCCCCCTGGCCATCCTCGTGTCTTTTAATAACACTGTCATGAGCCTTCGGGCTAGATTCAAGCGGTGAGGTGTCCGGGATCCCGGCCATTGAGCTCAACCGAGCTTCAATTGACCATACAATAAGATAATGTCTCGACATGCTGTCCGGCTTTTCTCGTCTCCTTTTCTCTCCATTGTTTTCTGCCCTTCAGAAGGTAGCTGAAGAAGGCCCAGTTAGATACAGCTGTGATTCCTCAAATTTTTTGAGCGTCCAGGATCCCGTTCCACTTGATATTGCGCTGACCAACGTTTCCGAGTTGTCCTCTGAATTTCAATTTCTTGCAGGATATTTTGGCTATTCATATCATTAACAAAAGCTTGTCAACATCTCCTGCAACCTTTGGAAACATTGTTGACCCCGTGGATCAAGCCCTTAGGGAGTCAAAATATCACACTAGTTCGTGTACCTGGTGGTGTCCTACCGTTGTGTTCACGTTGCTTCCTCTACTTGCAGCGGGGCTCTATGAGAGGAAGGCATACGATTTGTTTGTCTCACATTTACATATCCTCTTACATTCCAACTCTGGCGACCATGACAGCAGGTTTCTCAAGATGCGTCTTTGTCACATTTTGTAGTCATTGGTTCAATGTGTCGCTCAGCGCATTGCACCCATCGTGTTCTTCACATCGCTTGGGGACAGCCACGGAACAGTACACGGAGCGTTTTATGCATTTTTTCATAATCAGTGGCTTCAACTGGCCTGCTATGACATGCCAAATCGAGACGAAACCATTCAAATTTTTTCTTCACATTACGCGATGGCCCTTGAAAGCTTGACCAATCAGGGAGATAATTCAATCTCACTGGTAAAGTCCGGAGTTTACATTCTTACCGACTTGCCGCGCCACACTGGGTGACAAGTCAAGGCCGGATGAGGCGATCCATCCCGGTGCGGCGACGCATTTCTCCGGATTTCGAAGTGTAATGGGGTCTATGTGGTCTGTCGAGGTTGCACACCAGATTGTCATTTTTTATAACAATCTAATCCAAGGAGACTAGGCTGTACACGCGCTACGGTAGGGCAGTACTCCCGGCTTCTGGCTGCTGTTATCACCTTACGAGTACTCGTCTACCTCTTAAGTATACAGTATGTATTTCCCGGATTGCCGTACACGCTCCGTGTTTCATATGAGGGAGGCTACACTATTATTAAGATGCACAAGCGCTAGTCAGAAGGGATCGCCTTATAAACGATCTACCAGTCTGCCCAGATTGCGCGGAAACTTCTGATAAGGCACATAATGCAAAGTGGTGTCAAATAAAGAAGAAAATAAAGTAGAAACTACGCGTTGGCGATATCTAGCGTGATTTGGGACTCGTCATATACTTCCGCATAAATTCTATCGATATCCTTCCAATGTTAGCAACGTACGTGACCAACCAGAACACGGTGAGGACGCGGCAGGCTGCGCTTTGGGAACAAAACCCTGCTATCAACATCGCTAGAAGTGAAGTGCATGAAAAGCCAGAGAGAGCACCGAATGACGGAACAACTCACCAAATACGAAACAATGCAGGGACCAGACCACGAAGAACATAGGAATGACTATTGACAACAGGTAGGACACGACGAAATAGCCGCCCGGTTTGAGTTGCTGATGCTTTGTCAGTTGGTGTAAGCGGTAGAGCGAGAATAAAGTCACTTCTTGAGTTTGCTGCCGGTCGGTATAGATCCAGCATAACATGCTCGAGCCAGATGTTAACACCGCAATCATGGCGAGCATGAACGATATAAAGAGCAGGAAATAGGGAGCGGGTAATGAATAGTCAAAGTATGTTAAAGGAGAGCTCGTAGTGATGAATACACCACTTGTAGCGAGGAGGATGCCCGCCTTTTGTGGAGTATGTTAACGCAGGCTTCAACTCGCGGGAAGTCAGATAACTTACTGTAGTGATAACGTTGTCCAAGATAGAGGACACCTTGGTCCTAACGATTTCGAATGCTTTCTCGGATTGCAGCGACCTCCAATGAGCTTCAAGATCGGGGCGCCCCAATGCACAAAAACAGAGTATCCTCGTTAGAAGGGACATATTATCGCGACGAAGGGCTTCAGGAAGAGGTTCCTCTTCGAAAGGTGTTCCCTGATCAATCATCACGTATAGCTTGAAAATAACCCGGTTCAATCGTACATGAAATCTTCTACATTTTCAAAGCGCACCTCAGTGGAATAGAATAAGGCCATTGCGTTGAAATAAAGAAGTACAGACGGATTCGTGAACGTTCCATGTTTACTGACTTAAGAGAATGTTATATATCCAACACTGTCTCGACGACTCAGCATTGCCAACTGACAGTCTGCACTGGAATAAGGTGAAGCTGGGGAATGTTCTTGATTCCAAAACGAGAGTCGGTAATAACAGAGTTCCGGTGCCGTTATACCAGATGGTCCCACGAATTCGCCCATCCCTGGAGTTCTCACCTAGCACACGCAATTCTGCATGGAATATTAATTATAATGTATGTTTTATATGAGCATTGAGTTCCTCCCAACATAATGCACATGACCATTCTTTTTTTTGGTAAAAAACGATCTCATGCCATGGCCGAGTTATGGGTGTCTGGGGGCTGGTTTTGCGCATAGAGGACTCCCTCTAAGGGTCAGATCACCATTGAAAAATCTGGAATGTGATATGATGGTACTACATAATTATAGAATGCTAAAATAAAGTTTCTCTGGGGCCACACGCTTATTAGAATCATCTGTTATGAATGAAATACGATCCAGATGTAACAATCTATCCAAAATTTGGCTCACAATGGGACTGCACGCATCTAAACTCCGTAGTACTGACGAAATGACAGAATCATTCTGCGGTGAACGGCTTTCAAGCGGTGTGCGTGAACCCTAGGAAAACCTGCATAGCTGCCGCCAGACTTACATGTCGATTCTGAAAGAAACTTGTATTTCCGATGTCAGGCTAAACTGTACATAGCTGACAAAGATGACCATCAGGATGGGGCCTGCTCTATAACTATACTTGAACTCATCAGGTTCAGCCATGAATTCTTCAGAAGTTTGTTTACACGATCTCCCATTTCGACTAAGACAGAGAAAACATGGTAAGGAGCAAAATCAGGAATGATAAACAAATATACGATACACCATCAACCGAGCGGTTTTCCTCAACAACATTGCTCACCGCCATGAACGTAAGTATACTAAAAATAATAAATCAGAGTGAGAAGCGATAGGCAGTGTACCGGTTGCTTACACATGACCACCGCAGAACGTGGATCCCCAAACCCTAAGAAGTATAAGGCGGGGAGCAAGGTCCACGGTGGTAGCACCGACCCCTAGTAACTAGTAAGCAGGAGTCCGTACTAGCCCGCTATTAGCGGTCGAGTACGTGTCAAAAAAACATATTACGATAGCTCACACACCACGCACATAGCTTTTGGAATTAATCACATTCATCGAACAGCGCGTCCAAAACGGCCGGCGGGAACGGCGGACTGCGGATGGAGGTATAAGGCTATGATGGATCGGGGGAGGACGAGTGGGCGCTGTAACGAGTGAATCTCAGTCTCTATTCCGTAGGACTCTATGTAAATACTATGTACCTGTAACGAGTGACTAATAATGAGTTAAATATGAGTATGAAAGAAATAAAACGAACAACTCACATCTCAGTCTCTATTCCGTAGGACTGAGATGTTTCTAAGTGAACTACCAAGGTTATATACTAAGTAAAATTTCTAGCGCTCCTCACGGTAACTCGCGATGATGCGACCCAATACCTTTCGACACTTACGCTAGCCATTGACATTTCTCACGAGACGTTCCCTTATTCGTCGTCGGAGTTCCAAATTAACTCTACCGCTCGCCACCGAGGCCGTCAGGCTGCGCAACGTCCAACAGGAGGCACGCCTCACATCAGGGCAGAATGTCGCGTGTTTGGAGATGCGACTGGGACGCTGGGTGATCCCATAGACTAGACCGTATTGTCCTACATAGAGCACTACCTCTGCAAAGGACGGAAATTGTAATCAAAAAGCAGTAGTGCCGGCTGACGTGGCAAAGCCCGCGCTAGACTCGTGACCAGTCCGTCTATCGACGGTTTTGGACTTGTCATCGTCGAGTCTAGCACCGCGCGATCACATCACACAACTGCCTTCCAATTTTGCTTGCGGGAAAAGTTTAGCTTGCCCTTACATAAATACCAGTCCTATACCATAGTGGCACTCAATTTATGTATCATAATAATAATGTTACTGTCCATGGTCTGTATACAATATCTTGCAGACTAGAGTATCGGCTCGGCCTCGTGCTTCGGCCAGCCAACAGGCTGGTCCATGGTTCGATGGTCTAATGGTTATGATTTCTGTCTCACATTATCTTGTCCACAGAAGGTTCCCAGTTCGATCCTGGGTCGAGCCACTTTTTTTCTCTTCTCCACAGCCAGGCTCGGGTGTATTACTCACGGAGAACCGTTCGCTCGACTGTCGCCACGAAATGAAGCATGAGCCTCTCGCCATTGCGTATGTATTCTGTATAGAGCGAAACATGTTTTAAATGCTACACCATTAGGATGATATCTGACTTCTTCCACCCGAACGTGGGAGGAGTGGAAAACCACATATTCATGCTCAGTGCAAATCTCATCCGACGTGGTCACAAGGCATGATTTTTCACACTTCCTTTGACATTCTCTACAATGCCGTTTATCTTGCATTCAACATTCGCAGGTGATCGTAATCACACACAGTCATCCTCCAGACAGAGTGGGCGTTCGCTGGCTTCTGCCAGGCTTGAAAGTATACTACATACCATTTCCTACCATTGCCTCCTCCGCCACTCTTCCAAATTATTTTACGTTTTTGCCATATTTTCGCGTCATTATTGCACGCGAGCATATTCACCTGATTCATGCGCACGCGAGTTTATCGTCTCTGGGCCAGGAGGCTATTCTACACGCACACCACCTTGGCGTCCGCACGGTGTTCACCGATCACAGTCTTTTTGGGTTTGAAGATGCAGCGAGCATATTAACCAACAAACTCCTTGCGGCTGCTCTCAAAAATGTTGACGCTGTGATCTGTGTCTCGCATACTGGGCAAGTACTCAACTCTTACAATCGATATTGTCCTTATTTTCTTGTGACCATGAATCAGAAGGGAAAATACAGTCCTGCGTGGACAGTTGTTTGAGAAGTCTGAAGATTCCTCTGCACTTGTCGTCCGGCCAAATGTTTATGTGATTCCAAACGCTTTGGTTGCGGAGCAGTTTACCCCAGCCAGCGAGCCAGTGTCGTCAGAAACTAGTCAGTACTTCCATGTCGTTTTGGTCGTAGGGAACAACTGATTTTTCTCCAGTCTATATCGTGGTTTTGTCTCGTCTAGCATATCGTAAAGGCATTGACTTACTGGTCGCCACTGCCCCTCGAATATGCTCCGCATTTCCTAACGTCAATTTCATCGTAGGCAAGTTGCTCCATCCCCAGTATCATCTAACCCTAATTCGCTGGCCTAGGGGGAGACGGACCCAAGCTGAATGACCTCCTACAAGTAAGAGAACGACATCTCCTCCAAGACCGCATAGAGCTCCTCGGTCCAGTTCGACATCGCGACGTGCGAGACGTAAGTAGACATGAGCGAATTTGACTCTCATGATCATGACTCATACACGTCTCTGCAGGTTCTCGTACGAGGATCTATATTTTTGAATACATCATTGACAGAATCGTTTGGGATCGCCATATTGGAAGCTGCATGCGCAGGTCTTTATGTGGTCTCGACACGAGTAGGTGGAGTCCCGGAGATTCTCCCTCATGACATGATCTCGTTTGCGAAGCCAGAGGAGGATGGTGCGTGTCGGACGTTACGCAAGTTGCACATATCATTCTGGACCGCTTTTCACCGTAATTTTTTCTAGATTTGATCCGTGCCCTGTCCGAGGCGATTGCAATTGTGTCGAAAGGCCAACATGACCCCATAGAAGCTCATCAAAGGGTAAAAAACTTCTACAACTGGGGGGAAGTCGCAGAACGAACGGAAATCGTGTACGATGCTGTCATTAAATCTGAGCAGAAGGATCTCTGGACTCGAATGAAAAGGTAACTTCGCACACATCTTGCTGATAGACTCTGGCTGAAATGTTATAGGACTATGGAACTGGGGCCATTTGCAGGACCAATCTACACAATCATCCTTGTGGTGGATTGCCTATTCTTCCTATTTCTGGAATGGTTGATGCCGCGACACGATCTGGACTTCGTTCAAATGCACTGGAAACACGACAATTTTAGACAGGCACAGTAGCTTCATATCGACCAACTAACACATCTCATCTCTGAAGGATAGTTTGCAAAAAAGATGCCGAACCAAGAGACGATTAACCATAATCACTAAACATGACAAGATGACATTGTAATGCTATTACTTTGTCCAATAGAAATGCATCACCGAAAGCAGACCAAAAGGTTGAACAGAAAGGAAAAGAAAAATGAGAATACTAGGATATCATGCCGCACGCCTCGGCTTCTTGAGCTTTCCACCTCGCCTCCTGCTCCGCCTAGAGCCTTCGTGCCCATCCTCTACATCCATCAATGCATCATTAATAGCAAGGTCATCTGAAGACCGCTTCATCGGGACCTTCACGCGATCTCTCAATGAAAAGGACGATTGTGCACCATCGACACCCAGCCGATCAATCAGAGAGCTTCCGTGGTTGTTAGATGGTCGGTCGACGTGATCTCCAGAGAAGGCAGTCTCGTCAAAGTGCTGATTGAAACGTGAACCGGAGGATGCCCAAGGCGTAGAGTCATGACGGGGACGTGTTGAACGGGGACGCCTTGGTTCTGTGTCAGGGCGAGGAGGTAGAGAGTGCGGAAGGTTATTTTTCAGGAGTCGTGCACGCTCTGGATGCATAGCGAGTAGAACAGATTGGTGCGGCCCTTCGCCGTTTGCGGTACGTTGGCCGGAGGGCAATGACTCCACATCAGCGTGACGCGAGAACTCGTGCAGAGGTAGATCTCGTGATCTAGACCAATTCAAATTTTTTGGATCATCTGCACGCCATTCCTTTGTATGATCCACTGAAGGGGCACCATGGTCATGACGATCATTGCGGCCGCTGCTACGTGGGTATTCAGGAAGATCTTTTGCCTCCTCTCTCTCAGAGGCATAGGACTGCGGTTCAGGCAGCCGATGACCGCGAAGAGAGACGTCCCCGTCATGCCTGGATTGTTGTGACGGATGAGCAGCATCGCGTACCGACGTCATGGAAGAGTCCCTGGAAAGTGGAGGAGGGGTAGCGTGATCATGGGAATGAGGACTCTCAGGCGAGTGATCATGTGTGCTATTGAGATGTGATTTGCCCTCAGGTTCCGGCACTGGAGGTCCAAAGCGAGTCTACAGGGCCACAGTCAGTCAACTTCCACGACTATGCACAAAAGACCCACTCTTGCCGCACGTGCGCCTAGCCGTGATGGTGAATCTGTATTGATAGGCGCATTCGCAGGTGGATCAGGTAGAGAGAGAGGCTTCCGCGGAAGGAGCTGTGACATAAACTTGTTAAAGCTTCAATTTATTTCCACGCAAATGAGGACATACAGGTGAAACTACGCGCTCTGTTTGCCGACGTTGATCAGTGGAAATCTTGGTTGGACGCTCTCTGTCGTAGACAATATCCAGACGGGACTATGGGTGTGAATAAGGAACAGCGATCACGATGATATGCATGTAAAACATACTGGTCGATCGTGGTTGTCTTTAACACCAGTAGATGGACGAACGGGGCGAGAGACCACAGGCTGAGCGTTACTTCCAGACACATGGGCACCTCGCCGTGAAGTGGAACTCGCTGGAGGTGGGAAAGGCACAGACGGTAGTGGTGGATGCGGTGAAATTGACGCGGAACCTCCAAAGCGGTTGCCTCGACCACCAATTGGCATGCTGTTTGTTCCAGAAAGCTTTGGTGTTGGAGCGCTGGGAGGCGGCCTTGACATATCAACATGACGACGAGAAGTATCGCGCTGTAAATCCAAATTTAAAACCCGACAGAAGACATCAAAAATATACTAACCGAAGTACGAGTCGACGATTCAATAAGCGCCCGCCTTTCATCCCGCAAGGACGCAGCTCGAGAGACATCTTCGTGTGCTGTGCGACGAGGTTCTTTCCATTCAGAACGCGACAAATTGGGGGAGCGATCTGTGTCCAGTTGATTTAACTTAAATAAATGAAGCGGTGCAACTGCCTACCTGGAGATCTCCGTCGTGCAGGCATGTCAACATCGTCCATCATTGCTCGAGGACGTTTAGGAGCAGAGCCGTCACGATCTTCTCGATAACGCTGACTGTTCACGAGCTGCCGGGAAGGTTCAGTAGACTTAGCGATACCAGCTGGAGGAGGGTCATCAACATCCATTTGATCTTTGCCTCGGTTATCCCTAAACTCATTATGAGCATAGGTATCTGTCTGAGAGTTCGAATGAGGCGCAGAACTGGAATGCGCTTGCCGAGAGCCTCTGGCGTCGGAGGATCTGACGTCTCTTGAAGTCTCCAGAGGAGACAGACGTGGGCCTGAAGGAATGCGTGCATCATTGGTGATCAACCGAGAGGCCGGGGCGCTATCGCGAATGGCAGACGGTGGCGAGCGGTACCCAACATCCGCTCTGCCACGTGAGCCTTCCTGGAAACTGTCACGTTGCGGTGGCAAAGGCACCCGTTTTCGAGAGCCTGAACAAGCGAGAGATGCACGCGAATGGCAGACGACGTTGGCATGAGGAAGGAAGAGTGGATGGGTGAAGAATACGTACGTTCGATTGGGGGGGATGGAGTGGGGGGTACCAACTGCTCCTGCGGAGCTTGGGGCAACGTCTGAGGTGCCATGTCCGGGCTTTCGTGAGCTCTTGCATCAGCTTTATGGCGATCATTTGTTCGATGGCGAGTCCGAGTCCTATCTGCACTGAGCGACCTGGCTTGATGGCGCAGTTCCCGCGAGGGCTTGTCGGGTAGATCTGGAATTCGTTGGTCCATCTGGGCAGAAGGCGCTTGAATGAAGCGACTGTTCTGCCTCACTGCGGACGACAACTCATTGCGCGAAAAATCGGGATCGTTCGAAGACAGCAATGTGGGCGGATACCGAATGTCACGACTGACAGGCGATCTGGGTCCTAAAGAATAACAAAGGAGAAAGAAAAAGAGGAGGATAGATATAAGGATAGGGGTAAAAGGAGGAAGAAGATAGGGATCCATGATGAGCGTCCGTGTGTCCATGCGAGGAAGAAGTCGAATACAAAAGAATGAAATATGGTACTGCGCAGCTCAACTCTCGAGTTTGTACGGGACGCAGCAAAGGCATTGCGCCCAGTACCCCAGGAGGAGCAGATACACCGACGAGGGATGAGGATAGGGGATGATGTAGATAACGTACTTGTTGTCGACATTCTGTCGGCATCGCGAGGGGTCTCGCGACGCTCGCGTTCTTTGTGAGAAGGTTGCTCGGCTTCACGGTGTTTCCCTTCATGTGACACTGACCGATCGACAGGCGACGGAACTCGAGGTGCTACCCAAACGCGGTCTACATCTGCTATAGGTGAGCTGGGACGCACAACGTCCTTCGTGGATGCTCTGCCCCTATTCTGGTCCCCATTGGCTGAAGGCGACCGCTGGCGACGAGAAGCCAGAACGCGATCATCTGCGCGGTGTCGTGGAGGCGGCGAAAGGGACCGTTCTCCATTGGCTCTGTTAGATGCCAAGAAAGAATCATTTTGACTACCATAGGATTGTATTGGCAAACGCTCATCCCGCCGAGTACTTTCTCCAGGGCGGTAATGGCGATCATCATAGGATAAAATGGTACCAACATTTGACCGGCCTATACGGGAGGTCAAGGAATCATCAGTCTTGCTGATAACAACGACATCCCGGGTTTCGTCAGCAAGGCGCCGATCACGAGCAGGCGGAGAGCTGCCAGGACGCGTCCATGTCGATTCCTTGGTGCGAGAATTGTAAAAATAAACACCAGGGCCATTTCTCGGGTGTCTAACTTCCCAATCTGGGGGAAGTATATCCCCTGATTCAAGTGCCGTGGACTTGGGGACGACGACAATGCCATTTTTCTTGTCCCGGTCGACGCGGGCCGCCATAGCTGTAGCTTCAATGATGGACGGATCAGAAGGATGCATAAATGGAACTGAAGAAACTATTGGCTTGGGAGGAAGAGCATGAGTAAGTTTCCCAAACGACAGCTGGCGGTTGAGGGCTGGAGATGGTTCAGGAACCGTCTGTGTTTCCTGAGGAGTCCTTGCTGGCGTCTTGGGTCTATCATGCTCAGGAGCCTTGCCCCGAGTATTGGCGCCAAAAACTGATATCTCCTGATTTTTTTCAGAATGAATAAGAGTCTTTGAAGGAGACTGTGTGCGCTGGGGAGCGCCCTGTGAAACGCGAGGTTGGTAGGTCAGAAATTCGTCGTCTTCGTCGCCTCCAAGTGACACAGCATCTTCTGCGTCCTCGGCGGCGAGACTTTGATCTTGTTCCGAAGTTCCCCGGTCTTCCTCCTCGTTTCCCCAGTCTAGAACTTCAGTTTCATCTTCCACCATGGCACGGACGAAAAGAGTGATGAACTGACGACAGAAATGCGTTCCCAAGTTGGCCGAGGAGAACCTCCCAGCTCCGACTCAAATTTCAATTCCCGCCCGCTCCCCGCCGAGGCCTAGATCTGAGACCCCAATCTTGCACAAAAATTGACCAGCACTTGTACTGATTCCGCTATAGCTAGTCAATCATTTCATCGTGATCTCAGGTGTCTTGGCACAACAGTGTTATTGTCTAAATACCTGGAGAGGTTGCAGAGACTTGCCACAAAAGTTGCTGTTAGTCTTTCATTGACAAATTTGTTGCCAATGACGTCAAGACTCGATGATAACAATTCTGATATGACATGCGGCGGTATGATTTCATCTAAACCTGATGGCTCTTATACATAGAGTTGGTTCGCCTTGTGGGTACAATTCATCACGCCCTTTGACACTCACTTCATGGAATTTATAAACTGCAGCGTCTCATGACCTGGCGGTTATTCGCGCACTGCACTGCAACAATAAATGGCATCATCCTACCCATACAAGACGCAAAGGATAAAAGTGCCGGATATGAGGACCTCGTTGATGTCGAATCACTTTTGGACGCTCGTTACCATCAAAGAACTTGGTGGCAATCTTGGGATCCGTACTTAGCGTGGCTTCTTGGCGCCGCCGAGTACTGAGGACCGGAGAGGGCCGGTAGCTGGCCATTCCTGAAAGGCACAATTCTGTTGTTCGACTGCTCGGGAAGCTCAAGGCGCTCTGACCCTTCTATTCAGTGTTTTGCTGTAGGATCAGCATCTGGACGCGTCGATTTCATCAAATCGGAAGCAACTAAAATTGCTCAAAATAACAGCCTCTCAAAAGGACCCCTTCTCATGCACAACATTCATTTATGCAACACCTCGCAATCTGCAACATCCATACCTAGCTGTCGGCCTCAATGGAGACATCAAATATTGGTTAGTATCTATGCCGAAGTTGCTGAAACGGTAGCAGTACCTGAATTCAATTGAATGGATGCAGGACGACAGCTTTATTTTATTGCTAGATACCTCAGTATACGTATGTCAAAAAGTATTGTAAACATGGAAACTTTTGCCTCCACGCAAGTGTGTGCACTTGAAACACGCTTACAAATCAGCAAGTGTTTCGATTCCGAACCCGATTCCGATCAGCCCTCTAGTTTGTCATCGCCTCTCAGTCGCCACTTATCAAAATTTCTGTCCAAAGTGTCTTCATCTCGCACTCTTTTCCGACGCCCTCGAGTTGGTACAGACATGCCAATACTTCCTTTAACATCACCATCATATCCTAATCACAATTTATCCGGCACTCCCATGTCTGTCTCCAATCGTGTGCCATTAATGTTTCGACGGTTGCATAGGTTCCAGCAAATGGTGTGAAGTGCATGCTGTCAAGCTTTGAGTAGACGCGCTGAGATAGATCATATCTGCAGGATTTTGAACTGGCTTTTTGGCAGTTGTCTTATCTCTGTCTGGCGCCCAAGAGAGTGTGAGCCAACTCCTGAAATATCAACACAATTATGGTCCGTTGACGTCTGACTATTAGTTATCGAAACGTGTACTACCACAAGCGTACGTCAATAGATCTTGGTCTGATGTGAACGTTTATGCGTTTCCTGCAGAGACCAAGAACACCTGGGCAAGAGATGACCCAGCAATCTTAATTCTGCTATTCGCAAGCCTATTTGGTAAGATTCATTCATGCAACAGATATACAGAAGTTATTCACAACGTATTCGATGTCATTCAGTTGCTGCAGTAGCATGGTCTATTGTTTATTCGTATTCTCCACTGCAGGCGGTGCGACTAGCCTTTGTGATGATATTGCGAGATTACCTCCTTGTCGGTGTACTGAGTGCGACTGTTCTTTGGTTCGTCATTCTCCCATTTTAAGGTATGATGCTGATTCATCATTTTCCTTCATAGGTTCTTTTCCAACCGGGTGTTGGTATCACCTTCCTCTCATTCATCACCTACAGACTCTTCGGTCGAATGGGCATATGCTTTCGACGTTCATACGAACGCATTTTTCCCCTTGTATCTGACACTTTATTTAGCGCAGTTGTTCCTCCTTCCCGTAGTGTTAAAGGATAACTGGATTTGCCTCCTTGTTGGCAATACCTTATATCTTGCAGGGTAAGTCTTGGAGTTCACGTTGACCTATCAACCCTGATTTCACCAACAGGTTTGCCCAGTATATCTACGGAGTGTATCTTGGACTAAGTGGTATGCAAACCTTATCTTCCATTTTACCGCTAATTTTTTCTTCACATTCAGCTCTACCATTTTTGATACGTTCCGAAATATTGCTGGCCCCACTATTACCGTTATTTGCGAGTTATGTTGTCTCGTTATTAGGCTTCCACGTTGCAAAACATGTTCTGAGCTTATACTTCGGTTCATGATACACTGCATTGTACAGGAGATGGACAATAGGCGTGGCTCCCATTAGCTATTTCCGCAGTAGTGTGCTGTAGCTTGACCACAATAATAATAGACACTTCTTCGTGTTAAAACTTTGAAGCTGTGGGCCCAGGGGTATTTTCTCCAGTCACCGCCACTGAGCGTCTCACTCGTACTCCCTTCTATCCGTGTGCGACCGATATCTTCTTCAATTCTTGTCATCATGCACATCGCACAAGCTCATGTCGACCGTGCAATTGAGCAGATCCAGCATAAGAAGCCGCCGCCCGATATCGACTTCACTCAGCATGTACTTGAAGATGGCAATACAATCAGCACACAAGAGCGGGTCGTCAAAGATGTACGCTCGCGTCATCAGTTCCTCATTTTAACCGCCCACTAAGGCTTGTTCTACAGGTACAAGCACCAGCTATGGGTGTTCCGACAGATGCCCAGTTTTTCTCCAGACAAGATCCCACCAAACCTGACGTAGCGTTCCTCAAGAACCACTTTTACCGCGAAGGCCGTGTCACCGAGGATCAGGCGATATGGATCTTGGAAAAGGCAACTGCGCTTCTTCGTGCGGAGCCTAACGTCTTGCAGGTCGACGCGCCAATCACAGGTGAGTGTGCTGGTCGCTTGCTGTAGTGACCCCATACCAACCGACCTTCTCACCTAGTTTGTGGCGATATCCATGGCCAATATGTATGCGCTCTCAATTGCTCGTTAGGTTGATGCGTTACTGATCATCTTTCCAGTACGACCTTATGAAACTTTTCGAAGTTGGCGGAAGTCCAGCGGATACACGGTACCTTTTCCTCGGGGATTACGTTGATCGGGGATACTTCAGTATAGAGGTGTGCCCCGCATTCATACTCGACCTTCTCCAACTCATCCCATCACACAGTGCGTTCTATATCTGTGGTCCCTCAAGATCTGGTATCCCGATACCCTCTTCCTTCTCCGGGGCAATCATGAATGCCGGCATCTCACAGATTATTTCACTTTCAAGCTTGAATGTATGTTTCAGTCACTCCATCTCTGAATGAATCCGCCACTAACGTCACTCAGGCAAGCACAAATACTCAGAGCGCATCTATGACGCTTGCATGGATTCCTTTTGTGCACTTCCCCTGGCTGCCGTCATGAACAAGCAATTCCTTTGTATTCACGGCGGTCTTTCACCAGAGCTGAACACTTTGGATGATATCAGAGCGGTATGTCCATTCGCAGATCTTCCATGATGCAATGTTCATCCATATCGCGTTTAGATTGACCGGTTCCGCGAACCTCCGACACACGGGCTGATGTGTGATATTCTATGGTCGGATCCTGTCGAAGACTTTGGGCAAGAGAAGATGAACGAAAGCTTCGTTCATAATCACGTTCGGGGTTGTTCATACTTCTTCACGTGAGTCTTCTCAGGTGTCCGATGTATAGCCATTAATCTTCAACATCGACATGCAGTTACCAAGCTGCCTGTCAGTTCTTGGAGCGAAATAATCTTCTTTCGATCATTCGCGCACACGAAGCGCAAGATGCCGGGTATGTTTTGATCGTACAGCCGTTCATTTTACTCATGTAGTCGCTCGAAAGATATCGCATGTACCGGAAGACAAAAACTACAGGTTTTCCTTCTGTCATGACGATCTTTTCTGCTCCCAACTACCTCGACGTGTACAACAACAAAGCCGCCGTTTTGAAGTACGAGAGCAACGTGATGAACATTCGGCAGTTTAACTGCACCCCTCATCCGTACTGGCTACCTAACTTCATGGACGTGTTTACTTGGAGTTTACCCTTTGTGGGAGAGAAAAGTGCGTTCACAGAGCTTATTTAGAGTCTGTCCAGAACTGAGCGGCACATATAGTCACGGACATGCTTGTCGCCGTGCTAAACACTTGCAGCAAAGAAGAGCTCGAAGAGTCTGACGAGGAAAATGTTGTTTCACGAGTAGCCCACCACGAAGAGGCGAGGCGAAAGATCATCAAAAACAAGATCCTTGCAGTTGGACGAATGGCGCGTGTGTTTGCTCTGCTCCGGTATGAGATCCTTGTCTACGCGTTGTGCTAGTCTGACGTATCTGTCGCAGAGAGGAGTCGGAGAAGGTTTCAGAGCTCAAGAGTATATCTGGTTCTAGCAAGTTGCCATACGGCACGCTAGCGTTGGGTACAGAGGGCATTAAAGACGCCATTTCCGGCTTCGAGGACGCGTACGCACAGCTTTTTTCACGCGCTCTCGGTGATTATAACATCTTCCTACAGACGGAAGTCAGACATTGAAAACGAACGCCTCCCTCCGGAGCTTTTCGATGCCGAAGAGGCAAAGGCTTTCCTGGCTCAGGCACAATCTGGGTCGCTACCGACGACCCCAGCAGACACCGCCGAGTCCCCTGTGTCTGCGGGTGGGGCCAGCATTGGACTGGACACTTCCATGTCGTCTGGATCGCTGACGTCTTTGCCTAGTCCCCTTAGCAGTGGACAGATGGGTTCTCCGCGCACCCCATTTAACACGCCATTCAAAGGCAGACATGGTCGGCAGGCTTCGCTTGGGACGACGATGACGAGTCCCTCGACGAGGCGCCGGAGTTTGGAGAGCACGATTTCGATGATCCAGGAAGCTCTCGATGGGAAAGACTTGGAGACTCGTGGGCTTCCTGGGAATGGTACGCCTTATGGGGGTGGGAGTGGTAGTTCTTCCCATAGTTGATTGAGATCGAAGCTCGATACTGTATATCCATAGTCTTTTTTTTCTAGTCGCTTTGATGGATCGCAACCTTGTGGTGCAAAGAACAAGTATGAGTATGATTATTAATGGACAACTTTATTGATAACTAGCAGGCTGAAAGCTCCTCTCGTCCGTCGACCTGCTGCAGAGCTCTCTTAAATCTTGCAATGGATTATCGATTAGGCTCAAGAGACAATCGTGGCAATGGATGTCAGGCTTGGTTATCTTCGATCTTCGATCAAGACCAGCGTTCAGCAAATCTTTGTAGTCATGGAATCCCATGATAGAGGACCATCGGTGACCCTATATTCTCAAGACTGTAATTCGAAAGGTAAGAATGAGTACAAACGCATGGCTTAGATCATGATAAAAGCTTTTACATCCATTTTATTGCTGACGTGCTACCTGCATTCAAGATAAGACCTCCTGCACGTACCTGCAATGGTTTGAATGATCAAGATCACAACGACTGGCTTAGATGAGCGAAGCCCAAGCCCCCAAGCCAGGACATCCAGCAGAGCGTTGCGAAGCGAACCACGTTTTTAGCAGCCGCTACAGTCACCCGTCTCCTAGAATAAGGGTCTCCCAGAGGATCGCTAGGGATGGCAGCAATTTCGAACCCGCAAAAGTTCTCGTCAGGGGGCTACCGTTACCCCAACCGTGCTGATATTCTCGTTCTGTTTAGGATTATACTACTTAGCTGTAAGTAGTTAAGACTGCCGTCCCTTAACAGTTACGCCAAAAGGCAGTGATAATCAAAGCTCTATCGCGGACAGTATTTGTGTTGATTATGGGAGCTCAGGTAGTAAGCAACGAGCTTACATTAGCCTATATAACTAATGGGAGTATTGCACGACTGCAACCGTGACCCACTGGCAGGGTAGTTTATGGTTGGGGGATCCGGTTCGGAACTTAAGCTTACGGTTCCGCATGGATTGCAATTGGCGTCCAATCCAGTACTTGCGTTACATCATGATCGAGCAACGTATCGCACAGCAAGTATGGATTTTCCTTCGAAGATATCAGTGGCGCGCGATTATGGTGAGTAACTACAGTACCCCGCTCGGATGTCCGCGAAACAACTTGAAATACATCATGCAAGTTCCGGGGACGACGGTCTAAGTAGATAATGTTAACTACAGGAACGAAGTGGGCCATATATGATGATGTGTAGCGAGTTCTATTGCAAGTTGCTCGAGCTTGGAGAGTACAGGAGATGTGTCAGTTCGTGCGGATGCTCGTCCGATGAGCGCGGCATGGATCTGCTCCACCTAGGAGTCTTGTCCTCGTGTGGCCGAGGCCGAGAAACTATACGTTACGTAAGGGAATTGCTGAAAATCATATAGCAGATGAGAATAAGGTCAGCTCTGGTAGTAATACAACTTAGTTATTATTAATAGTCGATCCCTGACTCCCACGTTACATAGTAGAGGAGGTATTTAGTTGATCACCGGGCGGAGAGACTCTTATTTTTTTTTGGGTATACATGAACATATATAATTCACGAATAGTCACTTACCTAAATTTTTCAAACGCCTTATTTCTGATAAATTGAATGGCTGCACGGACACAAGTCCTGACCGGATGATCGTAGTCCTACTCTTCAGCTTTCCGTGTAAATGGTACCCCGATCAGGTTTTTTTCAGTTATTTGTTATGCCTGTGCGTGCTCCATAGTAACGTAGTTTGATCCGGTGAGTGTTCCCTGAATTCCTATAGACCTGTCACAAGAAAAGGCTGTTCGTATATGTAGTACCGCCTTTGCATCTCTTGCTCAAACTTGGGAAGGAAAGTACTACCGTGACCCGTCCTTCCTTTATAATGGGTCGGTCTTCCTGTCCTCAGTACTTGTGGGCCTTCAGTTGTCTATCTTCACTCTTTGATTCGACTCCATGGCTTCATTATATTCCACTGAGGTGCACTTTGAAAACTTAGGAATCCCTGTCGTGTAACTGATTTATACTTGCCTTCAAAGTTATGTGTGACTACTGACCCAAGAACACTCGCTGAAGAACAACCCCTCCCCGAAGTTCTTCATTGCACGTCCCTCTTAATGAGGATACTCTGCTTTTTGGCACTGGGACACCCAGATCTCGATGATCATCGGAAGTCGCTGCAATCCGACCAAGCGTTTGAAACCGTTAGGAGCAGGTTGTGCTCTGTCCTGGCTAGCACTATCACCATAGTAAGCTACCCAATTTCATGAGCCCTATGTGACGCTGAGCTACACCCATAAAGGCAAGTGTCATCCTCGCTACAAGTGTCGTTTTTGTCAGTACGGGCTCTCCTGCGCCATACTTTGACTATACATCACCCGCTCCTCATTGTTTGCTCTTCGTATCCCTCATGGTCGCCATGATTGCTATATTAACATCTGGCTCGAGCATGATACGCTGGCTACACACTGATCGGCATTGGACTCAAGAAGTAAGGATCATTCTCGATATACCGCTTGCTTCTACTGAACCAAATATGATCAGCAACTTATGCCAGGCGGCTACTTCGTCATGTCCTACCTATTGTCGATAGTCACCCCCATGTTCTTTGTCGCCTGCTCCCTACATTGTTTCATATTTGGTGAGTTGTTCCACCATTCGAGGCTCTCTTCTCCCTGATGGATTTGACCCCCAGCGATGTTGATAACAGGCTTCTCCTCTCAAAGCCTGATCTGCCGTGCCATCACTGTGCTCTGGATGGTCACATACGTCGTCAACATTGGGGCAATACTGATGGAAACTATGTGGAAGTATGCAACAAGCCTTAATCGCGCTAGATATCGCTAGTAGTATCCATTTCCCACTTTCCACGCTGCTGCGGTCTGTCTTATGTTAGATAAAACCTCTCTGATGTGGTTCACACGAGTGTACTCAAAATGTAGATAAATATATGTATACAATCTGTGTCTTTCAGTTGTGCCAAATTTTCAAGAGCGTTTTACGCATTGAATCGTGTCAGTATGTAAGCTTGTAGGAAAAACACCAAGTGCATATGTACGCGCGCCTTCCACAAAAGAAGGTGGCAATCAAAAAGTCTGAAAGCACGACACAAAATATTTCAATTGGCTCCATGAAAATACTCGGGCGTTCGAGCTCGAGATATAGGTTCTTCCTCGGCCTAGAACTCCACTGGACTTCGAGAGTTTTATTGGATGGGTTCAAGTTGCAGGCTTGGTCATCGGTCCCAGAGAAGGAAACACGGTTTTATGGTAGTTCATCTAAGGCATTCGAAAACACGATCAGGCAGTTCAGAGCGTGGATGACGGTTTCCCATATTGTCCTCGTACTTGCCCGCGATGCCTTCCCAGACGACACGACGGATGCGAAGTTCGTAAATGTTGCTCTGAAGGTGACTCTCAACATCGAGAGACGTAGTGGTGGGCGGGTATAATCCTGGTATGTGGCGATATCCACAGGAATGATATATATGCGCCCCCAATTGTTCGTCGGGCTGATCATTTTTGAGATCTATAGGAGTGCAATTGGACTGAAGCTAATATTCATACCTCGCGATTTTAAGCTCCGACAAATTTCGCCAGTACAAGCTGTTCGAACTTGCGCGAAAATTCAGCGGACACACGTGGTACCTTTTCCTCGGGGATTACTTTGATCAGTGCCCCGCATTTATACTCGACTCCAACTCGTCCCATCATTCAGGGCGTTCTGTATCTATGGTCCTCAAGAACTGGTATCCCGATACCCTCTTTCTCTATGGCAATCATGAAGGACGGTATCTCACAGATTATTTCACTTTTAAGCTTGAATGTATGTTTCAGTCACTTCGAATATTCTCGATGTGAATCCAGCACTAACGTTATTCAGGTGAACACAAGTACTCAGAGCGTATCTATGACGCTTGCATTGAATCTTTTTGCCTATGCATCCACGGCGGTCTTTTACTAGAGGTGAACGCTGGATGATATCAGAGCAGTATGTCCATTCGCGGATCTTCCATGACGCCATGTTGGAGCGGTGCATCCGCGACTGTATGCTCTGATAGTCCATTTGTTCATTTTACTCATGTAGTTGCTCAAAAGATATCGCATGTAATGGAAGACAGAAACCACAGGCTTTCCTTCTGTCATGACAATCTTTTCTTCTCCCAACTATCTCGACGTGTACAACAACAAAGCGGTCTTGAAGCCTGAAGTTCGAGAGCAATGTGATGAACGTAACTGCACGCCTCCTTCGTACTGGCTACCTAACTTCGTGGACGTGTTTACTTGGAGTTTGCCCTTTTGCGGGAGAGAGAAAAGTATGTTTACGGAGCTTCTTCAGGACGCCTGTTCTGAACTGAGCGGCGCATATAGTTACGGATATGCTTGTCGCCGTACTAAACACTTGCAGCAAAAGAAGAGGTCAAGGAGTCTGACGAGGAAATTGTTGTTAGCCCGCCGCGAAGGGCCGAGGCGAAAGATCATCTAAATAAGATCCTTGCAGTCGGATGGATAGTGCGTGTGTTTTCTCTGCTCCGGTGTGGGATCCTTGCTTACACGTTGAGCTAGTCTGACGAATTTGGTGCAAAGAGGAGTCGGAGAAGGTCTCGGATCCCAAGAGCATATCTGGTTCTAGCAAGTTGCTATACGGTACGCTAGCGTTGTGTGCAGAGGGCATTAAAAATGCCATTTCTGGCTTTGAGGACGTGTATGTACAAATTATTTCCCTGGATACGCTCTTGAAGTATCTCATATCGTCCTACAGACGGGGGTGAGACATCAAAAGTGAACGCGTCCCTCCAGACCCTTTCGATGCCGAAGAGGCAAAGGCTTTCCTGGCTCAGGCACAATCTTGGTTGCTACCGACGATCCCAACAGATACCATCAAATCCCCTGTGTCTTCGAGTGGAGCCACTTTCATGTTGTCTGGGTCGCTGACGACCTTGCCCAATCCCCTGAGCAGTGGACAGATGGGTTCTCCGCGCACCCCATTCGACACACCATTCAAAGGCAGACATGGCCGGTAGGCTTCGCTTGGGGCGACGATGACGAGTCCCTCTGGACGAGGCGCTCGAATTTGGAGAGCACGATTTCGATGATGCAGGAAGCGCTCGATGGGAAAGACTTGGAGACTCGCTGGAAATAGTTCGTCTTATGGGGGTGGGAGCTATTCTTCCCATATTTTTCCAGCCGCTTTGATAGGTTGCGACCCAGGTGAAGAGAACAAGTATGCGTATGATTATTAATGTTCAACTTGATTGATGACTAGTAGACTGAACGCCTGCAGCCGTGCTCTGCAGAGGCCCTCAAGTCTCACGACCAATTTCGATTAGGCAAGTGTAACAGCGGGTGGGAGTTACACTCGGACTTCATGCACTATGTGCTACTATACAGCTATTACAAGTCTTATACATATGTACCGGTACTTATACGAATTTTTCTACAAGGATCCGAAGACCCACATAGGCTAAGTACCACACCTCTTCTGCTATGTCCTAGCTAACGATGCTTCTCCATCTACCACCGCCTTTCACTGCTGCATACCTACTAGCACCCCCCGCATTCAACTCCATTTGATCTCATGGTAATTATATTCTTCCGTTTCTCTGATCCTAATAACCATATGCCCACCAAAGTTCAACAACCCCTGTTGCAGGGTCACTCATATCCACTCATATCCACTCATACCCACTCTCCTCGGGCACCTGCGGACCGCGGCTACATTGTGTATGTAAATTTTCTCTTTCTTTGTCGTCTAACTTTTAGTGGCTTTCTGCATCCTCCTGCATCATCTGAGAGCTTCCTGTAGGAGTGTGTTTAATTAGTCTCAAGCGGATTGCTCCATAATAATGTGTATAACTGCTGCTAGCAAATAGAGCTCGAGGGTGTCCACGACAGAAATACATTATGCAAGTCCCGAACCCTACGAGAGTCCAAGACAGTGCTGAAAAACTGAAGATGTCCAGGGACAAAAGTCTGAGTAAATGATGCTAACTACAGAAACGAAGTTGGGCTTATGATGGTGAGTAGCGAAAGTGCAGCAATAAGTAAGCTGCACTAATAAGTCACTGAGGTAGGTAGAATCGAGCACGTCCAATCCAGGACCAGTTTATCATTGCTCGTTGTATAGTGCAGTAGCTCTCTAACGAATTTGTTTATGGACAGTTGGAATTGGATGGAGTAACCCCGCATGATGTACATGTAGAACAGGAATAAAATCAGAGCGAAAATCCACGAGTCAGGGATGGGTGCCTACACCGTTACCGATATATATGACATTATACAACATATGTTAGACAAATCACAGGTATGACAAAGAGCAAACATAAACCCAATCACTCATTTCATCCCGCCCGCCTTCTCGAAGGTTCGGGGTCTTGCCTCGTGTCGGCGCTCATGAAACCAACCGTCCATCACCAGCACTGCGGCCCCCGAGGCCTGGAAGGTTGGTTTCATGAGTGCCGACACGAGGCAAGACCTCGAATCTTCAAGGAGGCGATGAAATGGGTGACTGAGGTCTATGGCGTTAGAACCGAATTAGGGAAATGGGTACGCAAGATTAACCCGGCCGAATGCCACCGGGGAAAAGGTGACAAGTGACTAACAAAATATGTGACAGGGAAAGCGTGTGCACTGATAGGGAAACAACTCTTATCCGCTATAATTCTTAAATATGTTGCCAATCCTCGGTTTCAGTATGAGCATTAGTCCATCCTTACTCTTTCATTTCATTCCATGACCTTACTCCATTCCACTGAGGTGCGCTTTCAAAACTTCAGAATCCTTTGCTGCATGACTGAGCTATGGTACCCTTTCAAGTTATATGTCACTTCTGACCAAAGAACACTTGTCGAAGGACAACCCCTCCCCGAGGCCCTTCGTCGCAGGTCCTTCTTGACGAGGGTACTCTGTTTCTTCGCGCTTGGGCGCCCAGATCTCGAGGATCACTGGAAGTCCCTCCAAGCAGAGCAAGCATTCGAAACCATTATAACTAGGTCGTGCTCTATCCTGTCCAGCACCATTACCACAGTAAGTTGTCCCACTCTACGCGAGCTGAATCCGGCGTTGACATAATTTTGAAAGGCCGGCGTCCTGCTCGCTATAAGTGGTGTTTTCGTCACTACAGGCTCGCCTGCGCCATACCTCAACTATACAGCAACCGCCCCTCACTGTCTGCTCTTCGTATCCCTCATGCTCGCTGTGATCGCAATTTTGACATCCGGCTCGAGCATGATACGTTGGCTACACGCCGATCGTCACTGGACTCAAGAGGTAAGGGTCATCATCGTCTAACCGATTGCGCCGACTGACATAAACACGATCAGCAACTTAAGTCAGGCAACTGCTTCGTGTGGCTCTACCTGTTGTCAATAGTTGCCCCCATGTTCTTCGTCGCCTGGTCCCTACATTTTTTCATATTTGGTGAGTTGCTCCATCATTCGGTGTTCTCTCTGGTCCCTCATGCATTTCGCCCCAGCAATGTTGATAACAGGCTTTTCCTCTCAAAGCGTGATCTGCCGCATTGTCACTGCGGTCTGGCTGGTTGCATACGTCATCAACATTGGAACAATATTGATGGAAACTATGTGGAGGTATGCGACAAGCCTGAATCACGCTAGATATCACCAGTAGTTTTCACTTTTCACTTTCACTTTGTTCCTTGTTTGTCTATGTTCGACATTATATACAACCTCCCTGATGTGGTGTGCACTGGAGTGTACTCGATGTTACATGTAGACATATGCAATCTGTAGCTTTCAGTTGTGCCAAATTTTCAAGGGTGTTTTACATATCGAATTGTGTTGATGTGAAAGCTTATGTCATTCAAGTGGAAATCCGCGGACTCCTTTCGCAAGCAGCATATTGATATCAATCGGAGAGCACGACACAGAATATTTCAATTGGCTCAATAAAATCTGACCATTCTGATATTATACAGTTTTTGTGAAGTAATCATACACTCTGAACCCAATAGCCTAATGACAAAGTCACGAAGTGACTGCACCTAGAAAACGAAACATCAGATAAGGGTTTAACAACGATGAGATGCGTCCCCTCAGGAAGGATAGTTTGTTCATCATAAAAAACGGACAAACACTTTTATGTTATAGAGCATCTCAGAGAAAAGGAGGGATCAAGGTGGAATACTTACCAGTACTAGAATATCATACATCCACCACAGGACGATCTATAAAAGAGGAAAGAAAAAATATGTAAGTGATGCAAGTGAACACCGATAAATAATGAAGATAAAAATCAGTTGGTGATACATGTTACGAGTGATGGCTCATCGATGTAAGGCTTACCTTGACCGCTGTACAGGTACACATGATACGCCGTGTAGCGCGACAGTGAAGGTTCATAAAGGTAAATTCATTTTAGTCGAGACAACATGACGTATGTAATATTTATATTTGGGTTTGTTTACTCAGAAACCTCATGATGTGACAGCGTGGTTAACTCTGCTTCGTCTGAGTAAACAACCCTAAATATCGTTAAGGAATCCAGTACACTCCTTCCTCATATAACATCATGAGGGTTTCTGTATATCATCCCTTACGTTACGCTCAAATTCGTCTGAGTAAACAACCCTAAATAATGTTAAGGAATCCAGTACACTCCTTCCTCATATAACATCATGAGGGTTTCTGTATATCATCCCTTACGTTACGCTCAAATTTGGTCGCCGAAAATAACACACTGGTACTCGTTATATATTCGATCTCCCTGTTCTCAGTATGAGCATTACTATTAGCCCACCTTCACTCTCTCATTTGACTCCATGGCTTCTGAAGTGCGTTTTCAAAACTTTTGAATCCTTGCTGTATCACTGAACTACGCTTGCCTTTCAAGTTACATGTGGCTACTGACCCAAGAGCACTTGTCGAGGAACAACCCCTCCCCGAGGACCTTCGTCGCACGTCTCCCTTAATGAGGGTACTCTGTTTTTTAGCGCTTGGACGCCCAGATCTTGATGATCATTGGAAGTCCCTCCAATCAGAGCAAGCATTTGAAACCGTTAGAACTAGGTTATGCTCCATCCTGACCAACACTATCACCACAGTAAGCTGTCCCACCCCGCGCGAACTGAATCCGGCGCTGACATGCTTTCAAAAAGGCAGGCGTCCTCCTCGCTATAAGTGGTGTTTTCGTCACTACAGGTTCGCCTGCGCCATACCTTGACTATACAGCACCCGTTCCTCACTGTCTGCTCTTCGTATCCCTCATGCTCGCTGTGATCGCAATTTTGACATCCGGCTCGAGCATGATACGTTGGCTACATGCCGATCGTCACTGGACTCAAGAGGTAAGGGTCATCATCGTCTAACCGATTGCGCCGACTGACATAAACATGATTAGCAACTCAAGTTGGGCAACTGCTTCGTGTGGCTCTACTTTTTGTCAATAATTACCCCCATGTTCTTCATCACTTGGTCCCTAAATTATTTCATATTTGGTGAGTTGCTCTATCATTCGAAGCTCTCTCTGGTCCCTCACGCATTTCACCCCAGCGATGTTGATAACAGGCTTTTCCTCTCAAAGCGTGATCTGCCGTGTCGTCACTGCGGTCTGGCTGGTCATATACGTCATCAGCATTGGGACAATATTGATGGAAACTATGTGGAGGTATGCTACGAGCTTCGATGACGATGGATATCGCCAGTAGTTTCCACATTGCTTCTTGTTTTGCAACCGGTCTGTCTATGCTGTATGGCCTCTCTGATGTGGCACACTGCCACACGCGTGCTCGATGTAGTTCAGTATGGACCATAGTCTGGCTTTCAGTCATGCCGATTTTTGTATTTTACACATCAAATCGTCTTATAGAAAACCTCGAGTGGAGATGTGCGCCCGCCTTTCACAGGGAACATGTTGCAAAACATTTAACTGGCTCAATGAAGCTTGAACATCTTGATATTATATTTTGTGAGTCAATAATACACTTCAATAGCCCAATGACGAAGTCACTCAGCCTGAGTCACTGACTGCACCTAGAAAACGAAATGTCAGACAAGAGTTAACAACGATGGGATGCGTTCCCTCAGGAAAAACAGTTTGTCCATCATAAAAATCGGACATATGCTTGTATGTTATAGAGCATCTCGGGGAAAAGGAGAAATCATGGCAGAATACTCACCAACACTACATTATTATACATCCACCACAGGGCGATCTGTCCAAGAGAAAAGAAGAGTAAGCAAGTGATGCATATGAAGAACACGCGAAATAGAGATGAGAATCAGTTGGTGATGCATGTTACGAGTGATGGCTCATTGGAGACCGTCGCCGACTCGAGGATGGAAAGTATCGTCATTTGGAAAGATAGGTCGTGAGGCTCACCTTGGCTGGTGTACATGATACGCCATGTGCGCGATGGTGAACGGTTCATAAGAAAATAAGTTCGCTTGCCGAGCTTCATGAAGCGGAGTCTGGCGGAGACTGAAAAACACCTATACAGTTTCTGCTCGCGATTTTCTTATGCCATGCTCATGGTTCGCCCTCGCTCTCCCGTCTCTCAGTCGCATGGATCAGGACCAAGGTGAGCAAAAAATTCTCTCGACGCTGGTGCTTTAGCACACCTTTTTGTGATGATACAATCAGTTCTGCTTCCGAAAGAGACACAATCTCTTGTGGACATCCTTTTACCAATAACTCTCAATCCTGACACCCCTTTCTCTTGTTTTACGGAGACATCATGCTAACTAGTGTTTTTCTAGGTGAATGTACCGGCCTTTGGTCCGTGAGGCGTTAGTCATGGAAGGGTGAGTATTTTATTATCGCGTACATGTCTGTTATAAGACGAAACCAAGTTCATCCATTCTTTGAGTCTCCCGTAGTTGCGCGTTCGTTCGGACCGCTCTTGTTCGCAAGAGATGCGTCTATGCCTCGTTTTGATTCATTTGCGTTGGTCCAGCGGGTGTTGCCTTACGGGGGACAAGAAAACATCGGCTTCTCTGATTTGTGTTGTGATGTTGCGAGGGCTATTGAACACCTTGCTTACTGTTATGTTTTAGATCGACTATAATTTCGAATCTCCTTAGTGAGGACTCTGTACTTGAATACGAAACATGTTTGTTGTGCCAATGAAATATGTTATGTTTTGCATATAACCGACTACAGCAGGGCGTGTTCTATGATACAAGGTATACTTAAGATTACAAGGTGTAAGTTCTATTTGAAAGAGTCGAGTCCTTCATATCTGCGAAGAGCCAATTGAGAACAGCTGCAAGTCTAATACCACCCTGAGACATCAACTTTTCAACAATCCACGCGTCTTCGATTGCCCCGGAATACTCGGGCGTGTCCAGCTCGAGGTATGGGTTCTTCCTCGGCCTAGAAGTCCAGTGGACTTCAAGAGCTGTATTGGATGAGTTGCACGCGTGTTCGTCAGTCCCAGAGAAGGAAACATGGTTGTATGGTGGTTTATCTAAGGCCTTCGGGAACACGATCTGGCAGTTCAGAGCGTGAATGGGAGTTGCCCAGTGATATGGACACAAGGTTTCATCGTCGGTGTTCAATCCTCCACCTGTGAAAGGCGACCCTGCGATCCAAGACCCTATGCGACGGCCAAAAGTCCAAGATAACCATTGCTCCCAATGAGTTTGGAGGAGATGGAGGGAGGGTTCGGCAGGACACGAAAGCCAAGAGTCGAGCTCATCCTCATACTTACCCAAGATGCCTTCCCAGACAATACGACGGATGTAAGGATCGTAAATGGTGTCTCGAAGGTGACTCTCGACTTGGGGAAGTGGTAGAGGGCGAGTATAATTGGAGGGTATTGTGCGGATTCTTTTGGCAATGAGTAGGCCATCCCACAGAGAGTGAAGGTCTATCGTAGACGGTAAGAATAAGATAAGATAAGAGCGGAAACAACTGACTTGTTACACGGCTATCGAATGAGACTTTAATTCCGTTCCCTCCTTTGTCACGTCCTGTGAGGTGCAATGGCATGTGCATATCCCCAATGAAGTGAATGAGAAACTTGAGTGCGACCTGCGCTGTATCATCATCGCTCTCAGTTGTCAGGCCTGCTTTACGCAGGTCCATGTAATCCTCCAGAACACTCGTGGTGTTCCTTATGGCACTAAGCACGTTGATATTCCTTCTACCCTCCCAGCCTTTCTCTCCCGGGAAAGCGCAAGTCTCGCTAGGATAGTCATCCGTTGCCCCGATGTAGTGCAGGGGAGCTGTCCACCTATACTGTGGTAGACCGCGGACCTTGTCTGCCCAGGTAGCAACTGGAGCGAGATGGCAGTCGCCTTTGTAATTCAAGATGTCACACAGTATGGGCATGACTGAAGGATGCAGATGCATCTGGGCAACTGTCGCGACGACTTCATGACCTAGAGGAGGATTAGACTCTTCAGAAATACGACAGTCCACCATACTCACCTACTACTCCCCATGCACTGACGTATGGTATGATAGTAGACCCTGCGGCAAAAATGAGCGATACCTGCGAAAAGCGCATCGTGGTAGTTTAGAGCAAACCGATACTGGACGCGACACTTCTTATACCGCGGAAGACGGAACGCGTAGTCAGAGGGAAACCAAACTGGCCTCCACAGATAAGGTGACGTAGTCAAGGTGTATAGTGGGAAACAAGAGGTCGGAGGATAAGGAAATACAATAATAGTCTGCGACACAGCCACCAACTACAACACCTATGTAGATCTCATTTGATGATCTCATCGCAAAATGTTCAAGTTCAACTTCGACGTGGAAGACGATACTGAACAAAGTACTGATGTAAACCACACAACACAAAACCAGGAGCCCGCTTCTATGCAGGCAGTTGTCCCAGACGCATTCACAGAGCTTTTTCTTGCAGACGCGGTACGTCTAATAATTAATTACTGCTCATTTTCATTTTGTAAAAATTGATCTGGGCGCAAGGATTAGTTAAACAGCCTACCGTCCAAAATATCTTACTCTCCAATCACAATTCCACTTGCTAGCGGAGGTGAACTTTCACTTCCACGCCGTGATCTATTCGATGCAAGGTTTCAACTGATCTCACAAAATGCCGATGACCCTGATGCATTGGAGCAACCGTCCATCCACGCACGGTCTGCGCTGCACTTCTTAGATGCACCCTCTGATCTTGTGCCTCTTGTCTATGAGGGCGGCCTCAAGACTTGGGAATGCAGTCTTGATCTTGCTAGCTATCTGGACAGCATAAGTTCACAGTTTGATGTAAGCGGCAAGCGTGTGCTAGAGGTGTGCATCCATTTCTTTGCTCTGATGGTAGCCTGCAGCTCATCAATCACTTCGCAGATCGGATGTGGAACATCGATACCGTCGCTGTACATTCTTCATCGAATATTCTCCTCCCCACCTTCTCAGAATCAGACCCATATCCACCTCCAGGATTATAACGCCTCCGTGTTGGAATTGGTGACCATTCCCAATATCATTCTGACCTGGTGTTCGTAAACTTTGGATCTTCTATTTCTTCATGTCTCACCCGACACACAGATCTGTCAAAGGCAGCAGAGCTATTCCGCAAGTCGGAGGAATGGGCAGACCCTCCTTTGGAGTTGAATATCACGGAAAGTCTCAAAGACGCATTCCATCAGTCCTTGACGACTTACGGGGTCCATTTGCGTTTCTTCTCTGGTTCGTGGGATACATTCGACCTTCGAACCTCAAGTGGGAGCTACAACCTGGTGCTAACATCCGAGACCATATACCGGATGGAATCGCTTCCGTGCCTTGCTGCTATTATGCGCGGTGCTTGCAACGCTGAAGGCTCCAAAGATGTGGATGATTACCTCTGTCTTGTAGCTGCAAAGGTGCTCTACTTTGGTGTGGGTGGCGGAGTAGCAGATTTTGTGCGATGTGTACGAGATTTGGATAAAGGAGGGACGGTTGAGACTGTATGGGAGAAAACACAGGGCGTCGAAAGGAGAGTAATGAGTGTCAGATGGAATTGACAATGTCATTTGATCTTCACTCGCGAGATGAAACGAAACATGATCATGTTGATGAGGGTAATATGACTGGGAAGACCGATGTCGACAAAATATTGAAAATTGTCATGAACAGCAAAAAATGTGGACAAATCCGGACTCGAACCGGAGACCCCCCGCAGTCAGCGCCATGCTAAGCGGATGTGATAACCAGCTACACCATATGCCCGACGACAGGTTTGCATATTACGGTTATCTAGATCAGAATTATTATTTTCTAAATTCCGACCGTTCAAAAGGGACGATTCTCTTCATTCTATCAGGCCCTGAATAGTACGAGAGGCCTACAGTACGTTCTTTATTGTTACGTCCAAAGGCTTACATTGTCCCACATCGTCTCCCCCTTCCAAGATGTTATTCGAAATAGCCGGCTGGGTGTTCAGCTTCGAGCAAGTACGCACATGATTACAGACACAAGGACAACCACACTAGCACTTGCCGGACGAGTTTCGTGCCACTGATCTCAACTACTGGTTCAAAGAGAGAAATATCGATCATCTGTGGGCTGTCGACACCGACTATCCTCGATGGAGCTTGCAGACAGTCATCGTACTAGGTCGAAGGCGCAAAGAAGATCCCAAGTCGACAGTAACCCGTTTCTATCATGTTAGGGAGCTGGATGCGGACCGTGGGGTGAAGAAGCAGGTGTGAGGAGAGAGTGGACTAAATGATGAGGATTTGCCTTGGATCATTGTTGTGGATCCATTTTTCGAATGCCGATTGTTGTCGTGGCTTGAATGCAATCGAAAATTCGAAATGGCGTTATAAATAACAGCAAATTTACATAACTCGACTTGAAACGCAGTTGTGAAGTTTCCTTTTGGTCACACCAGGGGAAACTATCATACGGTAGCGGTAGTGATGACTCGAGTGCTTGATCATCGATCATCTCCTAAATCTGTGCACGGCTCGAAAGCAACTTGAAAACGCATGACTCTCGGACGTGGTAAGCCTGTAACCGAATTACGAGTGTGTCTGAATCGTTCCATCATGGTGTTTGGGTGTGTGGGAAGGTCGTGGCCGCCTGGCGCTGAGCACTCAAGGCTTTACTGGTCACCTACAGCATTAGTGATAGCGCTCACAGCTTCCTAGTCCTCCTCGCAGCCAGGTGCAACACCCGCTTGCGCTACAACTACGTCTCAAGAAAACGATTTAAACATCCATCCGAACTCGCACAGAACTTACTACGAATTGTCACTCCATAGCTGTGGTAGTCTCGTTTATATTGCTATCTTCGTACGTCGTCCCTCGAGATCTAACCATACTATCGAACCCAACTAGTACTTCCTCGACTTCTTCCGTTCCCTCCCACGACTTCCGGTCATCCACTGACAATGAGTGACTGGGATCAATGTCAGTATCTCTATCTCTTATTCCTCATCTCGCTATCTGACCTCATAAACAGTTCCTTCATCTGAAGGAACTTGGGAAAAGCTGTCCCGGGTCGCTGTCAAGGGTGCTGAATATGATTCTCCTGAGCGCCAACCTCATCCGAAATGTTTAGAAGGGACCCGGGTGGATCTGCTCAAGTTCATCGACGGATTATTAGACAACCAAAAGGAGAGCCGAATCATTTGGTTGCATGGCACAGCGGGCGTCGGAAAGTCTGCTGTTGCGTTCACTATGGCTCAAAGAATGAGAGCCCTGAAGGTGACAGAAGTGACTAAAATCGAAACTCGTCTTGCTGGGACATTCTTTTTCTCTCGCAAACACACAAAACGCAGCACATCTGGTTATTTTTTTGCAACACTTGCCTACCAGCTTGCCAGCAATTTTCCTAGCGTCCAGAAGGACGTGAACAAAGCTATCCGCGAGAATCCCGCTGTTCTAGACCCTGATAAGTCTCTTAGCGACCAGATGAAGGCGTTGTTTCGCCGACCTCTTTGGCACCTTCGAGACCGACTGGCCGGGTGCCTTCCTCCAGTGTTTGTCATCGATGCCCTCGATGAATGCGAACCCAAGGTCGTTGCTGATCTGATATCCCTACTTGGGGAAGCCCTTCGTGATCCTGAACTGCCCGTGATCCACATCCTGCTTACGAGTCGCTTGGAAGAGCATATCCGGAAAGCTATTCACACAAGAGAGATGCGCCCGCTGGTGTACGAGATACCAGTGAACACTTCTGGGGAGGGTATTGCTGCCACCATCTCGTTAGATGGCGCAGATGTCGACAATGACATTTATACTTTCCTGCAGCATTCCTTTCAAGAGCTGCAAAATCGCCATCTAGATTTTCCACAACCATCGATGGACCAGCTTGCGAGGCTGGCGAGCCGAGCGGGCAGACGTTTCATCGTGGCAACCACAATGATCAATTTCATTGACAATCAAGACGATGATCCCCGCGACCGACTTCAGCTGATGCTCGAGCTGACGAATGATCTGCTGCCAGGAACGGAAGTGTACGAGTTATACGACCGTATTCTCTCCACATGTACTGACCCCCAGCGGGCACACCAATACCTATCTGTCGTGGCTGCACTTGCAGACCCTTTGCCAATCTCACAAATCTCGAAGCTTCTTGGCCCAGGCAAGGGCAACGATGTCGAAAAAATACTGTTACAGCTACGGTCTGTGATAGACATTCCTGCTGATGGAAGTCTCCCCGTCAATATCTATCACTCGTCACTTCGTGACTATATCTCAGATCCCTCAAACTGCAAGGAAACTCAAGTACAATCCATCACATCAACACATTCCTTACTCGCTCGTTCCTCTCTCCGCCTCATGATCTACGACAAGACCATGGCAGCAAGCACGGCCCTCCTGGATGCACTCTTAGAGTTACAGGGGCACAGCCAAGCTATACAAGCTGATGATCCCCAGAGCCTACAACAATCATTGGCCTTCATTATCGAACCACTGGAGCCGCTGCATGTTCTTCAAGGTCTGTTGTGGCTTCGGGGATGTCGTGGTCCAGGCTTGCGATCTTGGCTTGAGGCTCTGGACGGGCATGCATGGCTACAAACACCAGGTGGAAGACATTGGCTACAGACCCAGGAGGGCAAGGATTGGTTGACCACCCGCATGGGGGAGGGCTGGCTGCAGACACGAGGCGGACAGGCATGGTTGCAGACTGAGAGTGGGCGAGGTTGGTTACACAGTGGGCAAGGGCGCCTGTGGACTCACAGACTGCTTGACGACCACAAGCGGGGGCAAGACTGGCTGAAGACTGGGAGTGGGAAAGAGTGGTTGCAGTCACAGAACGGGAAAGAGTGGTTGACTACTAAGCATGGGGGGGATTGGCTGAAAACCGGGAGCGGGCGAAAGTGGGACGAGACAGAAAATGCTCAAATGCGGCTGCTGCCCCACTGTGAGCACCTGCCAAGCGACAGAGGGCAAGAGTGGCTTCGGACCAGCGGCGCACACATGTGGCTGGGGACCGGTGGGGGGCAACAGTGGCTTCAGACTCCCGGAGGGCAACGGTGGCTTCAGACTGCCGGAGGGCAACAGTGGCTTCAGACTGCTGGAGGGCAAGATTGGCTTCAGACTGCCAGAGGGCAAGATTGGCTTCGGACTGCCGGAGGGCAAGAGTGGCTTCAGACCGACGTAGGGCGGGAGTGGCTCCAGTACCCCAGAGGGCGAGAGTGGTTTCAGACCTGTGAAGGGCGACGGTGGCTTGAGACCCCAAGTGGGCGACGGTGGCTTTGGACTCGTGAAGGGCGAGAGTCGCTTCAGACTCGCGAAGGGCGAGAGTGGCTTCAGACCCACGTAGGGCAAGTATGGCTTCTGACCTGCAGAGGGCGAGAGTGGCTTCGGACTCCCGAAGGGCGAGAGTGGCTTCAGACTCGCGAAGGACAAGAGTGGTCGCTTCAGACTCGCAGAGGGCGAGAGTGGCTTCAGGCTCGCGAAGGGCGAGAGTGGCTTCAGACTCGCGAAGGGCGAGAGTGGCTTCAGGCTCGCGAAGGGCGAGAGTGGCTTCAGACTCGCGAAGTGCGAGAGTGGCTTCAGACTCGCGAAGGGCAAGAGTGGTTTCAGACTCGCGAAGGGCAAGAGTGGCTTCAGACTCGCGAAGGGCAAGAGTGGCTAGATACCAGCGGCGGGCAAGAGTGGCTAGGGACCAGTGGAGGGCAAGAGTGGCTAGGGACCAGTGGAGGGCGAGAGTGGCTTCAGGTCAGTGGCGTACGCATGTGGCTAGTGACCCGCGGAGGGCGAGAATGGGTTCAGACCTGCGAAGGGCGAGAGTGGCTTCAGACCAACGGTGTACACAAGTGGCTAGATACCAGCGGCGGGCAAGAGTGGCTAGAGACCGGAGGAGGGCGAGAGTGGCTTCAGACAAGTGGGCGAGGATGGCTGCAAACACAGAGTGGCAGAGAATGGCTGCGGACTCCCAATGGTCAAGCATGGCAGTTGACTCCTGCGGCGTCTGTCTGGATCACAATGGAAGATTTTTCAAGCACCTTGGAAGCAACCAGTGACTGGGCAATCATCTCAGATCTGGCTTCAGTTCCTGCTTTTAAGGTAATCCAGCAGTTCAGGAGTTTGCCAGATTTCTTGATGTTTCCGGTGTTCCTTGCATTAAGACCCCAGGCGCACCCAACACCCACACTCCTTGAGGGCCATCGAATTCTACCAGATATGGAGATCATTCATGCTATGACTGCGTTTGTGATTTTCGCGGGCGAGGCACGGGAACGAAGGCGATCGGCTTCCGACGCTTTCAATTACGCATGCCAAAACTGGGCCTTCCATCTCGCGCGAGCTCCAAACCAATGGGACAATTCGCTCCACCACACATTCAAGGTGTTCTGGGATCGTCATCTCCTCTCTTGGCTCGAGGCACAATGGTGTTTGAAGGGTTTGCAGTCTTGTCTCGGTGTTTTATCCAAAGGACAGCAACTCGCAAAGGTGTGCTTTCTAATTGTGTTGTCTGCAACCTCACGCTGACTTGCGTGTATAGGAACATCTTTTCCAAGCTCCAGAATCATCTCTGAGCAGAGTCTGAGGCTGTGTATTCGATACATATAGCTGCTCTTGTTATCATACAACGATCTCCTTTTTGTGTATTTATCGTGCTTGCAACATTCATGCGAGGCCATTTCAATCACTTTACAACTTGAGCGTCTCGCTTCTCAATTCATTCCGGATGACCTGACCGTAAAAGATCCTTTCATTTAAGCCTTTTCATAACTAGACTACAATAGACCTTGAAATTTTGATTGACGTCTTCGTAGGCCAACCCCCGGATAGTCACGGTGTGTTTTAACTATATCATTGAACCCAACTAGTATTTTCCCGACTACTTCATTCCATCACGATTGGTTATAAAACTCTATTAGCGAGCGACTGGAATCAGTGTTTAGTGTTTCCATCTCTTACTATCTCATGTTTTGCCATCTGACATCATTACTTAACACAGATGCTCAATATGATCCCCGGCTCCATCCGACATTTTGGAAGCGACCCAGGCAACACTTCTCAACTTTATCTGCGAACCACCGGACGACCGGGAGAAGGGTTGAGTGGTTTGACTACAAGGTACGACGGGCGTCGGGAATTCCACTGTTGCGTTCACTGTAGTAGAAATGACAATGAGTCTGAAAGTGACGGAACGGACAACTTACTGGCGTGAACATTATTTTCCATGTGCAAGCACACGAAGCGCAGCACTTTACGAGCTTGCATACTAGCTTGCAAGAAATGTCCCCCGCGTTCGAATGGCAAACAGAGCTAAAATTCCGCACTTTCAGGCACTGATGAGTCTCTTCACGGCCAAATGAAGGCGTGGTTTCATCAACCTCTCTCCCATCTTCAATTTAGCTAGTTTGCGAGTGCCCCCCTCCGGTCATTGTAGTTGATGCCCTTGATAGATGTGAACAAAAATCGTTGCTAGTCTGAGTTGTCTCGGCCTTATTTTATTATACATTCTGTATCACAACTGGCGAGGTAGTAAATACATAACTGCAGTAGGGCCCACTATAATGCGTTTTTGCTAGCCAATAGCTGAGAGATCCTAATACATTGTAGTGCATTCAGAGGTCGAGCTGCTCAGCGGGGGTTTGCTTTCCCCTTCGCTTTCAACACACGCTTGGCAACTTTTTCAAAAGCCTGCTCTAAATCCTCTGATGTCTCCCAGCCTGCTCCTCTTGGACTTCGTGCTCGCCTCCCACTAACACTGTAGCTGTAAAACTTCCCGCCAAGCACGAGTATGGCCACGAATTCTTCATGGGGTTGCTTCTTGGCCAAGAGATCGGTGTAATGTTGTATCTGGAAGGCCGATGTCATGAATGACTCCGATTCTTTCTTCACCTCAATACACACCAATGGGACATCGCGGTCATCATCTACAAGGACAATGATGAAGTCTGGTTCGAAGAAGGTCCCAGTAACCACTTGGGCGCCCATAGAGTCTATGGAAAGCCCTTCATCTTCGAACGGCGGATCGTCGATCTTATCAGCGAGAGGGCTAGGCCTTATTTTTGCCTGCGACTTGACCATAGAATAATCATCCGCAAAGATATGATTGGCAAGCTTGTCAATAGGGCCGTACCAAGAGGCTTCATAAAGAGGAGGATGAGGATGCAGCCACTGTAAGCGCTCTTTCCAGGCAGGAATTTGTGGCATGGTCGCTGAGGAAATTTGGCATTGATGTTCAGGACTTGGATCGACAGGTGATTCGACTTACCAGCAGTGATTTGGAGCAAAGCGGGATGAGTCAGAATGCTGAGCAATAATGGCGAACGAGGTAGTTTTAAATACTCAGAGAGAGGCTTCTCTAAATGGCCAACAAGAGAACTACAAAATAAATCGCGCGATCAATCTTATCAGCTACCAGGATTACAAAGGAGATGCAAAATATTAGTGATGGAGTATCGGAAGCACGCTGAGTAATTCAAATAGGAAGAACCGAACGTTTTCCACCGCTTCTGAGAAATAGATCAGAATTCTGAATGGGCCTTCTGCTCAAGGAGCGGTGCCCTAAAAACATACGAAAGTCCAACACCCACTAATGCGCACGGGTGAACGACCGGGCCTGAAGTGCCTGATGGGGCTCGAATAACAATGCTGGAAAACACCGGAAGGCCGCCCGCACATGGATGGGTAACAACCAGTCCATCAAAAGTCTCTCCTTGAACTCTCGAAGTTAAGGATTGGCGGTCCACCAAGGTACCCTCTGCTCGATGAGTAGTGCCAAACAATTCTGAGTAGAAAACATACGGAAGTTCAACGCCCACAGATGGACAACCGTGTCTGAGTACTGAGTTCCAGATGAGGCTCGAAGAGCAATTTTGGAAAACAAAAGAAGGCCGCCTGGGCGCCCACAACTGATGGACAGGTAGACAACCGGTACATCAGAATTCCTCCGCTGGAACCCTCAAAGTAAATATTGGCAGTCCGCCAACAATGCCCTCTGGTCGAAGAGAATTCTCTAAAAATTAAGATCAGAAGACATACAAACATTCAACACCCACTGATCGGCAAACAGGTGGACACGGGTCTGAGTACCCGATAGGTCTGAAGAATAATCCTGGAAAGTATTGAACGGCCACCGAGGAGTCCGACACTGGTGGACATGTAGACAATCGGTATCGGACTTCCTCTTACTTGAACCCCAAAAGTTAAGTAGTGCCTGGAAATTAAAATTAGAAGGCATACGAATGCTCAACACCAACTGATAGGCCGAACAGGTGGATAATCGGGTCTGAATATTAAGCCCTCAAAGAGGCTCGAAGAGCAACGCTGGAAGGTGCCCCTTACTAGTGGACGATAGACAGACAGCTGGCATCAAATTTCTCTGATCGAACCTTAAAGGAAAATATTGGCAGTCCGCCGACAACACTCTGGTCGAAGAGCATTTAGAATCAGAAAATATGAAAATTCGACGTGGACAACTGTGTTTGAAACTTGAGTCCCTGATGAGTTCAAAGAACAATGCTAGAAGAAACCGGAAGTCCGCCTATAGGGGACAGGTGGCGGATCGGAATTCTTTTCCATGAACACCAAAATTAAAATCAGTTTGTCCACAAGCACTTACAATTACGTTGTTTGCACGTGATCTTCTTGGTTGGGCTTAAAGACATTCGAACTTCGCAGTACCATCAGTTTCAACTTGTAAGCCCCAACCTATCTTGAATATCCTCTCATCTGACCAACTGCAGTAGTACGTCCATACTGTCCCTTTTTATCTGAGTATCAAAGGTTGACGTCCCTCCCCACTAGCCACATGGTGTTCAAAGTAGCCGGCTGGATAATCAGCTTCGAGCAAGTACGCACCTGGTTCGACAGGCAGGGATTCAAACACGACCATTTTGGCGACGAATTCGTCGGCGTCTCGCTCAATGACTGGTTCGAAGAGAGGAACATCGATTATCTGTGGGCAATTGTGACCGACTACCCACGAGGGAGTGCGCAGCCAGTCATTGTTTTGGTTCGAAGGCGCAGGGAAGATCCCAAGTCGACGGTATCCTACTACTATCGTGTCAGAGAGTTGGATGCAGACCGTGAAGTGAAGAAGCAGGTAATGGAAGAGACTGGACTGAATGATGAGGATCTGCCTTGGGTCACTATTCCGGACCCGTTCTTCATGAATTAATGTTGATGTACCAATGTTGTCTCGGCACTAATGAAATCATAGTGGAGAGGAAAATTTGCAGGTCGTTTTATACATGTGAAGTTGTAGGTCGAAGTTGGCGGCACACTGCGATCGGGATTCGGGACACAGGCCGGGGTCCGGGGAGTCTGCCTATTTCCAAAGACAATCCACCCGAACTCAAAGCAACTCTTATGAGTTGTCACTTCATGACTCAATCGCCTGACTACTATGTATCTGGTTCATCGAATCCATCTTCCTGAACAGTCTGTCTTTTCACCACTCAAGCCTCTCTACTTGAACTTACCTGAACTCACAAGATTCAGCTTGGACTTATCAATGCCTGTGTACGTTGGCCCAAAGTTGGCCCATATAATTTCTCACTACACCTAGCTTTCAAACCTAATGGTGTGTCACAACTTATCATTAATTTCTGTCAATGAGCAATTTGGATCGATGTCAGTATTTTGTTCTTTTAAACCCCGTCTTGCTGTCTGACCTCATCCACAGTATCTCGGTCGTCTGAAGGAACTTGGGAGGTGTTATCCCAGGTCGCTGTCAATGGTGCTGAACATGAATACTAAACGAGCGCTACACACGACATGTTTGGATGGGTACTCGGGAGACCCTTCTCAACTATACTCGTGAATTGAATTGCTAGACGGCGAGGAGCAGAGTCAAATGATCTGGCTGCATAGCACGGTGGGCGTCGGAAAGTCTGCTGTCGCATTAACACTGTAGCCGAAAGGACGAGAGGTCTGAAAGTGACAGAACGGACCAATGTCGAAAAACGGCTCGCAGGAACCTTTTTTTTCTTGCGCAAACATACGAAAAGGCCACTTCTTTGTGATCCTTGTCTATCGGCTTACGAGAAATTTTCCAGGATCCGGAAGGACTAAACAGGGCTATCAATGCATCACCGAGAATCCTGCCCTTCCAGACTCCGACAAGTCTCTTCGCGACTAGATGGAGGCCCTGCATCTCCGGCCTTTCTGGAGGCTTTAGTCCAGACTGTTCGAGTGTCCGATTTTGGCTTTGTTCTCGGTACCCTTGATCTCAAAACTATTACTTACCGTTCTCGTTTCCTGCTTGGCCAAGCTCTCCGTGAACCCGATCTTCCCGAGGTCTACACCTCGCTCGCGAGTCGCTCGGAAGAGCTCATTCGTAAGGCCATGTAGACAGAAAAGATGCGCGCGCTCGTATGCAAGACACCAGTTAACATGTCTAGGGAGGGCATTTCTGCCACCATCTCGTTAGACGGCGCAGATATTGACAATGACATATACACTCTCCTGCAGTATTCCTTCGCGTAGACCAGAGACATCGGACGTACGAATGTGGCTGGAAAGCCTACCCACGCCGCATATGAGAACCCAATTCAGGAGTTCAAGAGCTTACCGGATTTCTGGATGATTTCATAATTCCCTGCGTTAAGACCTCAGGATTATCCAGACATGGAAATTTATCCATGCTATGACAGCATTTGCGTTTTACATAACAAAAGAAGCATGAGTCCGACGCTTTCAACTATGCATGTCAAAATTAGGTCTTCCATCTCTTGCGGGCTCCGAATCTATTGGACGAGACGCTCGGTCAGATATTTAAACCTTTTCGGAATCATGATCGCCTCTCCTGGCTCGAAGCGCAATATTGTTACAGGGTCTGCAGTCTTGTCTCGCAGTTTTATCTCAACGTCAGACATACTCAGCATCTCACCTGCGCATATAGGAACATCTCTTGCAAGCCTAAGAAGCATCTCGGTAGAGGGTATGTGATGGCTGTCTTGGAATTGCACGTTTATATTCCATATAGCGTTCATGCCAAGCAACTTCATTTTCGTATGGTTGCAGCTCGTCCAACGCTTTCATGTCATTAATTCACCTACTTGAAATAATAGAATTTTGGGACAATTCGTCTGCGCAAACCCTAAACAAAGTGGTATGTAGCACGCTCACAACATACCACATATAGGAGCGTACGAAGGAATGTCGGCACTAGCAATGCCTGCGCATTTGAGTGCGAGCTATACGGTGTTGAGCAGTATGCAGTGCTCAGTAGGTGGTGTGTCTGCATGTCAACGCGCAACGGTGCCAGTTGAGCGCAAACGATGTAGTGAATTGATATTGAGAGTGATTCTAAGGTATCTCTTGTTTCGTCTTACAGTTTTTTTGAACAAGTTGCCTCAATTGAGTGATGGCCAAATGGCCACTTCCTCTTGGTCTCCCAGAGTCAGATGACTCAGATCGTCCTTGATAAACCTTCGAGGGGGGTTATGATTTAAGGAAATGACGATTTTACCTGTTGCAATGGAATGCATCCGCTCATCAACATCTCAACCACTACGTTATTTGATATGACTTGTCGAAGATGAAACTTTCAACGTAAAGCAGGTCGCACAGCCACAGGCGTTGTTTGGCAACAGCCTTAGGAACAAATATGGCGCGTCTTCAACATACATCGTCCTTGATATTGTACAGGTGGCAGGTACGCCAATTTATAGCACAACTTACTTTGAATAGACGTCGATCAACATGGCGGACGCAACGGCGTCCTTTAAAGACGTTCCAGAGCTGTTCGAGGTTGGCATAGTTCTCACGGCTGCGGACCAATGTCAGGCTCACTCTGTTTAAGGTTGAACTTGGAGAAGCTTTGACAGCAAGGACCGAAAGTCTTGGTCAGTCAAGCATGTTTCAACTTTACTTATTGAAACACTGACGATGCATGATAGCAACATTCCGTGAACTCGGCCCCCCAGACCTCTGTCATATCGTGAAGAGTACTGGACGTACTGGACAACGCGATGTGAGTCCAAACGTCTGGGATCTGCGACGCGCATATTAATCATTAGTCAGATTGGCTCATATCATTTCGTGTCCGGAGTGGATGCGTCTTCTTCAGCATCTCTCGCCGCGTACATTAATTCTCTCACATACTCCATCGAGGACAATTCTGCTTGGTTTTCGAAGAGTACAGCATGGAAGGTCAGGAATGGCTGTTATTGGTTTGTTCTCATTACCTTTATATCTCCGTATATGCTAAATACTATGTTAAAGCTGCTTCAACGCTTTCTCCCGCGTCGATATCCGTGTAGATGTAAAGATCCCAGGAGGTGTCGTTGCCTATGTTGTAGATCTTCGTGGCGAGCGGTGCGCATTCCATTGTGGCATGTATCGAGTTATTGATTGTGTTCGTGGGCTCTAGACACGAAGCGACTCCAGAAATATGGCAGGAAACATACCTTTTCTGCGCTGCTTCGGGCTATCCTCTACTCCGACGATCCGACTTACTGGCTGGAAGCTTACCGCAAGCTCGATCCTATCACTACAATAGAAGGCGAACTCCGATTTCTGCAGGCGGCTGAGGCCTTGTTTATGAAGGGTGAGCGCTTCACCTTTCGGCCTTGCTTGTTCAAGAAGCTGATTCCAATATAGGATGGCAGGTCGGATCAGATCCCGAGATACAGGTTGCCACTGTAGTTTCTAACCACTTGACTGCGGGTGTAATGAAGTACTTCGGCGACAGCGGGCGCTGTCAGCCAGCAGCCAACCTATTCGAGAAACTGGCTGCACGGGAACCGGAAATTGCCTCGCTCCTGGCAAAAAGTTATATTGGAATGAGTACGCTAGTTTTTTCCTCTTTCCAAGACGCCGTCCCGTCTGACATTTTCTGTGACAAGATGAGGAAGTAAAGGCAGTCCAGATCATGTCTGCTGCCATGAAGCATACTCCACATTCTTACACCCTTCTTCACGTACAGAGTGATTTCCTTCGGTCTAAGGGTAGGCCAGACTGGGCATTAAAACTCGCGAGAGAGGCTGTTAACTGTGCACCGAGTGAATTTGTTACTTGGGAGAAGCTCACTGAGCTATATATCGATATAAAAGACTACGAATCGGTATGCAGCTTTCTTAAGTGCGGTCAATTTCACTGACCACCAGCACAGGCGCTTTTAACGTTGAACTCATGTCCAATGTTCACTTTCAATGGGCGTGATGCTCATCGTGCTCTTGTACCTGCGAAGGTCCACTTACCCTTCCAGCGCCAGATCGGCGATATTCTCCCCGAAAAAACAAAAAGTGACGATGATGTGGTTCGTTGGCATCATTATATCGCTGTTCCCATCTCATGTCTCTTCAGGCTGATCCTGCCCTCCTTCGCCTTCCTGCGCCTGGTCTTCGTGGAACGTGGGCGAGGGCCTATTCCCTGCTTACACGTCTTGTCTCTGATATAGGCTGGGACGAATTACTGAAGACGCGGAGTGTAGTGTTTGTTATGGAAGAAGAGTACCGGATGCAGAAGGCCCAGGCAGACATCCAAAAAGTGGTGACCAGCAACGGTGCACGAGATGTGAACAAAAGTGACACAGTGATCCACGAGGATGGCTCTGTGACCGCGGGGAGTGCAACGCTCGCAGACGATGACGCGTCTACACGAGGGATGTCCAGCCCCCTTTCGGAATCAGAGAGCAAGCCTGAAATTGAGAATGGGCTGAATGTTTCCGCCATCCCAATCATCCGAGTGTCCTCAGAATCCGACACAGAACGCGAAATTGCAGAGTCAACTCGTAATGGCATTGCGGAACGGGACGAGGCAACAGAGTCGGCAAGCGTGCAAAGCATGACACTTGAGAAGCCGATGCAGGCTGCTGCCGGGGAGGAGCCTGAGCCATCTCAGTCGTCAAATTCCAATCAGGAGGCGTTCTCATTCACAAACAAGCGCTTGTGTGAGCGGTGGCTAGATAACTTGTTTATGGTGCTTTACGAGGTAAGAATCACTCCATAACTGGCAGGTCGTTCTTTGAATACAAGGTATCTTCCCAGGATTTGCGGGTGTGGACTATCTTCCGAGCAGAAGTCGCTCATTTCAAAACACAACACGTTGCATATCGGAAAACTGGCCTCGAGTGGGAGATCCTCGAGATCTAGGCATACGCTTACACCACAAAGAGGAGGCTAAAGAGGCTTATCAGCGATGCCTAGACACTTCGCGTTATTCTCAAAAGCCATGGGCGAAACTTTTAGAAATGTATGCCGAGGAAGGAGACATCACGCGCACAATTCAGGCTGCGATACGAGTAGCAGCATATCAATATGCTGATTACACGGAGATGACCGTACGTGATGTCCCCCTTTATCTAGGGAAATGGCTCACCTTGACCACAGTATCCAACGCTGATTGCGCGGTGCTTCTTCAAGTTGGGCCAGATTCATGGTCATGCCAAGATCTCGTTTACTCTTCTGAGCATGGGTTTACCCGACCCGATCCTGAAAATCATGGATAGCTACCTTCAGTATGGAAAGACGTTTAAGGTGGAGGGATATGACTTTTAATCACTAGTATTTTTGTTCTTTGTCCGTACCGTTTCTGATACCTACATTGTGATTCTTGTGAATAATTCGCTTCCTTAAGATTCGTTTTAATGATGTGAAGGCGAAAAATAGGGTTCCGTTCCACTGTGCACCAGGTTCATAATTGCCTTTCTAAGCCACCCGGAGGATAAGTTTCCGCCTTCCACAACGTTTCCTTCCATTTCCTTCACCCACCATCTCATCATATTTGAAAAGGCGTAGGCATCAGAGACTTTAGTAGTTAGGTATCAGATGTACAGTGAGCTCGACATCATGGGGGACTCTCCTATCCGACGACTGTCCACCACCAGCTCAAACAGCAGCCTAAAGCGAGAAGAAGATCTCATCAATGCCTACGAAGCAGAGGAAGAACGGATCATCAACGTATTGTCTCGCAAACTCGAGCAGGTATGTAAGGGGGACACTTCTCTCTTTGAAAGTGACTTATTCCACGTCGCACACAGCTTCGTGAGGAGAAAATTCAACTCGAAAACGCACTTGAGGCAGAGTCGGAATCTCATGTGAATAGGCTTAGCCGAGAATTGTCTGCGCTTCGTCTTCAGCAGCAGCAACAGCAACAGCAATCAGGGGCAAATGGGATCACCGCTCCTCCAGACCACAGTACGGGAGTTCCGATGCTTATGACTGGTCGGGACCCTATGGTCCCAAGTGCAGAAGTCATGCTGGAAGCGATGAGGCGGGAAAACGAGCAATTGCGTAACCGCTTAGTTGATACAGAAAGAGATTATGTGCGAGTATCGCGGTTAAATGAGGTGTATCGCGAAGAACTCCTTGAACACAGGAGACGGGTGAGCAGTGGCCTTCTTTGATCTGTCTTGTATTTGTTTAAACATGCCTTCAAGCTCGGTCTGTCAGTCGACAACCTTGTCGGTTTGTCCTCGGCAGACCCATATTCACAGCCTACGCATCGGCGATCTGTGTCAAATCTATCATCGCCCAGTACATCTGCGACGCAGACTTCACAAGCAGTCCATGGTGTCCCTATCCCCCGACCTTCCTCCTCGATACGGCGCCCAACGAACAATATGTCAGAAAGCAATACACCACTATCGCATTCTCCTTCCTCGACAGAGTCACCTTTCCCATTCTCGCCCATTGTCGGAACACATCCTACAAGTTTTGTCAGTAATGGGACGCATATGACGACGCCACCATCTTCTGCTTCGTTAACATCAAATCCTCCATCAACATTTACTATTTCTCATGCATTGTCCTACCCCTCGGTACCACCACCATCGCTGTCTTCTTCGTATGGGTCGCCTGTGGTGTCGTACATACCTCATCGCGACCACTCACTGTCTCCTGGCGTCCCTCTAAGTAGGCGCAGTTCAAACCCACGAGGAAACATCGAGCGTCGCTTCGCGGATCCGGTGAGTATCAGGAATAATAGGAGTCCGAGCAGACACGAAAGCATTGAGAGGGGCGCACGTGTTGCCGAGACAGGGCAATTAATTCCCCGCGCTCGCCGTGACAGTCAAAGCGTTTCAGCCACGTCAGCGGAGGCGCCTGCAGCAGTGGAGGGCTGATTCAGATGAAAGTTCGTAGCTTCGCTTTCTTTTTTTCTAACGCTATTATACACCGTTTTATGCTATCTTTGCTACTGGAAAACTCATGTATGTAATAATGCTCATCGGCCATTGTGTCCCGTCGAACAATGTGCTATGTACCGAATTGAAATAAGGAACTACACCGCCTATCGGCGTACCCCGTGGTAGGACCCTGCACACCTACGGAGATGAAAACACTTTCAAAGCTGTATTCGGCTGACCTCAACAACTTACTTTCTTCCAAAGACCTGTCTCTACTATCGGTTGCTGCCCATTCGTGATGGATGACCATTTCGTGAGTCACTCTTTCAACATGATTTCTGTGACAAACCAAATGTTCACGTTTCACGCCAGGCTCATCTTTGTTATGCAACATTGTCTGCAGATTTTCGGGGTCCTCCCGACGTGACACGTAATTCGGATCCGCGGAAGCTTTTGAGTCACGTACTCGCTCGGTATAAAAGCGCGTCGGAGAAACATCGCCCCTTTTTTTTCATGTCTTACCAGTACCCATACACCCAAGGAAATATGTCAATGCCTCCAACGCCCACAACACCATATTCATGGGAGACGACAGAGCTCAACAACAACATTCCAGAGCAACTTGATCATCAGCCTGCTCAACACGCTTTGAATCCACAACAGCAGCCTCAAAATGTATACGCCATGTCACCGCCTGTGATTGAGCTTCAAGAACACGTACCCATTGTTCCAAGTCAATACCGAAGTGAGGTCCCACACCACCTGCATCGTGTGTCATCAGCATCAGGGACTTCTTCAAGAAGACAAAATGTCATGTCCCAAGATATGAGACCTCACATACACGTTGATACGACGTGTCATACGGCAGCTAGCACTAGTCCACCTTCTGGCCCACCATCTGCTGGTGATGTGCATTCAGTGGGACCAGTGCGAGCAAAATTACCGCCCGCACATAATATGGTACATCCATATCGTCGCCCCCAGAGTGCGAACCCAAGACGAGAGAATGAATCAAATCTACCTGTGAGACATTCAAGTAGCAGTTACGCACCAGGTCCGTCGATGCTAGCAGCCCAAACACACGCTCCTGCTTCATTACACAGGCGAGTGGTCATGCATTGACAACCACTCAAGGGACGCATTTCTAATCTTATTGTAGGACCGGCATCATCAGCCCATCCCACGTCATCCCCCCTATACCATCCAACGCGACTTTTATACCCAGAGCCGATTACTTTTTTTGCAGCGAGAGTAGAGTGACAACAGCAATGTTTGAACTTCCAGGAGTGAAGAAGAACGACCTGAAGATCGAGTTATCAAGATGCCAGAACGGTGTGAAACAAGTGTCAATCACAGGAGAATCTCGACAGCCACTTCCAGACGGACTGATAGCACTCAAAGAACGCAAGTATGGCAAGTTTCGCAGGGTGATTCCCGTTCGTCATGATACCAAGGCGAGTAGGCTGAATTTCCCCTACGACTTTGCTGCTCAAGCGCGCATTTTCTTCAGAAGGAAGATGTCACCGTCACTTTAGAGGACGGTGTTCTCATTCTTCGCATACACCTTGGGCCATTGCTCGAGCCCGAGCCAGAATCAGAAGTGATCCCTATACCATGATGAGTGAGCCTGACTTCAAGTTCTCTTCAAAGTCGTCCATCGTACGCCATCTGTTCCGGTGGGAGTGGTGTGACGTCTGATACTTTGTTCTCTCTGCCTCGCTAACACATCTAGCTTTGAAAATATGCTCAAACTCGCGCTGTCGACTTGCTTTGATCATTTTGTTATCATCGTTCTGCCTCGAAGTTCTTATATCCGTAACAATTGTTGCATCTTGGCTTCCATAGTCTAGTATAATATATTCATACATATATATTCCATACCCACTGTACATGTAGCACCGAAGTAGTATATACGTTCTGCGTGATACCACACAATCGTATCTTGATATCAATGTTTTATGTCCGCTTGACGATCGGCCCATAGCAAGAACGTTGTACCCGCAAATCACGTGGGCTCTCGGAAGATATTCTCGGTATGTTGCCTGACGTGGTACCTAATCTCAGGTTACTTGTGGATAGTTTTGGGACTCTTAATCGAGAGCAATATGTCGAGATCATGCATTTAGCACCACAAACAAACTCAAATCCAGTCTAGCAAACACGATGGTGGGGTGTGAAAATTTACGCAGTGTAATGCTGGATTGATGAAACGCACGTAAATTGTGAGTTTGGATCATGGTCTATTCTGTCATGATATTGTTCAAATCTTTCCACCGCGGCGTGTTAACGCACATTTCAGTAATGAGGTCTCAACGGGTGATAGAGGGAGGCTGTTCAGCACCACACATATATGTTGCTCCGAGTACGTAGACGTAGTCCAGAAGAGATGGAAATGCCTGATTGGACAAAGATTAGGGAAATGTGTGACCAGGATAGCCAGACTGCGAATTAGATAGTATGGCGACGAAGAATGCAAAAAACTCACGTTGGACGTTGAGAACAAGGTCCAAAGAGAAGACAATACATTAAGTTGGACTCTCAAGGGAATACCAGCGCAAAGGAATAGATACGAAGACTGCATAACTGTATTGGCCCAGGCAGGCTTGTGAGATTGTAAACCGTGATGACAAGAAGTCAAAGCTCATGAAGAAACTGGCCATATTACGTTGGGCGCTTAATCTGCACAGCCAGTGCTGAAGCTGTGAACCCAACACGAGGCAAGGAAGAAGCACCCGCAGAAGACTTTAACAACCTCCCTCCTGACCTGAATCTCCATCAAACGAAACACTCACTCTGTCGCAGCTTCTGTTCCGTATTCGTCTGTGTGAGTACGAGTTGGATGTCGAGTAAGTGATGGACTCTATGGGATTTGGTGGCAAGAACTGAAATGTCACCCACCGACTAAGTGAACCCCGAAACCGAAATCATGCTGCATCCAGCCCCAGTGAAGCACGAGAAATCAGCGATAATGCCTTACCGAAAGATCGAACTAAAGAAGGTCATCATGCACATCCTACGCCTGCCCGGTGAACAGCAGATCATCACCTATTCATCGGATGGGGTATTTCGAGTCTGGGACTTGGAGAGAGGCATACAGGTTGGGGAGGAATGGGTGGACAAAGAAAGAGGAGTGCGCACCATAACATTATCGCCGAGCGGCAAGACCATGGCAAGCGGGAATGTGGATCTGGCAGTGAAATTGTGGAACGTCGACACAGGTAAGGTCACCAAAACATTGACGGGGCACAAAAGGGATGTGCGGTCTGTGGACTGGAGTTCAGATGATGAGCGAGTGGTGAGCGGATCCAGAGATACGACATTCAGAGTGTGGGATGTCGAGAGTGGAGAAACTATCCTTGGACCAATCAATGCAGGGATTGACGACGTGGATGCAGTTCGCTACTCACTTGATGACAAGATGATTGTCACAGGCGGGAAAATGGGGCTGAAATTTTGGGATGCCAACACAGGTGAATTGCTGAAAACAATCCAGATCACACATACTATGTGCCTGGCATGGACCTTGGATGGGGAAACACTTTTCGCTGGGGAGTCCAAGATCGACACAGCCACATGGACAGTTCTCAGCAAGCGCAAAAAGCTTGCCAATACCATTTTACTGTCTCCCAATGGGCGCATCCTCGCAAGCACAATATACATGGACAAGATAGCGCAACTATGGAACGTCGAAATCAATCAACCCATCGGAACACCACTTCACCATGAACGCAACGTATGCTCTGTGACCTTTTCTGCAGATGGAAAGTTCCTCATCACTAGCTGCCAAGGCGGCTACATTTACACATGGGACGTTTTGGCTATCGTCAAAGAAGTTGGCCTTCCATCAGATATTGTACGCTTCAGTACATTTTATTTTCAGTGATACTGACAACGGATTCAAGTTGCTTTCCCAAGTTGATGTGACACTGCGACAGGCCCAAAAGATCAAAGGTGCTCGTCAAATACCTCCAGGGTTTTTTAATGACGCACTGCGAGAGGCTAATGTATGTAATCTCCATCTATTACTCAACACTTTGATAAATATATTGTTAGTTGCATACTCGTCTATCCCAATCCAATGGGCCGAGTAACTTCCCCACCCCACCATCGCATGAACGCACCCATGGTCGCTTTTCCTCCTTCTGGCGCCGTTTCGAACCACATAGGGCAGGTCGGCGCGACAATCAACCCCGATCCCAACCTCTCAGCTGGACTCGAAACATAGTCTCTGGCATGATGCGCAGGCGAGATAGATCAGACATCGAAATGCGTGAACCACCTGTAGTCGAGGTCCCATATGCACCGGGCAAGCCTGTGCGTTTTTTCTCATCAACAGTTCTTCTTTATTGATTACTCGTTTTCATACAGAGAAATTATCACGCAAGAAAAAAGAAGCAAGCTACTAGCTCATCTCGAGTTCCCAATACTCATAACACGCAACAACCTAGCGCAGCAACCCAGAGCACACCATCATCGTTACAGCAACCACCTCCCACTACTACTGCTTCGACACCTGCTATCGTTGGTACCGCGGGGACGACAGGGACAATCTCGCATCCTCATATCACCGGTTCTGGATGGCGAGTTCGTTTTGTTGGCTGGTTGTGTTGCATACCTGTTCGGAACTTAAATGGTCAACCATAGGAATGCAGACACAACTCCTTTGACTACTGGAACGACAACGTAATGCTGTAATACAAGCTGGACTGGACTCCTTGGGTGCTCTGGAATCCGGTGCGACTGTTGAATTGAACTTTTCTGTCATCTCGTTGTTTCCATGGCCGTCTGCACTTCGCTACGATGTTTTGGTTTCGACACGAATCTTATTTATTGCCCTATGTAGCTCAACAACGGGCTTCATGGCATGGGACATAGGTACATTGCTTTAATTTCATTGCAATACATACATGTGCTAGGAACTCAATGCTTGTGTCGATGGTTGCGTTCTTCAACGAACATACTTTTCACATCTGCACGAATGCTCTTGCTGTCATCGTTGGAGTGCATATCCCTCTCGTTGGATCTCCTTGGCCCTATCATATGACACCCTCACCTGGTCTGCGAGATGTCCCCTTCATATACTATTTGGTTAATAAAAGAAAAATGTGCGTTGTTTACATTATCGAAATCGAGACGAGGGTGGCAAGAGTTGTTGTCTCGGTACCTGCGGTTCCCTTGAGAAGAGAATGAATGAGCGTTTGGCGAGGTGTCTGAATAAAGAATGTACAGAACTAGTGTATGAACCCCGCTATACTTAATTGGTGAATCTCCGTGATAAAGATCGGAACTTCCGAACAGCGTGTTCCCAGGCAGGACAATATATGGGTCCTGAGGCCTGAGGCCTGAACGTGCTCATGTACTTCATATCAGTCTTATCGATCATCTTCAGTAGGCGCCAATGCAGGGTCTCGGAGTTACAAATAAGCCAATGGGCGCTTGTTGTCGATTTAGCGCGACGCTGCTAGGATTGCGTTTTCACTGACTAGATGAATCGGGCTTTACCGGCACCACTAGCGCTGTGTCCGATTTACTCGCTTGCAGCGCTTGTGGTGTTCTTTGACGACGTACTACCCAGAACAGTCGTTTGGAAAATAGGGTCTATCCTCGCTCTTCTCGAATCTCGATTCTCGACCCACCCCCATATGCCCTCTGCGCGTTCCTTCAGTATTCAGACGTGTCAATTGAAAGTTGGCCCGGGATCATCGATCAAGAGAGTGCATGTGAGTGCATGAGGTAAGCGGGAGGTGGGAGAGGTTGGCAAATCTTGGAAGAGGATGGGTAAGGGTGTGAGGCGTAGTTCGAAAACGATGCACCCTTCTGGACGTCCGCGTCAGGAATTAGAGGATCGTAATCCAGCCCAAAAAGGCTCGTGGTACTCCCAAACATGTAAATAAGGGGTGCGTCATGGTTTGCTTCCTAGCTTCATGTTGATGATAATCAAGGCTCTCAGGCTACTCTTGGGTGAAAGTTTCCATTCCTGCAGCTCAATCATATCGCCCTACACTCAACGAGGTCTATGTAGTGCCTCATGTGCTTTATATCAGCCCTTATCGATGTATCGATAAACCCCTGCACTTTGCAGATGGACTATCGGGCGCCTTTCCTTAATTTAAAGTTGCCGTAGTGCTTGCTTTCGGTTTCCACTGTTCAAATGGATCCCATCACCAGCGGTCTCACTGTTCTTCAGGTTATTCAAGCAATAGGGCAAGCTTCAGCTCTTTTGTACGGATATGTTGCTTCCGTCTCCAACGCCGACTCGTCCTGTCAGAGTCTACTTAATGAGCTTAGCGCAGTCGGTGGCGTCCTCACCACAGTTATGGTGATCGATAATGACGGCTCTCTTCCACCCAATCTCCGCCATGCACTTTCAAAACTGATGTCCACAGACGGACCAGTTGCAAATTTGCTGGTGGAACTGAAAAGCATTCTGCCAAACGAACAGGCCCGGGAAAGTGGGAAAATGAAGACGATTTCCAGATTGACGTGGCCATTCAAGGAAAAAGAAGCAAGCGCAATCATCGATAAATTGAAAACCTACTGTGGCGAGATCACACAAATTTTAGCAATCGACACATGGTGATCTTACTTGCTTATGATGATTGTTAATATACTAATACTGTTGCAAGGAACACGCTCAAGGAAGTGAAGCTTGAACTCCAGCAAGTCAGTCGGACACTTCAGGAAGGTAACCGAGGAGTCGAGGAATTGAAGAAAGATTCTGCTGCACAAAAGGTGCGCGAACAAGGTGAGTCATTGACTGTCAGTTTCCTTCTCAACCTGTTCAAACATGCGTAGCCGAGGAACGTCGAAAGTTACTCGAATGGATGAGCCCTGTGTTTTGTACTGAAAAGCACGTCACCTCTTGTGACCAGCGCAACCCCGGAACCGGTCGTTGGATTTTCCAAAACGATCAGTTTGTGGCCTGGAACAACTCAGACAGCGCATTCCTATGGTTGAATGGCCAGGGTTGGTTCTATCATTTGCAATTGATTACAGGTCGCTGACACTCGCACCAGCTGGCCACGGAAAGACGATCCTTGCGTAAGTGTAGACTCGTTTGGAGAGTTTCCAGAGCCTACATTGACTTGTGATACTTCAGCTCAGCTGTCGTTGACGAAATTCATGGCAGTGATAAAGCATATCCACAGACCCTCGCCTACTTCTATTGCAATTTTCGAGACGAAAGGACGACAGACGCGGCTGCAGTATTGCGCTCCTTGATTGTTCAGCTGCTTCAACAATCTAAAGATGACTGGATCGCAAAAATAGGCGAACACCAAGAATCGAACACGACAGGGGACCTTGATTCTCTGCGAAACCTCTGGCAGCAAAAACGTGATGCAAAGTCGTGTTCCACAGATCTGAGATTTCTACGACAGCTTCTTGTCGAAGCATCTACGCTAGTTCATCGACCAGTCCTCGTGATTGACGCCTTGGACGAATGTAAGAACTACTCCGACCTGGTCGGACATCTTGTAAACCTTGCTCAAGATGCTCGACTACGACTTTTCGTCACCGGTAGAAGCGAGCCAGACATTCAAGACGCCTTTCATGATCTCCCCACATTGTCGTTGAAGGATAGTGCAGAACAGATGAAAGCAGATATATGCGCGCACATTACAGAGCAGCTGAAGAAGCAGAAGCGTTTGTCACGCCTTCCCGACGCGCTGAAGAAGACAATTTTGCAGAAATTGTTAGAAAAGGCTGAAGGCATGTAAGTCAAGGATTTTGCGCTCGTTACTCGGAAATTCATCGTCATATTATCACGCACAGGTTTCGCTGGGTTCAGTGTCAACTGGACGTCATCATGACGTGCAAAAGACCTGACAGTATTCGGAAAGCCCTCGACGACCTTCCAGCAGGATTATATGAAACGTATGATAGGATCATTCACTCCATCGAAGAAAGAGGGACAGACGATGGCCCAATTACCCAGCGTTGCTTACTTTTGCTGGCCGGCGCATTCACCCCTTTGACGCTTGACCAGCTCAATGAAGCGATGATGATCGAGGTTGGGCGACCGAGCCTCAATGAGGACCTTGGCGTTACGGACATTACGGATATCGTGGCCGCGTGCGGAAGCCTTGTGACCTACAACGAGAGAACTAGGATCGTCGCTCTATCTCATTATAGCGTCAAAGTAGGATTTACTAACCTCCTTCATCCTACTCGTCCGTTGATATGCTACACAATCAGGAATACTTGATCAGTCGCCCTAATAAGATCCTTAAATCGATTTCAGACATGCACGCACGCATCTGTGAGCTCCTAATTACGTATGTGTTATGCGACTTTGTGGATGAGATATGCGCAGAAGGTGCAATACTACCTTTCACGTATGTAAGCTAAGAAACTGATGTTTGTATAGGCACACATCCAGCATTGCAATATCAGCTCTCTGCAAGTCGTGCTGATGTCAGCAAAGATCATCCGTTGCTGAGCTATGCAATTCTAGGATGGAAGCACCTTGGACATGTGTCGGATGAGGAAACTTGTGTTATGGATTCCCTGTCACGGCTGAACTCAGAGTTTCTTCAAAACACCAAAAAACATCGTGTATTGGCAAAACAAGACACGAAAATCACAATCCGGGGATTTAAATTTCAACCACATACAGATAGGTGGTTGAGTGCTAATGTGACTTTTCCCTCACTTCTGTTCATCCCGCTTGAACATGGAAAGCCATGGATGGTCGAATTCATCGTCAAGCAGCATCCCCGTCTACTGGATACGGATATTGCCCCTGGTTGGGGTTCTCCCTTGATTTTCACCATAGCCAAGAACCCTGATTGCCTCAGTATTTTCCTGAAGGCGGGCGTCGACCTCAACAAGCTTTCTTCCTTCGACCCTAATTTATATAACAAACACATTGCTAGTGGCAGCTCCTATGCTCCAATTTCGTGGTCAGCTGTGACTGGAAGCGAAGTCGCCGTGGATCTCCTGCTGTCACAAACGGAGGTCGACCTACCAAGCAATATTCTGCACATGGTTGTTAAGGCGACAATGCCGTCGCATGAATTAATCTACAAATTTCGTCAACGCGGTGCGGATGTGAATTTCATTGCCGCTGGTTCCACCCCTCTCCATTATCTCCTTTCGTTTCGTTCCCATTGGTTACCCCGGCAGTTGTTACGTGCCATAAAAGCGCTCGTTGAACCATCTTGCAACCTTTCCTTGCAGGACCGGACTGCCAGAACAGTACTACACATTGCTCTTGATGGACGTCTGGAAGATATTGTTACATACCTTCTCGAGAGAAACGCAGTACTGTCAGCAATGGCGGCTCTCCTTCCAGACCAATGGAGTTGGGCTACAAACAAGGCGTGGTATCCCAAGGTTCAAGCAGCGATTCTTGCCGCTGATCAACCGTGTACCAGAATTAAAGGAGAGGTGATTTCCACTACTTGGAAATCCAAAATCGTCCAGTTTCCAGTTGCAGTCACTGCCGACTGCGATAACACTGATCCGATTTGTGCTGTCGTTCTTTCAGCGATACTCGATAAGGAGCTGTCAAGTGAGTGACCGCTTTCACCCAGCTATATAAATTACTGATTGACGAAGATTTCACAGGGTTTCACCAGCTCATTGGCGCCAACCTTTCATACTATAATCAGTCACTTCAAACAAGAGTCCAAGACTCTCCAAAAAATGATTCCCCCAAACTCAAATTCAACTTTGCATGGCGGCAAAGGGGGCAACGTGTCTCTAGTCGCTTGTTCGACTATCATCAAGGACACAAAGTTACCAGGATGCTACAGCAGTTAACTGAAGATAAAGACTCGACTGGCACCTCCCTCTTCCTTCATGTGTCTATGGACAGCTTCCAGGACCTCGCAGCCTTTGAAAATGTGACCGAGTTTACACTCGTCATCTACAGGGGTCCTTTCACCGCGTGTTGTCCAAAAATTCCGACGGCTTAGAGTTAGCTGATATTTTTTGAGGGGTGTCCCAAAAGTTTCAGCCACGTTGAAGCCATCAAATATCAGTTGACTTCCACGATGTCGCAAATTTGACCCTTAAATCACTACTGGTGTCGAAAATGGCTCGAACTTAGAGCCACTCTCACCTGCGTACTATCTACGTTTTAGTTACATCCACCTGAACTCAGTTGTAGTTGTACACTAATAGTGACTCGTCGCACATGATAAATTTTCTCATTTTTACGGGCAGGATACCATACTAGCGGTCATCAATCATCTGGTCATGAGCAGATGTATACTAGTGTAGTTGTCCATCCTTGTAGGTGATAGAGATAGATATCACGCTAGCTTTGCAAACACCGTTTATAATTTTCCGTAACTACGTGCAACTCCTACCCTCCAGAGTTATCGCTGAATGAGAAGCCACGCTGTCAATCACACCTGTTAGAGATCCATTGATCAGAGTAGGTAATATTTTCCTTCAAGTTCACTCTCGCTGTAATCTCTACCTATAACGCATTCGTTAGGAATGTTGAGATGCACACTCTACCGTCTGTGATGTTGACTAGTATCCAAACCCCACTGTTGGTTGCCTGGAGGTCCTGCTTCTTCAGAATCTTCGAAAATCCTTGCTTCTAGTGGGGTCAGGCACTTGAGGTCTACTACGTCAGTCACGAAGCTCTCGGCAGGATAGCTTATCATGAGATCAACCCAAGCCATCTTTAACAGCTCGCTGTTGTTCCATTCCTCGTTCCGAGCTCGGACGCGTTTTTTGAAATCACCAGCCTTTCTTCGATGAGCAACGAGGGTGAAGGCGTGCACTAAAGGCATGCTGCCATGTCCTTGATGATTCGGGTGGCCTTCGGAATCGGATTCTTGCGGAACCCATCACCGGAGTGGTCTACCTGTTCTAATTCTGTTAGGACGGAGACACAGTTTGAAAATAATTTATTATGAAGGGCTGAAGATACTTATATCTAAGTTTCACTAACATTTGAAAGTGCTGACGCGCAGGGTAGAGTTTGACGCGGCATGGATGAGGCCGTGATGCGGCACTTCCATGCCGCGTCACTGCCTCGTCACGACCAGTTCTCTCACGGGTTTCGTCGCTAGCTGCTAACATTAACAACCGTTCTGACTTTGATCAATTTGATCCATCGACGAGTAATCCAATTTAAATACTATGTCCATCACCAGCAATTTGAACCCGGAGGTGACTCTTTCTAATGTCTGCATAGGGAAATCATCATTCCATTAGTGCATTCAGTGCCGGTGAAGTGGCCTGCCAGGGAACATTCTCAGACAGCTGAATGTACTTCAAGGTACTACTTACTCCATTGTTTTGCTTTCAGACCCGGAGCCATGGCCCATGGATGCCAGCACCATAACTGGAAGGGTATCCGACGCACAATGATATGGGTACCATCATCATCTCATCTTGTCCCTTCCCTTTAGGCTTAATATTTTCAGGCTACATAATCAACGCAAGACTACTTGCGCTATATAATATCACGATCCAACCGCGTACCATATCTCAACAATGACCTGTCCTGACACAGATCTTCTGCACTCCTTGTCCGCTGAACTCTCTCAGCGGCTCAAAGATCTCATGGATCAAGCCCTGCTCGGATTCATACGACCCAATTCCGTGTCTCAATTTGCTCAACATGCTTCCGAGTTAGCAAACTTCCGCGAGGCCATGGCACAGAAAAATTCGAATGATGATATAGAATTTTTACGCAGCTTCCGAGAATTCATTCCCACCACAAATTACGATCCTTACAGGCCGTTCATAGCCAAGTTTTTTGCGACCCCTTGCAAGGAGTCTGACGTACAGAACATGTTCGCCCCAGGACTGCCCTACTGCTTAGCCGTTTCCAGCACGACATCTGGAAAAGCACCAAAGACATTCCCGATATATCAACCTGCACCACACCTTTTGCATCATCCTTTATATTTGTCACTTCGCCACTCAGAGGGTAGTATCTTATCACCATCTTCTTTGAGTTTTGGGCAAGCCCTGAAAATGGATTTTGAGGACGGTCATAGCTCTAAGGTGTTGCCAGTGTGCTCGGTAACCGTCGGTTTTCTCCGAATGCAAATGAACTGGCACGTCGAGCACGACAAGGACAGAATTGATTTATGGGGTAAGCGGTCGCTCTGCTTTCGCATGTGCATGTTGATCTCTAGGCAACTTTCAGTTCCAGGAAGAACGGATCCATACGCAATTTCCTTGGTGAAGAGCTATCGCGCTTTCTTCATTCTCAATGCGCTATTTGCACTCGCAGACCGTCGGGTGACCACCATTCGCTTCCTCTTCGCCAGTGTATTCGTCAATTTTTTGCAGTACGTAGAGGATGAGTGGCCTCTGCTCATCGACTGCATCGAGAAAGGGATCATCCCGGACATGGAAAACCTAGACCACTTTCGAGAATCTTTGGAGGTCATATCTACATTTGATTGTTAAATTTTTTCATCTCACAATTTCGTGCAGAAACATTTTACTCCAAACCCTCTTCGCGCTGCCGAACTTCGCGAAATTGGGCCTCCTGGAATGCAGGGTTGGGCAGTCCGTGTGTGGCCTGACTTGAAAAAGTTCATTGGGATCACCGGAGGTCCCGCTGCTGCATCTATTCCAAAGGTATGTCAATTGTGGAACGTCTACTACTCAACTGACAGTCAGCAACGCAAGGTCACTCACATCCTCGGGCCTTCTGTTGTTATGCAGGCTCCTTGTTATGGCAGCTCAGAGTGCTATATCGCCATGCCATATTTCAACGGCGACCCTAATACTGACTTCAAGGTAGTACCCATAGATGGGGTCACCGAGTATCTGGACGTGCATTCCAACGAGCCTTCGGAGCGTGTATTGTCCGCCGTAAGAACCGTTCACCGCACCCCAGCTTTGTTTTCTCATCCCTGCCGCAGTGGGAACTTGTGACTGGAGGGCATTACGAGCCCGTCTTGACAACACGCAATGGCTTGTGGAGATACCGCATTGGTGATGTCGTCACCGTGAAAGGCTTTGCGCCAGATGACGGATTACCCGTCATCAATTACCTTCATAGGCGAGAGTGAGTTTGCGATCTCATTGATTCCAGGTTTGGTAACTGAGATGCCCGCCGATGAAGTGGCTCACTTGGACTGGCGTATGGATCAACGTGTACAGAGTCGCAATTGACGAACGCGATCGTATCTGCCTCTACGCGATGGATCGGCCAAATCATAGATTTCACTATTGTGGCGGACGACCGAGATACACCAGTTACATATGGGTACTTGGTGGAAATTGGAGGAGAAATAGGTTTGTGTTGGCTTAGTAGTTTTCCACGCGACTGCGCTAATTCATGTTCACAGGAAAGGATGCGAAGGTGGCGACACAGCAAACATTTGAAGCTCTCATGACAAATAATGAGTATCATATGGCTTTTTGGCAAGGAAGAGCAAGAAAACCAACTATCCGTGTGGTGGAGAGAGGCACGTTCACAGAATATCGCAGGCAGAAATGTGACAAGACAAACGTCTCGATGGGCCAGGTGAAGGTTCCTATCGTCTTATCTGACCCATCGTTCAAGGAATGGTTCCTGCAGAACGTTATTATGGAGTTGTAAGATATTGTACGAGCCGGCTTGAATCATCGAAGAGGGCCAGGACAACATGATATCTGGGCTGAATTTGACTGCCAGATGGTTGGTATTTGCCAGCAATTAGCATTTCGATGACATCACGAATCTGCTTCATGGGATTGCCTTCCTGGTTCGTACTTAGTAACGCTAGTACTTACACGGATGGGGATCCAGTGCGTACATTCCATCTTCTTCCACCCAATCTCTAGAAAATCCTTTCGGAGTCCGTCCTTATCCCCACATATGAAGGGGATTCATCAATCGCCATATGAAAAACATGATCACCATATTTCGTGTGATTCAGCAACTCTTCAAAATCCTTGCCTTCGCAGGAGGTCCCGAATAGTGCTGCCGTGGTCTAGTTCAGTCTAGTTCAGCGAGGGGTGATGAAAAACCATAAACCGAACCTGCGTCCGGTCCAGGGCATATTGTCGAACTCTGAACTGGACCCATGGCTACCGATGAGAACGGTTCAGACGGGACTCACGAAGGGGCAGTGAACCTTGAATCCCCAAATCGTAGGAGCCGCAAAATCGACGCACCGAGGTGAAGCCAGATGAGGAGACAGTAGTAGTGAGGCAATTAGAAACTACAAGGGCATCGGCCTCCGGGTACTTAGTCGGGCTGTCGATTTTCGATACCATCTTGGCGCGCAGCCTCAATACCAACTAAGACAGTGCCAGCGCAGCTTCTTTGTCACAGAGTCACAGACTCACCATCACCTTCTTCTTGGACTATCTAGCCTACGGGAAGTCACCCAATAATCAAACAAATTTGCCAGTTATATTGGTACTTCGTATACAGTACCAAACCTCTAGCCGAGAGGCTCATGACGTACAATCGTGGCTTGTTTTCGGATCAAATGGTTCGATAGCGGTCTGGCAAAAAATTAACCAGTCCTCGAAGCTCTCTACTGCTGGATGCTCTCGGACCGTTTCAAAGTTTGAAAGGGTTCGGAACAAGACTGCGGCAACTTCAACTCAGCCTTCGAGTAAAGGAACAGCCGTCTTCTTTCTGTTTAGTTTGCCTACCTCAGGTAGACTACTATGCTAACTTGAATGCGCTGGCTTACTACTCCAAACTTGAAGATTAATATTGGTATGCCTGGTCACGATCAATATCTACTATTAATGGCATCGTTTAAACAGTTTTCCCTTTGTGGGTCCACGCCCTCCGAGCCCTTGCGCGATGAACAAAGTCGCGTGTCAGCCTATACATGTGGTAGTATGCTCCGAGTCAGTACCGTGTCATGATCGGTTGCATGAAGCCGTATGATCGGTCCTATATGTGGACCAACATCTAAATATCTCATTTCTCGGTATCATTTTACCATTGCTTCCTCTTTCCTCCCCTTAATGTCAGTATCCGTCCTGCATTTACGACCCTCCTCGCCCTCCCATTTGGGCATGTATGCGTGAAATCCTTTGCTTTCCTCACGGAGTAAAGGTTGATCAATATTGACTGCGTCTATGTATCAGAACGTCATGTGTAATTTTGTGTGTTATCGTTCTATTTGTGGTGTTCAGCTGTTTCCTACTCAATGTGTCGTCAATCCGCACTAATCCCAGAGCAAATGCAACGACACTCGCGGATTACAGTACAATCCAATGGTATTGGTTAAATTTCTACCAACTTCCCTCTTTCAAGGTTTAACGACTTCGCAGCGGGAGGCTAGATACAGGTAGGTTTTCCCTTGCTATTCACTTCCAAACATATTAATGTTCGCGCGTACATTCGCCCCAAAGTAAAGGCAGCAACAGGTAGAATCGTCGCAGATCACGGACTTGACCCTGTAGAGATCTCCATGTGAACTTAACTACTCACAGTTGAGTTCTTCTCTCCCAAAAAGTGTAGGATGCCTATCGGTTTTGCACTTGAGCCTATACTCAGAAGAGGGGGCTATATCTATAGATGTTGCTGAGTGATCTAATTTGAATATGGTGCAATATACGCGATACTAACGACCGACTTATAGAAGATGTGAAAGGAGATATCATGCCATCTACATTTGGTACTGGTCGAGCGATGTGCCTCTTTCTCAGGTAAGTACATGCATGGTACACAGCGACCTCTTTTTAATATTCCCAGTTGTGTAAATGCCAGCACAACACGAACCATTTTGGACTCGAATGACTCTACTAAGAAGCATGTAGAAGGGCTCGCATGAGATGTCGCAGGTCAATCCCATCAGGTCATACAAGCCATTTACACTATATAATATCGCAAACTAACCACACACCATATTAAACTAATGTCTCACCCTGACACGGATCTGTTGGGTTCTTTGTCCGCCGAACACTCTCGGCGGCTCAAGGAGCACATGGACCAAGCCCTGCTCGAGTTTATACGGCCAAATTCCGCGTCTCTGTTTGCTCAGCATGCCCCCGAGTTGGCAAAGTTCCGCGAGACTATAGCGCACAGCGATTCGAAGGACGATAATGAATTTTTACGCAGCTTCCGAGAATTCGTTCCCACCACAGACTATGAGCCTTACAGGCCATACATAGCAAAGTTCTTTGCGACCCATTGTAACGAGTCTGACGTAAAGAACCTGTTCGCCCCGGGACTGCCCTACTGCTTAGCCGTGTCTAGCATGACATCTGGCAAATCAGCAAAGACATTTCCAATATATCGACCTGCCCCGCACATGTTGCATCACCCTTTGTATTTGTCGCTCCCCCATTCAGAGGGTAGCGCTTTATCACCATCTTCTTTAGGTCTTTGGCAAGCCCTGGAAATGTACTATGAGGACGGTCGTAGCTCCAAGATGTTACCGGTCTGCTCGGTAACAGTCGGTTTTCTCCGAATGCAAATGAACTGGCATGTCGAGCAGGACAAGGATAGAATTGATTTATGGGGTAAGCCAATCGCTCTGCTTTCGCATGTGCATACTGATCTCTAGGCAACTTTCAGTTCCAGGAAAAACGGATCCATACGCAATTTCCTTGGTGAAGAGCTATCGCGCTTTCTTCATTCTCAATGCGCTATTTGCACTCGCAGACCGTCGGGTGACAATCATTCGCTTCCTCTTCGCCAGTGTATTCGTCAATTTTTTGCAGTACATAGAGGATGAATGGCCTCTACTCATCGACTGCATCGAGAAAGGGATCATCCCAGACATGGAAAACATGGACCACGTGCGGGAATCTTTGGAGGTCATATTTGCGTCGATTGTTACATTTCATTCAGCTCATGATTTCTCTCAGAAACATTTTACTCCAAACCCTCTTCGCGCCGCTGAACTTCGCGAGATTGGGCCTCCTGGAATGCAGGGTTGGGCAGTCCGTGTGTGGCCTGACTTGAAAAAGTTCACTGGGATCACCGGAGGTCCCTCTGCTGCATCCGTTCCAAAGGCACGTCAAGTGTAGAAGGTTGACCATGTGACTAACTGTTGTGACACAAGGTTACTCATGTCCTCGGGCCTTCTGTTGCAATGCAGGCTCCTTGTTATGGCAGCTCAGAGTGCTATATCGCCATACCATATTTCAACGGCGACCCTAATACTGACTTCAAGGTAGTACCCGTTGATGGAGTCACCGAGTATCTGGACGTGCATTCCAACGAGCCTTCGGAGCGTGTATTGTCCGCCGTAAGAACTGTTCACCGCACCCCAGCTTTGTTTTTCTCATCCCTGCCGCAGTGGGAACTTGTGGCTGGAGGGCATTACGAGCCCGTCTTGACGACACGCAATGGCTTGTGGAGATACCGCATTGGCGATGTCGTCACCGTTAAAGGCTTTGCGCCAGATGACGGATTACCCGTCATCAATTACCTTCATAGGCGAGAGTGAGTTACGATATGATTGATTTGTGGCTCAGCAGCTGATATGCCCGCTGATGAAGTGGCTCGCTTGAGCTGGCATATGGATCAACGTGTACAGAGTCACAATTGACGAACGCGATCGTATCTGCCTCTACACGGTGGATCGGCCAAATTACAGATTTTACTATTGTGGCCGACGACAGAGACACGCCAGTCACATATGGGTACTTGGTAGAAATTGGAGGGGAAATAGGTTCGTGCTTGTTTCGGAGTTCTTCCGCGCGAATGCGCTGATTTATATTCACAGGAAAGGACGCGAAATTGGCGATACAGCAAACCTATGAAGACCTCATGAAGAACAACGAGTTCCGTGTTGCGTTTTGGCAAGGGAGAGCAAGGAAACCAACCATCCGTGTGGTGGAAAGAGGCACGTTCACAGAATATCGCAGGCAGAAATGCGACAAGACGAACATCTCGATGGGCCAGGTGAAGGTCCCCATCGTCCTATCCGACGCGACGTTTATAGAATGGCTCCTTCAGAGAGTCGTGGCGGAGCTGTAAGATATTACACAGGAGTCTGGTCGAATTCTTTAAGAGGGCAAGACGAATGATTTTGTTCAGATTACCGCTGGATATGTTGCAGTCTTTGGGAATTGTTATTGAGATGTGGGGGTCTCTTGTACCGACAAGCCTGCGCGTTTTTGATTCAAATCATGTAATAAAAAATTATATCTTTGTTGTTCTTTGCGGGGCCTCGTGAGCACTAAAGAGAAAAGTGAAGACCGGTTGTTACTCACAATCGATCCTTTACTCTTCTCTTTAGCATGTCATCCGACACAAGCCAACAGAGAAATTTCGAGAAACAGAAAATAGAAAGTGATATTGGCCAGTACACCAGGTAATGCAAATTGTATATATACCAACATTAGTGGTAATGGTAATGGTTCATCAGCGATACGCATGTCAGACTAAGACCTGCGCTGGTTTGTACATGATTCGGAAGCAATACGATGATAATCGCAGATGTCAGATAGTATGTATCAGTGCGGTACTCAAGAGGACCGCTCTGGCTCAGACATCATATCCCAGTCGCTACTATCCAGATCATCGACATTGTCACTGGCAGACGCGTCAGACCAGGATCCAGACTCAGAACTCCCACTGGCACTTCTAGGCCGATCAATATTGATAGGTATCAGAGGGCGCTGGGTCCACGATAGCCGACTGCTCGAGGAACTTGCACCTGAGGTAGGGATTCTCTGTAGCGCTCGCCATGAAGGCGCTACGTCACTCTCATCCTCAGATTCAAATTCAGAAACGCTCGAAGGAACTGAAGGCGAGCGGGGTGGATCAGGGATCGATGTCGAAGGGATGTAGAGATCATAGGGAGAAGGCGAAGACTGTCGCGAGACATCATCCAGCTCATGCAATGGGTTCCATCTCGGGCGACTATCCCCGAAATCAAGATATTCTTGCATGACAGTGGAGATAGCTGCAGCGCCAGGGTTTGGCGAAGGCGGCACAGAACCATAGGAGGAGGATTGGCATGAGGAAGATGACATATCTGAAGGCCACGGGTCAATGATCGTGCGGTTGGATTGGCGTGGAGTTTCCCTATCGCGCAGTGTGTCCGTGCTCGACACCCTCCTGATCCTATTATGCTTCTCATCCCATTTCACCATATCCTCTCTCTCCCTCGTGTGTCGCGCGAACATTTCATCCCACAAGGTCGGCACTGCGCCCTTGGGCTTCAACACATGCCTAAGCGCCCACTCCGTATCAAGCATCGCCAGGTATGTGACATCCTTCCAAACTCCAACCACACCCCCTCTCTCCGGCTTAAACACCGAACGCCGCCGGGTACCTTCATGTGTGAAGCCCTGTCCCACGAAAAGCCGCATCGCGCGATCTTTCTGGGCGTCATCCATGAACGCTGCTTGGATGCGATGGAACTTGAGGTCTTCAAATGCCCATTTCAGCGCAAGATCCACGGCTTCGCGAGCAAAGCCCTTGCGTTGATGGCATTTAGAGATGATGATCCCAACATTTGCTTCTTGTGCTGCACTCTGTGCGGGGGCAGCGGTGACATACACGAGGCCGATCGGTTCCTCTTCATAGGGGATTTCATCCTCTAAAGGAACGAAATCGCCGGATGCTGGGTCCGTGAAATTCCTCCTCAGCACCACAATAGCGCAAAGCAAGCAGTCTTCCGCGAAATTGATCAGGTCTGGTATGGGCGCTTGCATTGGCTCTACTGCGCTTTCCATGAGTTCGTTCCACAGAACGTCGAGAGGAGCATTCTGGTAGTTGTTGAAGTCGAGCGGCGTGAGAGCCACATTTTGTGAGTGCGTTAACATGACAGGCGAGCGATGGGACAAGGGAGTGGGGGTGCTGCGGCTGTATCGTGTGTCCAAAAGATATATAGTTTCAGAGACGCCCACAGCAATTGGTGAGGTTGTTTCACAGCCAGCACAGATCACTGCTAAATTTGGTTTGTGAAGATGTAAATAACTTCGTATTTGGACTTGGGCGCAGCGAAGTATCCTCGGAGGTCTGTCGAGTATCATTCGAGTTTGTACGTATTGAAAACAGGGGTTGGCTCCCACGAAACATGAGGTTGGATCAATTGAAATGACATTCCAGACGAACATTCGTTATACGTGACACGGCGATGCAGTGAGAAGGTTGCCTTTAAGGCTCTAGTCTCAAGTGCGATAAGAAAGGCCCAGTATCTAATAATATAAGGCGTATCAGATTATTTGGGATGAACGTTCGATTCATATCCCTCCGAAGGGCAAGAGAGGTGCTGCCTGTGTGACATCGAGCGTGAGCGGGATGTCCATGATCCACCTCGTCATCATGTCCTGCGTATGGTATGAGCTAAAAAAACCTAAACACTTGGATTCTAACTCACCAAGGCGGCCTCAGGTTGGTCGTAAGGAACCATGTGCCTGGAAAGATAGATGGTTAATTGTCGAGACACATAACAAGGTGTGGGTTTCCTCACCCAGATTCGTAAACAGTAACGAAGGTAACGTTGCCAGCGCCAGATCCACCGCCACCGGCAGACCGGACGGTACCGGCAATCTTTCCAGAACGTATTGTTACCCACTGCTCAGTAGTAGCCGTAGAGAACTCATCCGTGAAGATAGTGTCAAGTTGTTCGACCCAACGCTCGTTTCCCTGAAATATACGTGAGCTCACGACAAACAAACCTAAATGATGACAGATGTACCATGTAATTGCACATCATATCTGAGAATGTCATCAGAAACATGCGGCCACAATAGAAGGTTTAGCCTCACCCGCGTTACCAGCATAGATCAACATCCTGACACCATCATTTATCATATCTGTCAACAATTGCGGTGTATCATGCATCGAATCACCCTGAAGCATAAACGCCTGATTGACAGCCATGTTACACGACTCAAACTTCTGCTGTGGATTCACACCAAGTGCAGCTTTGACTTCAGGATCGTTCATGTAAGTCTCAATCCAACCCATCTGACGGTAACACAGAGGGCCGTCTTTCTCACGATCGCATTTGATACGCGCATCGTAAGGGTTGAGACCGGATTCTGAAGGGCAAAGTTCAGGCGTGATTAGATCGTAACGATGGCACATACGTTGGATGGGAGCGTAAAGCTGAGAGTTGCAATACAACGCAGCAGGTACGCAAGTTAAACGAGAGTTAAAATCACGACAAGATTTGATCAGCCTCTGGCAGGTCGGCACTTTGCTCCTCAAGGCAGTGCATTGCGCACCATTGGGGTCGTCATAGATCGGGTACGGTCCTTCGCAGAGATAGTCAGGTATCGATGCCATTTGGACAAAGTTGTCGGTCATTCCATTGCCTATCATGACAGAGGCAAGGTTGATCTTGACAAGTCCGGCAGCGGGCGAAAAAGGAAGCTGTTGGTTCTCGGTGTAGATGACGTTCGCAATGTTCGGGACATAGGTGCCGCCATAACTCTCGGCGGCGAGATGGAAAGGTTGAGTGGAGTATTCGGGGAAGCGGCTGAGGAAGAGTTCCATGAAGGCGTAAACATCCTTTCCAGCAACAGGGCTCGAGTCGACGGTACTGCCATCTTCAGAGTACGAGAATCCAACGTTAATGGGCTGGTCGAGGAAAATGACGTTTGCGTGGGTATTCCAGCTGTGAGGGTTAAACGTCGTGTTGGTGCCTTCGTCAGCGATGTTACAAGGACCAAGTTCGAACAAAAGGCCAGTAGAGGAGCTACATCCTGGACCGCCGTTAAGCCACATCACAAGGGGCGCATCTTCAGGAGAGTTGCGTGACTCAAAGAACCTAAAAGAAAACAAAGATTGAAAGTTTTACAAATAACGGAAGAAAAAAAAGATGGGATCACCAACCAGAAGAACAGGTGCTTATCATCGGTGATATCAAGGTAACCGGAGTACTGTTTCACCGAAGGGTCACAAAGCTGGGGCTCTGTGACCCTGAGCTTGTAATCACCAAAATGAGGGTGTTGAACCAGCTCATCTGCGACGGTTACTTCAGTAAGGGGGTCAACCAGATCAGGCATGCGGACTTACAGGTTAAGCCGTGTTGCTTGATGAACTGCTTCCCATTTTCAAACCATTTATGCACTCTCTCGGCATCTGGTAGGGGGAAGAGACCACTTTGAACATGGTCAGTCCCACCAAGAACGACTTGTGTGTTCTCGGCTGGGGCTGCGAGGATTGCTGGTATGACAAGAGCTAGAGGAAGGAGACCGAGGATCTTCTTCATGTTGAATAATAGCCTCAAGTTGGAACGACTGAGACTCTTCCTTCTTTCAAATCAAAAGACGACTACGAGAGGTATCAGGTTGGACTTGTGGGATTGCGGTTACGAAGCTGCACGGCACCGTGCTTGCGGCAACGCCGTGTATGCCACAAGGCTTGTTTGGCAGCTGGAACAAACAACCGTGTAACATGCTATATGCCAATGCGTGTGATCAACCCTCGTGGATGTGGCTAGCCTCTAAGAAAGCAGCCGCTCCGGATAAATAATTCTTGACCTTCCACAAGCTTGAATTAATATTAATATAGTACCGCATGTAACAGGAGCTGATGATAATCAGCAACATAACTTGAAGAGGTCAAGCCATCAGATCGTCCACGCGCCCGTCCGATCCGAGTCTAGGATCATATATTTGTAGTGGGTATAGTCCCAGGAAGTTTGATAAATAGGCTGTTCGACATCAATATCATGCTTCAGCACAATCCCTGAGATAACTAGTTTCGGAATGCTTCAAGATCCAGCACTGCCGAAGAAATCTTTAGTACTGATTGATGATCATGAACTGTTCTCGTGCCAGTGGAGCTTATTTCAATACATCCATGCACCAATTATATTCAAATTATTCGTAGTATCAGTTCAATTTGAAGTAAACGCCCGTAACAAATGCTTATGGACAGCTTTAGGTATGTATAACAAGCGACTCGAAAGTGGGTGTACAGCGTCCTGCACTAATATGCCCTGCACCATGGCCTCAGAAGAAAGGGAGAACTACAGGCTGCGTAGAGGAGGGAGTGAATCTAAAGTGTCCCTGAGGTGTAAAAGTGCATTTGCGACAAATAAAGCCGAAGATGACAACGGCTGATGGTACAACATAGTCACAGGCATGAGCTGTGGGAGGCCGTGGGAATTCTGTGCAGGTATCTCAAGTGGGGAGAAAGGTATCGGATATTAGGTTACAAGCGCGCTTCTCCTTAGGTTATCGCGGACGAGAACATCTTGAACTGGTAATATAAATCGAGTCAGCTACAGTCTCCATGGAATATAGAAGTACATACCGTTCTCGAGGATATATGTTGTCGATTTTGTGTCCTGTAAGATAAGCGCGGTTACCAGGAGTACCTATGGATAACGGCTAGAGATCTTACAGTTACAGATGTAAGATGGAAGTAGTACAGTCGATCAGGAGTATGCTCTTTTAACAGGCCAGCAAATTTTTTCTTTAAATCTGACAAGACGACACGTCAGAAAGTAACTTGACAACAGAAAACATGACTTACATTGACTAGCACTTTCAAAGTCATTCGGCCGACTCCCGTAGCTGACGATGTAGTCAGCTAACCGAATGCCCGAAGCGAGCTTCGCGCGAAGGATATCGCATTTATTTAGAAACAATATCAGCTCCGTCTTCTTCAATAGGGGATTAGACACGATAGACTTCCAGAGAAGGAAAGAATCGGCCTATGCCACAAAGAATGAGCCAAAATCAGGGGGAGGAGATAAGGCGTACCAATCTATTTACAGATGGGTCTTCTTGGAGAACTTGGTCAAAGCAACTTATGGGTGCCAAGAAGATGATGGCGTTCATATCATCAAAGTATGGAACCCATGCGGCTCTCTGCAAAAAAGGCACTTGAGCCGGATCCTTGTTGACACGATACATGACTCACCAGTGATCTCTGGCCACCAACATCGAACACGCGCCAGTCATGGCTCATAGGCGATCCCATGTGACCTAGTCCATAATCGGTCAAAATCCACTAGGAATGATGTCGTTGCACAAACCTGTTTTCATAGTAAATCGATGTTCTGACACTCCAAGCGTCTTTAGTCGCGCACGCAGAACATCATCTGAATTTCAAATAAGTGTCGATTACGTGCTATCAAGAATCATTTGAACTTACCGTCAGTGGGTATGTACCGCGGTGAAGTTACGCGATCTAGTGCATCGAGGAAGCTGAGTGGTCATGAGAGCAAGATACGATATCATTATTCAAAAACGTACAACCCGGCCATCTCTTCCGGTCTCATCTTCTCGATCTCCATCAACTTCCGAATGATAGGATCTGTCCAAAGGCGTTTCATATCTTCTGCGCAAGCGTTCAGAACTACACCAGGATCGTCCGGGTCGGACCAGTCGATTAGATCTGCACTGTCACAACTATTTCGACCCATGAGGCGATTGAAGGTGTTCTTCCAACCAGCGGAAGAGTTGACACTGATTTCTTGCTGACTGGGAAGAGATTGAGCAGGATTGGCTAAATTGGAGAGCTGGGCGTGGCCATTGGGGAGAAGCTTCTTCATTAAGACAGCCTCGACTTGTAACAATGGAGCTAAGCGCATCTTGAGTTTCAAATGTTCTGAGTTGAGTGGAGGGTATTCTTTGGAGGGAGTATGATTCATCGAGGTTGAAGGGTTATGTGCTGAGGAATGTGCCCTGGACATTAGGTCCAATATGGCGTGGATAGATTGAACAACATTGAGTTGAATGACGGCTCTCCATGAAGCACGCTCTGAGCGAAAGGCCTAGAGGATGGATTATCAGTATTTGCGGTTCCCTGTACTCCGGAGATTAATCCGTTGTAACGCGCACTTTAGGAGAGTTCATGAGTTGGAAGTCTGCAATGTACCCAAATGAAGGTAAATTGTAGTCTGACCATAAATAGAATGGGGCTTACTTTTGAGCGTTGTCGATTTGCCTGCAAGCTCCGAGTGAGCTGGGAGGTGGGAGAAAGGCTACATGGGAACTCACCTGATTCACTTTGACCTGGAGATGATTAATGGGATATCTCGAGTTGAAGAGTAGTAGGAGCGCACCTAGGAGTAGTATCTTGATTGCTTTAGGACCTTTCTTCTCTGAGATACGTTGTCTGTTGAGCTCTTCATCAATTGCGTCAGAAACGCGCTTTGCTTCTTGCTCTGCTGCAATTCGTTCTTCTCGCTCTGTAGGTGTTTCATAGGAAGGAGGTGCAATTGCTCTGGTAAGTGGATCGTCCTCTGAGACTCTGAGTCGTTTGGAAGTTGGCATGAGTGTGAAAACTGAGTTGAAGGAGAAAGATGATAAGATGGGAATGAGACTGCTGATAGAATAATGGTACAGAGCCAGTGGCGGTTGAGGATGGAAAGAAAGTGAAGGTCTGACGTGATATTTGATGAAAGTAGTCACACTTAAAGGTACATAGACCTACGATATTTAGGATCGGCAGTACCCCCCATGAAGTTCCGAACTTGTGACTTGATCCTATCCTCCTGTCAAAATTTGACTATAGACCAACACAGATACTTCCTTTCGACATCCATGTGCCTCAGTATACACGCATTTCCGTTTTCATCTTGAGCGTTCTTCTCGCAAATTGCAAACCAATTCTGTCAACTTTTTATTATTACTCACCCATTGACGGCCGTGTGAGGTATGGTCTGGCGAGGTCTTGCTAAACATGGCCTTATCAAATTCTCCAATGTGATGATGAAAACAGAATTTTGGACTCTTCTGATAGTACCAATCTGGCAAATTAGTATCTCCTCATTTTAAGGAGCAGCGGCATAAAATACTCCTTGACTTTTTCAATTCCGCGATTCTCTTCAGATTTGCCTCCGTTTTATGCCAAGCAGGGTCTCTGTACACCCCTTGCGCCATCCTATATGCCGAAATATTCCTCTCCGCCGATACATTATCGAGGGCGCAATAAACCCTCCACCGGCCGGAATCGGTTCCGATAAATTTCCAAATTATGATCTATACCTCTCCTCCAATATTAATGGAAATGGAAATATTAATCATCCCTTATGGCTGTGATCCCATGCCAATCACAGAATCCGAGAACACCCTCTCGTCCTACTTTTTTGCCTAATCGATCAACCCCCCATTTGAAGTCACAAAATGTCCCACACAACAAAAGTGGAATTTATGAGCCTTGTTAATGGGTGGCTATCTCGCTAGTGCTCTTGTGCGCAGTGCTGTGCGAACAACGTCAGCCGCCGTGCTCACCGGCCTCGTTAGAAGAATGCTGCACTGCAACGGTTACAGTCCTCCGTAGACCCGTTTATTCTTTCATTAATGTAGCTCAGCGGCAGCCGCACTAGTCTCGTTTGGTTTAATGACCAGTCACTTTGGATGTATTGCTTGGTCAGGTCGCCGAACCCATCTCGATCGGCCCTCGGACAGCAACCGTCGCTCACATAAATTCGTTCTTAGTTCCTTGGTTGGCAGTTTCAGAGGAATAGAATCGACCTTCTTCTTTTTCACTCCTCACCCAGGCGGGTGGCAACACCCCCAAGCTTCAAGTTGCCAGCAACACCAACGTCGTCATGCAAACATGTTGTGTCGGCGTCGAGATTCTGCAAAGAACGAAGACGTATTCCGAAGCTTCTAACCCCCTCCATTCAAGTCTGACGTACAGAACGGTGAGCATCCTGGTGCCTACATCTCACGTGGCGTCTAAGCGAATTGCTCCCGCGGTATCAAGCGCTCCGTGCCAGTTGTCCCGCCAACAGACCCTTTTAGCAGCCGCGGGTCTCCCGCCAGTAAAATCGCTTCCGATCCCGAAACGTCAGCATTTACATCTGCACCTGTCTCGGCGACACTCCCGGACTAAGCCTAGACTGCTGCATTGCTGGCTCTTTCTTAGACTTGTCACGCTGTACGAAAACAGTATCATTGTTCTGTCTCGCCACCTATTCATTCTTGTGATATATGCTCCCTCGTGTTTCACTCCATTTCGATCTCTTTCTGGTGGTACTAAGACGCTGTTGACAATAGTGTCATGACAGAACGTTCGCCACTTGTCATGGTCCGTAAAGTACACCCTTACTCGCCAGGACCCTCTATTGATCACAGATGACGTCGCAGCAGCAGCCACCTGCCATCGATTAGTATGTATTCTTGATCCATTATGGTCAGATGGTGTCCTGCCGCAGGGCTGTGTCTATCACTTACAGGGTGCAATAGCACGGATCATCGATCGCCAACTACAAGGGACTGTCCAGCTGGGTTTCAAGACAACTGTTTCCGCGCCTCATATCGAATTGAAGAAGACAATCCGTCAGAACCCTTGATATATGTTGAGCCCCTCTTTTTCGTTCCTTGGCCTGCTTTCAGCCTAATTGTGTTTCCATTCCTGTCGATGTAGATCGCATTTATCATGTGAAATTGCATGTATGCACAGTCTTGTATCGTATTGGTGTTAATTGTGAGTCACATGCATGATGGTATGGATGCATATAAGACATTGAGGTATCTATTCACTTGCCTGGTCATGAACGTTTGAACTTTCGATAGATGTCATGTCACATTACATCATGATGTACACGTACCAGTACGTGGAAGGGGCATGTGGACACTGATCCTACGTCGCGATGTGGTCTTCGTTGGTGAGTAGGCGGTGGAGTGGAATACCCCTTCCAGCGTGGGTTGGTGCAGGTGGGTGTCTGCTACGCATCTGGGCGGCTTAGTGAGTATGACTTCGGGTGTAGTGTTCGTCATTAGGTTGAGGCTACTTCAACCTCCGTCTGCCAGAGGCAGGCACATTGCCAACCGTGGATGGCCGATGACATGTCACATTACATCATGATGTACCAGTACGTGGAAGGGGTAAGTGGACACTGATCCTACGTCGCAATGTGGTCTTTGTTAGTGGCAGTCAGAGTAGGCGGTGTTTGGTGCATGTGGGTATTTGCCACCATCTGGGTGGCTTAGTGAGTAGGGCTTCGGGCGTTGTCGTAAGTAGTGTTCATCATTAGTTTGAGGCTACTTCAACATCCGTCTGCAAGAGGCAGGCACATTGCCAATCGTGCCAGTCCAGCAGTTTTCAAAACCCGATTTTGGATGCTAAATCGCAACTATACGAAAGAACGACTGGCGTCCTGAATCCCTTCAAGTTAGCTGACATAGGTCGACCACTCTGTTACAGAAATATTAGGAGAGGTGCAGCAAGCGACGAGGTGATAATGGGTAGGCAGCTGGATATTCCGATAGATTATTTTGACGATGTGTACATTAGTATTAACGTAGCCCACGTGTGCTTTTGAAACCGCTACATATTTGTGATGGGCATTATTAACCCCTATACAATCCTGCCAGATAGCGCTTACTCATATGTAACTAAAAATATCTGTCAAATTCCCGGGTCACTGCGTTGGAGTCTAAGCTTACTCCCGGAATACCACAAAGTATTCCGAGCTCTCACAGCTCTCATTGCGGGCCGGTACTCTAGATTCGTGCCATCTTGACGTGGCGTACACTACTCCAGGTAGTATACGTCACGCTGTGTCTAGCATACATATTTGTTTGGTGTTGCCATGGTCTGTCGAAACTACGCAAGACCAAAAAATTGGCGCAGTATTGCGCAAATTTTGAAACTTGAGGCTTAGCTATATAAGAGTCTGTTCGGCAACCAAATGTTGACCAACATTTGGCCAACATCATGTGAGATGTTCTCGGCTGACCATTTTGCCGAAAGTCGGAGCTCGAATAACATAGATCGAATTCGGACTAACCCTAGTACGCTGATATCTATCAGTATAACTTGAATACATAGTTGATTCGTACTTTATGGATCCCTCCTCCAATGGATCTTCAATCAGAGCTCCCAAACTTCGTGCCCCAACGTCCAGAAGTTCGACGCCGTCTCATCCAATACTCGATCCTTCTAGTCAGCATCTTAATCAGCGCCACAGCCAACATATTAGCATCAGTGTATGCCAAAGATCCGGAGCCTTATCATACATCGGCACTCTCTGGTGAAGCCTGGGTGATGGAGCTGTTGTCTGGTCACCCGGAACGAATTCGATGTGAACTCGGCATGCATGCGCATGTTTTCGCAGAGCTTATATCCGAGCTTCGTATCCTTGGCCATACCAACTCCAAGTTTGTTTCACTAGAGGAACAACTTGCGATTTTTCTATATACATCTGTCACAGGCCTGTCCATCAGGCATGTTGGCGAAAGATTTCAACGCTCGAATGATACAATTTCTCGGTAAGTACACAGTAATACTAGTTATGATAGTACATTGATGCCATTGTATATGCTACATAGTTATTTTCGCAAAATGCTCAAGATATTCTCGTCCTCCCCCTTCTATACTAACCACGTTCACTTGCCGGATGACTCCATTCCCGCCAAAATTCGCCTTGACCCCAAGTTTTGGCCGTTTTTCAAAGACGCAGTCGGGGCTATTGACGGTAGCCACATTCATGCATCGCCTCGTGCATTTGAGCGAGGTCCCTATCGTAATCGAAAGGGATTTGTCTCACAAAACTGCCTGTTTGCTTGTGACTTCAGGCTCAACTTCACATATGCACTTACTGGCTGGGAGGGGTCAGCCACAGATGCACGTGTCTACGAGGCCGCAGAGGGCCATGACCTTCGCATTCCTGTAGGGAAATACTTCCTTGCAGATGCAGGTTTCCCTCTGCGACCTGAACTACTCATTCCATATCGTAATGTGCGTTATCACCTTGCGGAATGGGACCGTGCAAGTTTAAGGTGAGTGTAATGGTATTATTCTTTCTGCTATCCACTAATTATTTACAGGCCAAATACGAAAGAAGAATTATTTAATCTGCGTCATTCATCCGCTCGAAATGTCATTGAGCGGATATTCGGCATTCTCAAACGACGTTTCCGAATACTCCTTCTATCGCCACCATACGCTATGAGCATACAAGCGCAGATTCCGGCTGCATTATGCAGCATACACAACTTTATCCGTTTCCATGATCCAGGAGAAGGTAAATTGCCTGACACATACTATCCCGGTGGTGGTATGCATGGTGCAAACTTGGAGCAGGAACCAGTGGAGGCCGAGGCTTCAGCTGCGCACAATGATCTGCGCTTGAGGCGTGATCGCATTGCGGAAGAGATGTGGGTGGATTATCAGCGTGTTTTGCAAGAAAGAACTGACTTTCAAGTTGCCGATGATGACGAAGATTTTTTGGAGCAAGGGTATGATGAGTATGAACTGGATTGATTCTTACTGGTAGTATGTAGTTGTACCTTCACAGTGTTATGACTATCAAACAAGAAGTCTTGATGAGCGATTCTCGTCAGCAGCAGCAACCTCAGCCATCTACTCCTGATCCGTTCTGCTGAGCAAGACGTCTTGATGAGCGGTTCTCGTCAGCAGCAACAACCTCAGCCATCTACTCCTGATCCGTTCTGCTGAGCAAGACGTCTTGATGAGCGATTCTCGTCAGCAGCAGCAACCTCAGCCATCTACTCCTGATCCGTTCTGCCGAGCAAGACGTCTTGATGAGCGGTTCTCGTCAGCAGCAACAACCTCAGCCATCTACTCCTGATCCGTTCTGCTGAGCAAGACGTCTTGATGAGCAATTCTCGTCAGCAGCAACAACCTCAGCCATCCACTCCTGATCCGTTCTGCCGAGCAAGACGTCCCCATGAATATTGTGCATAATAAACAGTACAGTACATGAAATGGATACTACATGTTGGTATGACAAATGTAACAAGCGGCAAGACAAATGTATGATAGTGCTACTACGATGGAGACTCAAGAAGTTGTGAGATAAAGGCACGGCGCGTCTCAAAGTCATCCTCCAGCCCAACGTAAATAGCGAGCTTGTTGTCCCCTCCTGCAAGGGAAAATATATGCAGGAGGCTGGCTCTCTGAGCGACCGTCAGATCCCCATCTTTACTGCGCATAATCCCCAGGCCACGAGAGATGATGGTTGGTACACTAGGAACTGGCAGTTCAAGTGGTCCGTTCATGTTCTTCTCGATGACATCTGTGAGGCGATTGATACTACCTTGCATGTTCATGACGGCAGCGGCTGGAGTGATCTTCGCTGCAATCTTTGCAGCACTGCTAATCCCCATCTGTGTGTCGCCATGTGCCGACATCCGGGCCTTCTTGGGAGCCGGCAGCTGGGATGACACCAACGTTGATGAAAGTGGGAGAGATGCCTGAGTATCTGGATTAGTGGACATGGGAGTGGAGCCAGTATTTTGAGATGAAGTCTCCGCGAGGTCAAGCAGGGTGTTAGTGCGCAAACGTTTGCTGGACTGGGAGCCACCAGCCGCATGAGTAGTAGTGGAGCTGTCATGAAGCATGTTGCTAGATGGCATCATTAAGTTAGGGCTCATGTCTGGCACATCACTAGGGCCAGCGGCTCCAGCAGAGATGACATCGACATCCATGTCAAGAAGGTCAAGCCCCCCATCGATGGAATCAAGTACGTCATCTGTGGTGTTGATGGACGGAGGGGGTGCGGTAGCAGGGTGCAAAGAGTTCCTTCCACGAGCGCCGCTATTGTCCCCTAGGATCATCTGCATGTTGCTGTATGGAGGCCACCCTTTGTTGCGAAAGGGCCGTATTGCAGCGCGTGACTTCTTGTGTGTCAGTGAAATGTTGCAATGAACTTTATTATAATGACGTACCTTAGGATCAATGTATGTATCCCAAACACTGGCAGCAGCGGTGCCCTCAATTCCAGCCCCACGCACATTATCCCAGTGGAAGCCAGATACATTGCGATATATTTCAATTTGATTGAAGATTTTTTTGAGCTAAAACGATCTTATTAATTCATAATCATTCAAGGTAAAATCACATACCGACGTCCATTTTGTCTTGACCATTTTGCCTATCTTTGGAGGGCCAATTCTTTGGATCGCACCATCGGCATTGATTGCTGCTGCTGCATTGTTGAAGGTAGCCATCGTAAAGTTTCCGCCATCGCCACTAGCTGCACGATTCTCAATTAAATGTTGAAGTAGGACATCCACTTCTGCGTCCTGCCAGTGGGCCTTTGTGTTGTCAGCCTGCGATGTTATTTCTGGTTGGGCCATAAGAACCGTCGTAAAGCTGGCACAGATAGCAGTAAGTGCAATAACAGAAGTACAGATTCTTTGCCGATGATGACAGTCAATAAGATAAGCGTTCATGGTAGATGTACAGGTATGAGGTGTAAGGTTTGAGCTCCGACATCTGGGACGCTTGAAGCCGAGAACATGTTGGCCAAATGTTGGCCAAATGTTGGTCAACATTTGGTTGCCGAACAGACTCTAACCTGCAAGTTGCAAGTGATGGCAATGGCCTTGTGTCGACCGTCATGAGAGAGCCAAGCCTTTCCGTGGAAATGGAAACGTCCATTTCACCTAATTTTGGTCCAAAATTGGGACAACAAATATTTGGGCTACCCCAACAAGTTGGCGCACCGAATGATGGTGGCACTTCCAGAGTGCTCATCACTCTGACAACATAGGTTTATAGTCCCTTGACGCGTTTTCAAGTTGTTTGCGTCAAAGTTGTTGCAGAAAAAAAGAGACAGAAAGTGAGGAAAAAGATACGTATACCTTTTAGGTTTATTCTTCATTCGTGTCAAATTCAAATGGTTTAATATTTTAGCGCAGCGCGTTACGAAATCAAATTATCTCCAACCCCAAAGAATTTGCGCCAAATAAATGCTCGCTGGTCACTCCGTTCCTTTTCTTTCTTGACCACCTTCCTTCATGTCGTCCGTCTCTCCAGTTCGCTCGACGCCTCCGTCGGTGGAGACTCTCACTCCTCCTATAACTCCGAAGCTCAATGGCGACGCTAACTCAGTGCCCTTAAAGAAGTTCATTGAGGATCCCGAGCACGTCCCTGCCGACGCAAATATTCCTGATAACTACGTGTCATACACTCTCAAGCATCAAAAATCTCTTCCTCCAATCAGTTGGGACAACTGGTACACAGAGTTGAACTGGCTACACGTTGCAATTCTCGCTGGCACGCCTGTTGTAGGTCTCGTTGGCGCGTATTACACTCGCCTTCGATGGGAGACTGCCGTTTGGTCAGTGGTATATTATTACATGACTGGCCTCGGTAAGTTTTGGCTTTTATTTTCATATACGCTTTCTTATCATGGTTTTCAGGCATCACTGCGGGTTACCACCGGCTATGGGCACACCGTTCATACAACGCGTCGAAGCCTCTTCAGTACATTCTTGCATTTGTCGGTGCAGGTGCAGTTGAGGGCTCTATTAAATGGTGGTCACGAGGACACCGTGCTCACCACCGTTATACTGACACCGACCTTGACCCATACAACGCACACCGCGGTCTCCTATGGTCACACATTGGGTGGATGGTTGTCAAGCCCCGTCGCAAGCCTGGTGTTGCTGATGTTAGCGACTTGACAAGGAACGAAGTTGTAAGGTGGCAGCACAAATACTACCTGACCCTTGTCGTGGTTATGGGTTTCCTCTTCCCTACTGTTGTGGCTGGTCTTGGTTGGGGCGACTGGCAAGGTGGCTACATATATGCCGCTCTTCTGCGTCTTTGCTTTGTTCACCATGTGCGTTTGTTGTTGCATTTTATTCCGATGAATTGTTTGACCTCGTGCATATAGTCCACATTCTGTGTTAATTCACTTGCTCATTGGTTGGGTGAAACACCATTCGATGACAAACACAGTCCTCGTGACCATCTCATCACTGCTCTCGTCACAATTGGTGAAGGATACCACAACTTCCACCACCAGTTCCCTATGGACTATCGCAATGCCATCAAGTGGTATCAATATGACCCTACGAAGTGGTTCATTTGGTCTTGCCAGAAGCTTGGTATTGCAAGCCATCTCAAGGTATTTCTATTGCGAATCCGCTAGGATGATTGACTCACGCAGGTCTTTAGTCGTTCCCTGACAATGAGGTCCGCAAAGGTCAGCTTACCATGCAACTTAAGCGTCTTCGCGAGACCCAGGAGACCTTGGCATGGCCTTCTGATAACAGTGACTTGCCCGTCATTTCCTGGGAGAGCTGTGCGTATTTTTCAGCGTGTGCTATATATATTCTCTAATATATCGTGTAGACCTTGAACAAGCTAAAAGTCGTCCACTCATTTGCATTGCTGGGTTCATCCACGACGTTTCAGACTTCCTTGACGACCACCCAGGAGGCCGTCACTTGTTAACGAAGAACATTGGCCGAGACGCCACTACAGCATTCTTTGGAGGTGTTTATGATCACAGTAACGCCGCACATAATGTGAGTCGTTCTACTTGTCCCACGACTACATCTTGATCAATATCTTCTGCAGCTCCTTGCAATGAAGCGCGTCGGTGTTCTTCATGGTGGGGCTCCACATGGCCTTGAAGACAAGACCATTCCTCCAAGTCAGCGTCTCCGCATTGCACGATACAATGAGATCGGCGGTAGTGGCTACAGCTCCGCAGCCCACTCTGATGGCGAGGGTCTCCTTGGATAATACCTTCCCGGCCCTAGATGCGCGTCCATTCAGGATAGAATTTTCAGACTTTATTACATTCAGCACTCCCGCAATTATTGACTTTGCATATAGTCGCTTGCTTGCAATACCGGCTGTGCCTTAAAAAGCATGTCGACCCTTTCCCCTATTTCTCTTCATACGATACGCACGCCCCGCTGTTACGCCTTGTCATGTTTGCGATGGTAATACAAAGGCAGAATGTACGATATACATACTTTGGTGTTATGCCGTTATGGCTCGAACTGGGTTGTTATCACTCACTGGATATGATTTTGAGGGTGTTACATTGTAGTATCAAAATTAGAGTGGCGTCTTATGTGATGGCAAATTTTAAGGTTATGATACGGACTATCAGCCCATTTTTTGACCCTGTGGAAATTAATACCCCATTAGCAACATAAACGGCGCCAGCACCAGCCCCTGACTCGCTTCTCAAAGTCGCCCCATGGTTTCCATCTTTTCATTTTATTTTGCGTTAGCGACTGCTAATCCTATGTGATTCTACTGTCAATGCATAATGTTCTTCGGCTCATGCGACAGACGTCAAGTGGTAAGCCTGACAGGGTGGAAATCTGTTACATTGTTCAACAATCTTTTTCCTTTTACCATGCCTTGAACATTCACTCAATGTTTACTCAATGATGGTTCCTTCAGTGAAGGTCAGACTATCTTAGTCATAACAGATTGGAAATCTTAGGTGGTGCGGATTCAAAACCTGCCGACAAATGCAAATGTCTAATATAATCGCATCACTCATGGTCAATTCTTGGGACAATTTGCAAGGCATCCTGGTCGAAGGGATCCCCGCCAACAGAATCGAAATCTGTTTCTCTCGAACTGCACAGGTTTGAAACCTGACGACAACATGATTTTTTTCTCTCTAACCTTGCCATTCACTGGCACTCGTGGATAGTTTTGTTAGAGGTTGATATAACCGGGATTAGCTAAGTGGTGGCTACAACAGAATTAAAATCTGTTTCTCTAAGATGTTCTGTGCAGGTTCGAAACTTGCCGATTGAGAGGTTTTTTTGTCGATTGGAATATACCTTGAAGATTCGCTCCTTCCTTAGAGAGGTTTTTTCTCTCTCTTTCAGAATACACCTTACCATTCACTCATGGATAATTGTGCTAGAGGTTCATATAACGGGCGTCAGTCACAGTGGTTGCCCAACAGAATTAAAATCTGTTTCTCTTGTCCCGCGCAGGTTCGAAACTTGCCCATCGAGAGGTTTTTTGTCTATTGGAACATGCCTATCGCTTCTTGAGAGAAGTTTTTTTCTCTTTCGGAACACACCTTGCCATTCACTCATGGATAATTTTGCTACAGGTTCATATAACCGGCATCAGTCACAGTGGTTGCATAACAGAATTAAAATCTGTTTCTCTTGTCCTGTGCAGGTTCGAAACTTGCCGATCGAGAGGTTTTTTTGTCTATTCGAATTTCAAACATGCCCAACGTTGAAGATTCGCTCCTTCCTCAGAGAGGTTTTTCTCTCTCGGAACACACCTTGCCATTCACTCATGGATGATTGTGTTAGAGGTTCAAATAACTGGGGTCAGTCAAAGTGCTTGCTCAACAGAATTAAAATCTGTTTCTCTCGTCCTGTGCAGGTTCGAAACTTGCCGATCGAGAGGCTTTTTTGTCTATTGAAACACGCCTTGAAGGTTCAGTCCTTCCTGAAGGACGTTTTTTCTCTTTCGGAACACACCTTGCCATTCACTCATGGATAATGTTGTTAGTGGTTCATATAACCGGCGTCAGTCAAAGTGATTGCTCAACAGAATTAAAATCTGTTTACTTGTTGTGTGCAGGTTCGAAACTTGCCAATCGACAGGTTTTTTGTCGCCACTCCTTCAGAGGTTTTTTTCCCTATTGCAACACACTTCGACATACACTCATGCATGGTTTCGTCAGAGATTCCCCTAATTGGTCTTAGGTCAATGGTTACCGTAACAGAATCAAAATCTGTTTCTCTCTGACTGTGCAGGTTCAAAACCTGCCGATTGACGCGTCTTTTTCTACCAGAACACACCTTGACATTGACTCACGGATGGTTTCGTGAGAGGTCCGTACAACTAGTCTTAGCCAAGTGGCTACCCTCAACAGAGTCAAAATCTGTTTCTCTTGGAGTTGGTTCGAAACCTACTGACAACATTTTTGCGGCGCCTTTCCGGTTCACTAAAATGATGTAAACTTGACAGTGGCCCTCCCGACAAACCGCGTGCACTGTGTCAAATTCTTCTCAAACTCAACATCAGGCTGTGCAAAACCACACTGATTGATGAAAAGCGAATTATTATGATGTAGATTAGCATGCAGTTGACACAATAAAATAAACACATTCTTGGTCTTCGAGCGAACAGGTGCTACTAACACTTCGCACGTCGCCAGAACAACAATCTACGCCGGACTGCTGGAAGGTGGCCTGAAGAAATGGTGAGCTAGGCTGTTTTTATGGGAACAGGCAGGAACTGACCAAACACTATCGACGGTCCCCATCCGACCAGCACTAACGCTACATGCTGCGTCCCAAAAGGCGTTGGGTATGTACGATGTGATGCTACATCAATGATAGTCGAAAGCGCGGCCAGACATTGGGTGATAAAGAACGCCCTAAGGATGCACATTAGCACCTCTAAAGACCCGACCTATACTTCGACGCGCGTACATTTGAAAAAGAATGAGCCTCCATATTGCAGGTGCAAGACTCTGTCTAGGCTGTGCATAACCATGATGACCTAAACGGCAAAGTAAATACGTACTCCAGGGTACCAGGGTACTACCAGAACGACTCACTTGAAATCGGAAGAGTAGTTGTGCCTTCTTCAATGGGCACAATGGTACCTTGTTGGTCCCGTATCTGAGATTCATCCCATTGCGATGCCTCCGAAAAGCGCTTTGGCAAAGACGGTGAGGATACGGAGGACGGAAGAATTTCAGCCCGCGGGGAATGGATCGCCTTCGACATAGCCGCGGAATCATCCATGTCGTCAACACGAGGCATAATACCTATCCTTGGCATCACCGCCACGTCCTGATCATGGTTTTCCATTAAATGGTTCCCAGATTCCGCGGACTTGGGACCCACATCCGAGTCGGGCATAAGCGGAGAGGGCAGATTTTTTGAGGGTTCAATGGTATTGACCTCCCTTTCAGGCGACAGGGAATGTGGGTCTGGGGGTGTGAGCTTGAAAAGCTCTCGATGCACCGTGTGCATTCTGAACACGCGGTGGGCTGCTATTGCAGAGAGGAAGAAGCATGGAATGGCGAGGATCATGGATATGCCCGCGTAGCCTAAGAATCGTCCCCTGCGTATGTGAGCTTCACCATGACGTTGGTAATGCAAGTGACGCACCATATGGGATGACTAGCGTCGCAGTGAAGATCATCTGTGGGTTGGATCGCGTGAAGGGATAGTAGGACGGGAACGGCAACACCAAGTGCACCAAGCGGAAACACGATGATGGGCAAGAGATAATAGTTTCGCCATACCAATGTTCTGCTCACTCATAAGTATTCAAAAGCGAATTGGTACAGCAATTGTGCAAACCACCCACGACGACGCAGTCATTATCACAGAGGACGGCCACACCACAGCGCTTGTCGTCGCCATCGTGAACGCGGCACATACTCCCGTCAAGGAGTGAGCGGAATAGTATATGATGAACGTCTGAGCTGCTCAAGATTTTAGGACAAAAGAACAACATAGAACAATATAGAAGCTTGCCTTTGCAAAATGCCGGTGGCATATCAAACGGGTTCATGTTATATACCATGCCTTCAAGGAGTCAGTAAAGCTTTCCCGACCCCGACCCTCACCTGCTTGGCACGGGAACATAAACGCACCCAGGCAAAAAATTCCCTGGAGTATGGTCGCAAAGACGCAGTACAACATTGGACCCCAGTAGCTCCCAGTCGCGCGAGCGAACACTGTTAGAACTATCCAGCATGCAAAAATACCTGTACCGCTGTGGCGTCAGTCCGAGAAGGTTTTGATGCCCGAATCTGCTTACCAGAAAACGACAGTGCAAACCACACAACTTTTAGCGCGAATGGCAGCATAGGGACCAGGGTACAACAAACAATCTTTAACCCAGGCCAACTCTCAACGATTCACTATAACAGTATTAAGATGAGAAACATAATCCCCAGGCTCATGCCTAATGGTTGAAAATAGTCCGGAAACAATTCGCTTCTGGGTTTCATCTTTTCTCACTGTCAAGGTCCGGGACCGCTTTCAGCGTGGTGTAATGAGTGATTACCATCTGATACACTTAAATGAAACCCACATGGTTGGTTCTGCAACATCAAAAAGCTGCGCTTACTGTTCTTCCCGCGTGACTCGTAACGTTGATGGGCCCTACTCGTTTCCGGACACCCGACGTCACGATGAAGGAACATCTGATAAGGAGCACGCGAAAAAAAGCATAATATTAGCCTGCATTGTCCTATATTACACTGTCCGTCGTAGTATGATGGCAGTTGGCGCGAGGGTTCAGGACCTTAGCATGCAATGAAGGAAATTGAGGACCCCAGATCTCCTGAGAGCAAAGCGGCCGCCTCCATTTGACGTGTAAAGTGCCGTAGTACGAATCGTTGACGCCCTTATCTTTCGACAGCTTGGCCAACTTCAACGCCACCGGCGATGCTGGCCACGACAGTCTCCACCCCTGACGAAGGTGAGTCCGTCCGGGTAGTTTTCACTTGCATATCATCTACTTCATCTTGGCACCATTCCATTTTCAATTCTACATCCATAATACCCTTGCCTATGCCAATCGGGAAATCGAGGTCATCTCGACGCAGTGTGAACGATGAGGATGGCGTATCAAGAGAAATATGAAATGCTGGGATGAACCACAGCCAAGTCATAAACACCTACCAAGGCTTGGCGTAAGGAATAGCATGCGGAAAACAATAAATACATACCTGACCCATGTAAATTTTGATCCGCAACTCTCGGTGAGCGTCAACTACTATTCCGCTGCGACCGATCCTGGCGTTTGTCACTGGCCGGGATATGGAATGAATAGAATTCATCCCTGATTTGACTGAAGCCTCTGAGCTGTGAGTTTCTTCCTGAGGCGGTGCTTTGGAAATTTCCACCCAACACTCCTCAGTCAGCGGACTGAGAACATAGCTGTAAACCTTAATACTCTGACATTCGTGAGTTCTCTAGACAGTGCGATCAGCTTGTTATAGTGTTGACGAACCTCGTCTTTGCTATTCATTTCGGAAGGCAGCTTTCCATTATCTCCCATCCGAGCGAAAGTCTGTACCATCTTTTCTTTGTCCCATTTGTCGCTAGTAAAGATACCACTGACCGATTCGGAGGACTCGTGATTTCGCCTTCCCAAGTTAGTGATATCCCGAGTACTTTGCTCCCAACGCTCTAGAGCATTGACCAAGTCATCGTCATAACGTGCTAGCGATGCCCACACATGGTTATTGCCAAGACTGCCAGCGAGACCACGTCCGTCCTTTCCGCAATCCATTAGCATGTTGGCTGCACGAACGAGACCCACTTTAATTCCAGAGAGCTCACGCAGTCGAAGCGAAATTTCGGTAATGCGCACTTTCCTCTGGAGAATTGGTGGCGGATTGGAGTCATCGTGCGAGCCCGATTTCATGCCTGACAGTCCCCACATCCCAGGCGGACCCTCGCCAGCAAGAAGTTGCGACCAGTATAAAAGCCAGCGCCGCTGACTAGGAATGCTAACACCTGCTCTCGGCTTCGTGTTTGATGTGTTCGTTGAGATGGACGACGCTTTCATGCGACGCGAGGTGTGTAAGTCTAATACCTGTTGTAACATAGGCACAGAGGGCTTGGAGGGAACACTTCGACTTTCATCTCGGGATTCCGACAGTCTTTCTTCCACAATGGATGATGCGGAGGAGACGGCTGCTTCCTCTAATTCTTCAAGGGCAGCATCATCGGGGATTACTTGCATGCAATCGTCAACACGTACGGCTACCCAGTCCTTTTCAGGGTAACTGTTATCAACAGGAGGAGATAATGTGTCGAGTGAGAGAAGATAAGCACAGACTAGCGTGCCCGACCTTCCCTTCCCAGCTGCACGAGACTGGAGTTAGTGGATGTGCAAAGTGGATGGAGGGCGAGCTGCACCTTTGCAGTGTAAGACAGCTACTCGGTCCTTTGAAACTGTTACCCAAGCATGTATCTCTCTCGAAACCAAGGGGAGAATGGCAAGGGGAGGCGCACTGGATTTGGTGCTCAGCAATTGCAAACCGACAATGTATAGCTGTTCCTTACTGATGATCTGGAAAGGGATAGCGACTCACTCGTCCTCCAAAAACGCTCTTGTCATAAAAGTTCTCCCTGACTGGGCAGAAGTTGAATACCCAAAAGTCGCTACCATGCCTAGCAGTAAGAAAACGCTGAGCATCCTCGCGGCGGTTTCGGTAGAGGCCCTCAATGCCAGCAGCAGGATAGCCCATAACAATGACTTGATCAGTTACATACGCGAGATCTAGAAGAATACGACAAAAGTGTGTGTCACAGGAAGCTCGATAATTAATGAAGCACAAATACCTAGCTCAAGGTCAAGATTCGTATCCTTGAACCTAGCTTTACCACCCGAAACAAGACGCCGCAAAAATTCGGCCATGAGGCGATCAGATGTTTAGAGGATTGAACTGGAGCATAGGGCGCGCGGAACAACAGCAAGGCGAGGTGGACATTGGAGTAGCGATGGAGCTCAAAGCACCCCAGCTTGGACACCTCGCATTTCGTGGTGCCTGACAAATGCCTGATAAGGTAATATAATTGGGTTATGACGCCCCCTCCCTCTATATATAGTTTTTGAGCTTCTAACGCTGAAGGATGTACGGTCAGTGAACGGGGGAGAAGTGTATAAGGTGGGTATGAGAAAATAATAACATGGAGGGAATAATAAGTATCTATTCATGCTGGCGTTGCGTTGGTTTCCACTATTTGTATATCAATCCATCGGCTTTTACCACCGTGGACCGGAGAACGGCGGGCAAATGTCATTGTCAATCCTTTGATCATCGAATACGCAACGACTCGTTTCAAGGAAAACGTCCAAGTTCCCGAAAGAAGGCCGTTACTGAGTACTCGTTCCCGCAGTGACGTCAATTACTCTCCTGAGCAAGCAGTGTGGGACATTGACAACTTAATAATAATTGCAGTGCGAATTATATAGCCCTCGGCCAAATCCTGGGGTACTCAGAGAACTTGATACTCTTCCATTAAAGAATGACATTCAAGCCTTGGGCGTAACAAGCGAGGAATAGTACACCATGCATTTGCAAGATGAAAATCTTGCTCGGGCGCATCTGTATTTTTGCTATGGGGCGCGGGGTTATGCATATGATGCATCGGATCCGCAATTGGCAGTAATTGAACGCGTGTGAGACGGAGGCAAATGTTGCTTGATGTTGCGTACTTGTCCATATCATTGGCATCTTGAAATTTCGAAGTGAGAAATCAGGTTCCTTAAGGCACGTATCAGCTTTGGAAGCCCACCCGATGAAGGATCTATCTCCTTAAAAGTTAGCTATCATCCAATCTCATCCAAGTTTGCGCAAGAACACAACTAGAAGACAAGTTATTTGCCAAGCTTTGATGGTCTCCAAGATTGCAAGGAGAAGGAGTCCTGATTGATACCAGAACACTCCCATGTCCAGTACGCAATACTCTCTCTATCTGAGGGCGGGATACACCCAAGATAACATTTTTGTTTCAGGCCCTCGATAACAAGATCAGAAGGTCTTTGTGAGAGACGCGGAGGAGGTAGAGACGGGGCTGTGGCTCCAGTAAAGTTCGTTCTATTTTTTCGCAGAAGTTGTGTCTCTCGCTTTTGATTTCCGTTTTGACACAATCTTGGGCGGCCTTGACAATTTCCCTCTCGTGCTAGCCAGCAGTATGGTTCAGTGATTGCCTATACTGCCAGTGTAGATGAATGCAATCTGATTCGCTGTAATAAATGCGGATCTAGACGGTTGCCAACGTCACCATGGAAAATGACTTGAGTCAGCGAGAGGCAAGTTTTGCCTTCTATAAATGCAGAATACAGGTTGCGCCGTAATTGAGCATGCGAGGTATATGAATGGAGTGCGAGAAATCAAGCCATGAGATCTACGAGAATGGTGATAATGCCAAGTACTAGACCGCACCAATTTGAGCTCATCGCTAAACAAAAACAAAGATGAAATTACCGATTTCAATCCCAATAAGAGCAACAACAATCTGCTCAAGTCGTTCTGCATGCCTACTTGATACAGACTCCTTGAGAAGCTGGAGCATATCTTGAAGAACCTGTCTATGAAGTCAGTAATTGAAAGCACGCCACATGAACCAAACCAGCCTCGACTCGTGTATTTAGGAGATTGATTCGCTGAGGGATTTCCAGATAACTGCGCGCGGCATCGTATAACGGTTGGAGATCAGGAAAGCTCTGAATATAATGTCAAAAATGCCGACACTTGACGTGAACTACCCAGCTTACCCAGAATACTTCCTAAAATGGGGGCAGGGTTGAATTCAATGTACTCTAGATAAATATTTTCTTACCGGAGAGTCTAAGACAGAGCCTACAGAGTTAATATTAGTCCGTAATATGAATAACTCCCCAGTCTTGCGCATGATTTCTGGACAATATATGTGAGATGGTTTACGATGCAGCATCTTCTTGTCTGACCTTTATGAGGTATGCCGATCTTCCCTGTTTCTGACAATGTTTCGGGTATATCTTTCGTATCTTCGATGGTATTCGAGATAAGCTCCTCGAACTGAACAATCGTCAGGAAGAGATTATGCCACAGAATGAAGTCAGCGCACCAAGGATATCTTGACGGACTGAGAC
>JABBWL010000123.1:0-212797 GCA_016758765.1 Suillus cothurnatus | reverse complement strand
TTTTTCAGCCGACAATCTAACCCAGGGATCAACACAAGCACCACTGACCCATCATCAGCCGGAAAGACCAACCGTTCTGGGATGCCTTGAATGCCAACATCAAGAACCTACACGCAGTGATCTCTGGGCATGGTAAATTCGCAGATTTGCAAATTCTGTCTTGTCGCTTATCGTATGGCTGCTTGTGGTTTCTTCGCAGATCATGGTGACGAGTGGTGTGCCCGTGAGCCTACGAAGGATGTTATTTTTGTTTTGACAAGCACTCCGGGTATGTGGCCTTCATCCAAACTCGTTTGGTTCGGTGCATACTCATTTTATGTCTACTCCATCTACTCTCATTGCGTGCATGGTGTCTCAGATACGGTGGGTACAGTAGCCCAGGATGGGGCCACGGTGTACGGAACATCGTGTTCCCCTCGGCAGATCCTACTTGTGGGCTTGAAACGTGGATTTGGCTCGAGGGCGGACAGACGAGGGCAAGAGTTACACTGGACGGAAGCTATGGTCGATGATTTACATTTCGGTGACCCACGTTTGTTCTATACATACTTACATATGCAATTTACCACAGCATCACACACGTTTACACGCTTTTGGACAAGAGCAGTTCACGCAGATCCCAAGTGATCATCAAGCCTAAAATTCCTTTTCGACGTGTCCATAACCACGGCTACTAGCTGTAAACAGCTTCCGTGTTCTCAAGGCGATTGCCAATGCCAAGATAACTGCCTCTCGGGCGAATGCAACGAAATCGGGAAAATAATGATTATGTAAAGAAATGCATGTCACGGATCCTTCAACATTATAAATTATCATGTGCTCTTGAAGTGATCAAAATTAATGTCCATCTATGAATTGCGGTCCGAAGCTACGTTACACACTGTCGGGGACTCTCCACCGCAATAATTGCCAGGAGCTCAAGACTCGGCCAAGCTCTCCAATGAATTATCAGAGGCCTGCTGGACCCACATATTATGATACAAACCCCCTAGACGTAATAATTCCTCATGAGTGCCCTGTTCCGCAACCTGGCCATCCTTGAGACAATAATTAAATCTACGATCCAGCATCAGTATGCCTAAGCAAAAATAGAGTACGGCGCTAAACATCACCTGCTTCAACCACGGTGCGGAGTCTATGAGCAATAAATATGCTTGTCAGTGCCTTGTCCAGCAACGTGTTGTTTATGCTGCGCGCATGAGCTCAGTTTCCGTGTGAGCATCTAGAGCCGACGTCTGAAAAATGCGCGTCAAGGAACATCCTATATGTAAATCAGGCACACGGGAGCTTACAGCTTCATCAAAGAAAAGGATCGGGGGATCTTTGAGCAACACACGTGCAATCGCCAACCGCTGCTTTTCCCCTCCAGAAATCATCAAGCCTCTCTCGCCGACCGTGGTCTTGTAGCCTTCGGGAAGACTCACGATCGTGTCATGGACACTTGCCTTCATTGCAGCCGCTTTTACCTCGTCATCGTGGCATCAAGACGGCCATACCGCACATTATGCATGATATCAGAATGGAACAGGGCGTATCCTGAGGAACTACACCAATAGATTCCCGGAGACTCTGCACCTGAACGTCGTGTATGTCCTGGTCATCTATGAAAATCCGACCAGAAGATGGATCGTAGAAACGGTACAGGAGACGGAAGACCGTAGACTTCCCGCATCCGGATGGACCAACAATAGCTACTTTTTTGCCCGCCGGAACCGTGAAGGATAAATTGCGGAAGATGGGCCGATCTGGATGATAACCGAAGTTCACATTCTCAAATCGGATAGAACCCCCTTTCAATGCCAGCGGTTTTGCATCCTCTTTATCCTTTGCAAGAAAACATGTGGGCAAAAATTTGCGATGAAGCAACCCAAGAACGTACCTTGGCGGGGCGGGAGCATTGTCAGTTTGTAGATTGAACAATACTTCCATATCCAAGAGATTTTGACGCAGCTCGCGATAAATACTACCCAGAAGTTCAACGGAAGTGACAGCTGGAAAATAGTTGGTTCGCCATGACGAGGTCACCAACAGTCATGGTCCCTGATCAAAACTCGTCTAAGACTAACGATGCGTTATGAAAGTTTCAGCCAAACATACCTTTCATGACGCCTTGTGCGGCAAGGAACATTGTAGCTGTCAGTGCCGTGGAGAAAATTATATTTTGTCCGGAATTCAGATAGGCCAAAGATGTAGTGATCTTCACGGAAGATTTTTCGTATTGTTTGAGATGTTTATCGTACTGTGCAATCTCAAATTTCTCGTTGTTGAAATGCTGCAGCGGAGTTTACGCAAAAAGGATGAAAACATCCAATGAATAGATACCTTGACTGCCTCGTAATTGATGAGCGAGTCGATTGCTACGGTCGCAGCTTTATTGTCGCTTTATTTGCATCGCGGCGAAATTGAGTTCTAAAGAAATTGAGTAAATGAGCCAGTAGATGAATGACGCTGACCTCCATGAGGTTGTGCGAACGGTGAACCAAGTGTATGCAGCCAAAGCGGTGACAGTGATTGCGGCGAAATCCCAACCAAATTTCCATGTCTAATTCGGTGGTGGGTAAGAAAGAAAACTGAATTGGCACTTTGCTCACAAGTATTCCGCAGACCATAGATATCTCCAGGGCAGTCGGGAAGATGCGAAAAATAATGGCCTGGAGCATGAATGTAATACCCCTGAGATATGACATTCAAAAATTGTGTTATGCTGTCGATATGTGACATACTTGGTACCGCGGTCAATTGCACGTGTAAGTCCACCAGTTTGTCGTGCGAGATGGAACTTGAGATCCAGGTTCAAGAGATGTTCAAAGGTCTCCCTAGCAACTCTGCGGACCGCTTGTTGACCAATATTGGCAAATACAACGTTCAGTAGCTCTCCGAATAGCGTAGCACCCGTCCGAGCAGCCCCATCTGAAAGATTCGTTATAAGAAGTGGTGAATTCACGTAGGTATGGACTCACATCCGAGGATGAGAGAGCCTGCAACGACCCATACCGTCGAATCGGCCATTACGTCTAGGTTTAACGCGTCAATCACGGATTTGAACAGCTGGGGTACCTGAACATTTAACACCTGATGAAGTTATGTCTGGATTCAGTCACCCCCACGTTTCTTGTGCAGCACGCCACACCTTGCCAGCAATCAAAAGCCCAAATCCAAGGACAACACGACCACGTGTACCCCAGTCATCTTTCGGCCAGACATGACTCATCAGTCGTTTGACAATCATCCATCTTTTCTTCTCTGCTCTTTCACAGTTACATTGTCGGAATCAGCCGACTTCGGAACGCTAGTGCTGCAGGCGCGTTATTCGCGTGGAGAATGGAAGACGATGTAAAAGTTGATACGAAAGGCGGTAACTTCAAGGAGGAAGGGCGCGCATACAAACTCCTTATTTGCTTTCCGCTCAATCCGTGATTCGGACGTGAGATAAGCCGTAGACTCGGAGAAGCAGGGGCATTGGTGAACGCTCGAAGGGTTGCTGAACGACAGACAAGCCGTGAAGTGAGAGGCGTTCCTGTCCACATGGACGAACAAATGAGCCTTGACACCGTCACCTGTGCAGTCAAAGATTAGACCTGTAATTCCGAATTCCCGAAAGTCAGCGAGTGGGTTCGGCTTCGCTCGAGAAACGGTTACAGTTGGTCCTATCCTATGATATTAATTTCGTAATATTAGTACCTAAACTAGACTGCACTCATTTCCCTAGAACTTCTATATTTGTCTACACAGTCTGATCGAGCTTTTCGCAATGAACATTTCACGCTTCTCCAGTCCCGACACATGTACAAGAATGGGTACCGGCGACTGCACGTCTGGCCAAGCCGACTCGCTTTGGGACAGCAATTTGGCCGATCACCACACTTGTTTTTCAGGCAAGATCAAAATTGAAAGCTGTCGGTGTTCAAGCAATACAGAGTATCATGAGTGTCGTACGAACAATTGTCTCGCAAAGTACGTAGGTTATTGTAGTGCAATTGCTAGCGCTGATTACCCGCACAAGAATTCAGACAAGGGGGAAAACTACCCGCAAACCCAAAATTAAGTCCAGCAAATGAATATGAAGTGTACCACAACTCCAGATAGAAAAGCCACGCACGAAAGTTCGACCTGGTAGAAAGGTAACATACAAAATTGCATGCAAGGCATCAAACTTGCTGCCTCAGGCAGAGCAGCGAAGCCCATGACAGTGACTGACGCGGATCAGGTTCAAGGGCTACGTCTGGTTGAAGGATTGTGCTATAAATCTAATTGATGATAGTATGGCCTAGTTCGTGGTTCAGGGTATGTCTGGTTGACTTCATGGATCGGTATAGGTCTGTGTCAGCAAGGAGATCTTGATGGGAAAGCAGAGCAGCTGCAACATCTCCTCACAGGATCTCAATGTAGCCCAAGAGAACGCACAAAGAGGAGACAGGGCAATTAAGAGGGAGACAACGTGCAAACAAAGCCTCATTGAGTGCAGCCCAACTCTGCGCGAAAGCGACAGAAGAGACTCTGGACGGGTACGTACTATGCTCTTCGGGACAAAGTTTGCAGAAAGTCGGTGAACTGCCTCTATGACGAAAGGCACAGGAAAATCAGAAAGTGGTCATCGGGAAAGAAAAACCCACGTCTGGAAGAATCATCACTGACCACGGTGACATAGAGTGCTAAGGTCGGTCATTAAATGATCATGATGAGGTACGCAGAACAGCGAAGAAAGGACGAGGAAGACTTGGTCGGGCAATCAAATAAATGTGCGTATCGCAAGCCTAGGGATGGACCGTTGTCGAACGGATAGGTTACACGACCACTAAAAAATTGTCACGGTGACGGCGGAACTCAAGACACGACTACGAGACGAATTGTACAACCTGAAGTTCTGCATGAACGACTAGGAGTAAAATTTAGATGGGGAATGATTAAGGTCATTGGATCAAGTCGGGTGCAGAGAGTGTGCCCTAGTCGTGGGAGACGGGGATCCATATCTAGGTAAGAGAAGTACCACATCCAGAACATAGTGCTAATTCGTAACGTGAGCTCCCAAAGCTGTAGGTCTTGCTGTAGGTCTTCCGCTACTGCTGTCCTTGATTTAATGTATGTATTACAACTGCAGTGCATGCTGATCCGAGTCATATCTGGCTTCAGCCGAAGATATACCTTATGCAAATCAGTCTATTGCCTACGGACGGTCACTACCCAGGCGCCCGAGGTTCTCGCACGACCTTAAAAAGCTCATGGCAAGTCACAATCTTGATGGTGTACCTGAGATCCTCCTGGTGAGCAGTTATTGGCTACAGACGTACGAACGTGTCTGCCAAAGAATGGCGGTGTCCACATAAAGTGTGACAAAGGCGGGGGGATGTGATCACCCTTCTGGCCTGAGAATGCAGTGAGCATCATCCATGCGGTATAAATGACAACGCAGCAGGCTGGTAACAGCTGCTTTCCCCATAATCCCAGGGATCTTATCCTCCGTAATTTGCGATGGCTACAATTCCTGAACAACAATCCAGCCATGAATCGTATCACGAGAAGGGGGGGCAGAATACCGTGACCCTAGATGAGCGCCGTCGCGCCGCCCTGGAAGTAATCGACAATGCGCCTTTCTCGTAAGTTTTACAAGTTCTTAAATTCTGCAAAAACATATTTCTTCCCTAGGTGGTTCCATGTCAAGGTTTGCTTGGTCGCCAGTGTAGGTTTCTTTACCGACGCGTAAGTTTTTATATCGTGTGCTAGTCACCTTCGTTCACCTGTCGCCAGCTACGATATATTCGCTATCAACATCGCTGCCACGATGTTGGGCTACGTCTACGGTCATACAAGTGAGCATAATGTCCATTTCCTCTGATGATGTTGTGTTAAATCATTCAAAGGTAACCAGCTCAAACCCACCAATCCTTGGGTGTCAAGGTAGCAACTCCTGTTGGCAACTTGGTCGGTCAACTCGTTTTCGGATGGCTCGCAGATCTTGTGGGCCGTAAGAGAATGTGTCAGTGTTATTTCATGTCTGACCTAACCACCCTCATTAATCACTCTATTACAGACGGTATCGAGCTCATGATCATGATTACTGCGACTTTCGCTCAGGCGCTCGCGGGCCCAGGCCCCAGCAGTGAGCGTTATTGGTGTGATTATAGTCTGGCGTTTCGTTGTAAGTACAACGAACTTCTGGCACATCTGTACCTCAATTCTCTGTCTATAGATGGGTGTGGGCGTTGGTGGTGATTATCCTTTGAGTGCCATCATTTCCTCGGAATTCGCTGCTACACGTTCTCGTGGTCGTCTCATGACTGCCGTGTTCTCTGCACAAGGATGGGGTCAATTCGGTCAGTTGATGTTTTTCTCCTAAACTGATTTCATTAACGCACCCTGAACATAGCTGCTGCCCTTATCGGTATTATCGTCGTCCAAGCATACAAGACTGAAACTCTTAATGCCCCTTTCCCTTGCGTCGTCCCTGTTGATTATATGTGGCGTCTCGTTATTGGTCTTGGATGCATCCCCGGTGTTCTTGCGCTTTACTTCCGTCTCACTATCCCCGAAACTCCTCGTTTTACCATGGATGTCGAGCGTAATGTCGCACAGGCTGCTGCAGATATCACCGACGTGATGAATCCCAAGAGTCACGCCGGGGACGAAGATGTTCCGGTGCAGCATGTCTCAGCCCCGAAGGCAACCCGCGCAGACTTTGCTGCATACTTCAGCCAGTGGAAGAACCTGAAGGTCCTCATCGGCACTTCCTACTCCTGGTTCGCTCTCGATGTAAGTCACAATTTAGCTCTTTTAAGGTCAGAAATTAATGTTCACATCCAGATCGCTTTCTATGGCCTTGGCTTAAAACAGCTCGATCATCTTAACCGCAATCAACTTGGCAGTCCCACCGGTAATAAAACCTCGTCACTTTATGTTTACCAAAACTTGTACAACACTTGTGTTGGTAACCTTATCCTCTCCGTGGCGGGCTTGATCCCAGGATATTATGCATCTTTCCTTTTAATTGACTCCTGGGGCCGCAAGCCCATCCAACTGATGGGCTTCTCTGTACTCACCGTCCTTTTCATCATTATGGGTCTGTACATTTCACCACTACGATTATGTGTATGAGATTGACGATTACTGCGCAGGTTTCGCTTATAATGCATTGGATGCCACTACCTCAAGCAGGAACGCGTTTGTGTTCCTGTACTGCCTCACCAACTTTTTCCAAACTTTGGCCCTAACACCACCACTTTCGTCATTCCTGGAGAGGCTTTCCCTACCCGTTACCGTTCGACAGGCTTCGGTATCTCTGCTGCCACTGGCAAGCTCGGAGCTGTCATTTCCCAGGTCGGCTTTGCTCAGCTTATCAACATCGGCGGCACGAACAAATTCGTGCAACACATGTGAGCAGCACAAACATTCTCGGATCCGTGTCCAGAAGCTAATTTCGGTTTCGTAGTATGGAGATCTCGCACTGTTCATGTTGACTGGTGTCTTCTCTACACTTCTCATTCCGGAAACGAAACAGAGAACGCTTGAGATATCTCGAATGAGGAGCAGGAGGGCTACATTTCAGAGGCTCCGAGAGCAAACTCGCTAAGTAGTTGTGTAGTCGGTTGGGATTTTTATACTTCTTTACTTTATATAGTGCGGACCATTGCCTATGCATCACACTTTGTCAATGTAGCATCAATATACGCATGCCGCTCATTTTAATAGCCAAGAAAAAGTGATTGAAACCCACCAGGACTTCCTAGCTGTACATCCTCTAGCCTCAACGCTCAGCTCAGCATTATGTGGTCTGCAATCAGGAGTAGTGACCAGTGACAATACAAGTACCTGACTTATGGAACTGTGGATGGACCGAACGTACTCTGCAGCTATAAGCTCGTTTATTATGACATTGACAAGCTTAGAATCCTGCTAGCACAAGTTATAGTCATCTTGTGTAGTATACATGCGAAACAGACCATCATCCGGTATGATACAACCATATGAAAGCCTTGGCTCACTGCCCATGGTCTTTTCGCATCCCACTTCTCCTTGACTTACTGTGGGCATGCCTTCCAAAAGCTGTAACTCACCAATTGAATGGCAAGAGATGTTTTCTGATGGAGCAGAGTCTAAGCAGAGCAGGCTGCGGGGTGCCAAAGCGTTGGTGCTGAATCTCCGGTTATGTTACTCGCCTCGACGTCGTGACTGTTTAGTTGCAAATCGGATCTCCATTCTTGACACTCCGAGTCCGATCTCATTCGCCTACCTCACCGCTGAGTCGGCGCTGACCTGGCCTAGCCATCACCACCCCCTAGTTGGTGGTCAACCGCTAGTAGTGCATTGCATGATCCGCGGCCAATGATTCCGTATTTACCCGTATATTTGGACATCGCGTCGAGCTGCGCCATCCAGGCCCATCCTGTATGACAGTACTCAGTTCCAGAAAACTTGATTTCCTGATCTGAGAGTGGAAAAGTGGAGGCCGCAAGTGCAGTGCTTTCCAGTCGAATGGTTGGTTGGTTCCTGTATATGTATATTAGGTCCGAACGAGTTCACCCGCCTCTCGCCGACCCTTTTATTTGTCGAAGCTCCACGAGTAAATAGATAAGAGAACAAAAAGAAAATCCATATGAAAGTTGGCTATAGCTATATAGACACAGCAAATCTGCCACACAACCTGTTTAGGTCATAGGCTGCGCAATAGCTCAATCGAGTGTGCAACTCAAGAATGGATTCCTGCTTGGACTTTGGTCGTCCATGGGATCAGCGAATTGCTTGTTCGCATATGAACTGGGGTGTTCCCCACGGTGGCACTGCACGTGCCTTCCTGCATTAATACGCAAATGGACATATTATGGTTCTGTTTCATTACACCCTCTCGTATATGCAAGAGACGCTTTATCAACAATTCTGAAGCTACAAAATCAAAGTGCAGTTCTGGGGTGACTGGAGACTATTATGTTAGGACGTGGCTTGAACGCAGTCTATGGCACGAAATACAAAGAAGCGAACTGGTTGGGGAGGAAATCAAACCTTGGATTTCTGGCGCAAATCGAGATATTGCTGCATACGAGGAAGACACGGGGGTGTCCTAAAGAGAGCCTTGTTGCGCTGGCGGGACGGTAAAGGATGTCATTATAAGCTTCTTGGTTAGAATAGCAACAACACTCTTGCCTCTTCACCAACAGTCGTTCGAGCACATTGTCAGCAGGGCAGGGTATGAACGTGTATCAAGGTGTCGATAAAGGTGCTGGCGGTTGATTCGTAGTATTATGAGGCCTCTGAGGAACCGGTTTCAGTGACCGAACAAATTTTCTAATAGCAAAAGATATGAATCAGAACGACGACCACCGTGAGCTGAGAAACCATGTGGAAAAGTTCAACAGACCGAAAACTGTAGGACCTGGCTGACTGAATGGGAGGTTGGAACTTCCTGAGAGTACCTGCGGTACTGTACTCCACGCACTAGTACTGTCTCCTGTTACAAAGCAAGAAGACCATGAGTATTTTAATTATTAGAAACTTTGAAGATGGGCTCATGCGAAAAAGGGTAATTAACGTTCGTAATAACAACTTGTTCGTTTCCGAACCAGCTTGAAATTCTTTCACACTTGTATTCCGTCTCATTCCAAGGCCCTCACCAACACCGCTACGACGTGTCCCAGACGACAAGAAGTTTATTTCTCTGCCAGCACAGTTGATGAGCAGGACTCACTGAACAATGCTCATCCACAAAAGTGACGTGTTGTTCATATTAAGGAAGGTGTGGTATTCTTCTAGGTGCCTCAAAGTTGAAAGGTTATAATATGGCGTACACCAACCACACTTGACGGTGGTCGAGTCTGAGGAAGAGTCACGTGGCAGATTAAAGTGGATCCGGGCCGCATGTGGAGTGCCAGTAAGCTGATGTTCTCAACATCACACGCAGGATCTTCAAGTTGCCATTCTAAAGGCTAGAACTCCCAGTTATGGCTCGTACATCGTCGTTGCTGGTGTCGGCGACTCCAAGTGTCATCGCACCAGCAGACGTTACCATCGGCCATGTGTACGCTTTTATCTTTCATGAATGCTCGCTACTAAACCGCCCTCCAGGCAACTTCGGGATTTAATCATATGTCCACGCGAGGCTGGCGTCGTCAATTACGTTCATAAGACCTCGATTATCGAGCATGACCTTCATGCTCCAGACTTGGTGCGTTTTCATTTATCCTTCCTTTATGTGATGTAAGGTTCGCAGGACGATTCTCATTCGTGGCTCCTAGGCACCAAAACCCTTAGCCGATCTCACATTTGTCCCAAACACACTTTCTTCGCTAAACCTTCCCGATTCCTCAAACACACTCATCGCAGCAGGTGGTCAGGACACCGAGATCCACCTATCACTTCACAGTCCATCACGTCCCCGTGCGCTTTGGCAGTTCTCTCGCAAGCTCTACGGAAGCATCAATAATTCCGTCCTTCTTGCACGCGCGTTCAATAGTTCTCACGAACCACGGCTCATCGTAAGTAATAACGATTGGACAGTTCGCCTCTACGACCTACCCCTCCGAGTTCGTTGGGCTCAGGACCTCAGGTGCTGTGGGACCCTCGCACTCGAAGAGCCTGTGAATCACTGTACGTTATCCTCTCCCGTGTGAGGAATTAACTCAACCCTGCGGATATATACAGCCTCTATCTCGCCCGACGGCCGTACCTTACTCTCAGTCGGAGACTCCCCCCGGATCTACCTTCACTCTCTTTCAGGCAGCGCTCAGCTTACCTTCAATCGCGTCACGACATTAGAGATCCCATCCGCTATCTCTATCCATCCCAACTCCCTCGTGGCATCCTTTAGCACCGCATGGAGCGCCGACGGACTTAAATTCGCTGTTGCCTGTCAAGAAGGAGTTATCGCAATCTGGGACGTGCGGAGCACAAGCCGCTAAAGGTGCTGCATACCAGTCGTGAGAGGGGCGGTGGTGACAGCGAGTGGATGAGTGAGGACCCATGGGACTGGACACGCAGAGCCTCACGTGCGCCAGGATGGGGTGCACGGAGCGTCAAGTTTGGGTGTGGCGGAGTTGGCGGGCGGGCAGGACACGAGGTGATGACGTATACTGAGGTGTGCACCAGTTCGGAGTATCGCCGTTTGACGATCAAGCTGATCGTGATAATTTATACAGCACACCAATCTCCTGCATATCCTCGATGCTCGAACATTCGAAACTGAAGAAATCATCCGCGTACCCAACATCTCTTGCAGCCAAACTCCTCCTGCGCATACACCTGCCTCTCCCTCACTTAGACATTCAGGAGGCCGGCCGAGTGCACGTGCCACACGCCGCGATGACGGCATTGTCGTCATACCCCAGCGCGCTGCACCGCCCCGGACGATGCCATGGACGAACACATCGCCCTCTAGGATGTCAGATCGGATAGGTGGCAGTGATGAGGGCGATACGATGGACCTTGATGAGCTCGAGGTAGACTGCTTGTCACGTGGGGGCTCGCCGCCTCCAATGAACTCGTACCGCCCGTCAAGCCCATATCGGCCCATCAGCCCGTCGCCTCTCTCTTCCCAAACATACCGTCCTGCAAGTCCGCCGTATCGCCCTGCAAGCCCTCCGTACCACTCCATGACGCCTCCATTCCACCCCTATCGGCGCACTCTGCGACGAACGCATGGGGAGGAAGGAGAAATTGAACGTGCAGGAACGGTGGTAGAACACGAAGATGTGGACATTGCAGGGACGTGCTTCGACCCGACAGGAGGTTTCTTGTATGTTGCGACGACGACTGGTGTTGCTGAGTGGGCCGTGCGCGGCTCAGAAAAACGCTGGTGGGGGAGTGGACAGTGGGCCTAAGGCCTCGTTGTACACTCTCCTCGCGTGTTTCAATGCACATTTGTGTCTTTTCACGATTTTGGGACGTTACAAATTCTTTTCTGCGGAGCTGGCCAAATGTACTGTTGTACTCAATCGGTTTGATCTACTGCTCTATTTCGGTCTCTTACTGGTCATATTGTCATCTTACTATTCTTTCTTCGCTATCGTCTTCTCATGATCACTTACTCACATCATGCTATCTCGTCTTACCGTGCTCATCTCATGTACCGTACTAGTTGCATTTCTATATTCCGTTTATGATGTTTGTTTACGTACACTCACGAACTTGATACCAACCACGCTAGTGAATTTATGATGTATTCATTTCTACTGCGTAACGCTCTTTCGTTGTATTGTGGGGGCTATTCTGTGGTGGAATTGGAACAAAGTCTTTCGACGGATCTTTGTCCTGGAAGGGGAGGTGGCGCAACCATCATGCCAATGGCCTAGACTTTCCAACCGAGCCCAACCAACTAACTCGGATCATGTGCTCAATCGGAACCCCATTTTATCGACACTCTCTCGAGTTGAATTCATCATGAGAATATTCACAGGCAACCAATAATATGGTATTCAATTAGCATTCTCGCAGTGCTTTAATCGGATCCTATTCAGTGTGCACTGTTCACGACGCGCGCGCTCACTGAACCTAAGATCCTAGCTGTGCTTTAAGTAAGCAGAGAAACGTGGATAACTTACTGCTCCCGATCTGCGAGGACTACGCGGTGGAAACAGGCATGACAACCTTTTACGGTACGACCCCCCAGCAATGCATAGCTCTCTGGGGAACCTGTTGTACATGTTGTTATGTGTTGATGCTGGCTTGTTTACAAGACTATGACATGCCATGCATCGTGTGGCGGATATGTGCCTCGAGGCCACCGTGACTGACCCCTGGCTCCTCCTGGTCTCTATGCCTACCTCGCTTTGACTGACCCCTGCGCCGCGCTCCAAACTTCAAGCTTCAAGTCCTGATCCCCGCTACAACGTGGAATAGAGTTATAGTTCAGGCGATCTCATTCCGCTATGCAGCCTAGATCTGAGACATTCTGAACGGATCAAACCGCTACTTTCAATACTAACTTCGGAAGTTTAAACGTTGGAGTGAGGGGGGGGGGACCTATAGGCGGGCGGCGGAGGAGGCGTACGTGTATTGTCCCCCGGGCTTTGTTGCACCATTTCTTGTGGCACGCAGGCACACAAGTCGCGCATATACCGCTCCAAGTTCTTATCTTAGTACCTAATTACAATTCTTGCGATCCAGCCGTTAAATTTTCTAAAATACCGGTGGCCGTAGTACGTCATATTATCTCCATCCATTAGCATGAAATAAGTCCGAGTCCTACCAAGATATGACAATGGAGGATAATTGATAAACAGATATAGCCAGTTTGAAGAAACTTAGGGGTCCGGGTCACCGTGCCGCACTGCACCAAAGCTTGTACAGTGGTAAAATGGACGTACGACATGTACGTAGCAACCATATCTCCCACTACTTTCGGGTCCTCCTTTGGCCAGCGACGATCAGCAGGCCAAGATAAGTGGCACAGTACTTCTGCAATCAAGCTTAACTAGATCACTTGTGGAACAATAATGCTGTTTCCTCGACAACATTACGACCTAGACGGTCTGGTTTGATGTGTAAACCATCAGAACCCCGCGGACTTTTGCTTGAACCCTAGCATGTAGGTTTTTGCGTACATACTCGGTGCAAGTGTCTTTGGGTGCTGATGACTACAGTGTGGAGCGTCACGTCAGAATACTAGGATATGCAAGCAATCCATCTATAGCAAACCTTGAACATTCTGTAAGACGCATTCCTAGCTCCGGAAGGTCGAACTGCGGTCCTCTTCTTCCTAGAACTGAAGCTCCTCGGCCGATGTCCACGATGTGCACTTGAGTGAACCGACCAGGGGCTAGACCAGTTGGACCTTCATCGGATCAGATGACACATACAAGCCAACCAGCGCTTAGACAACGCTTAGAGGACATCAGTATCCGCATATTGCAATGGAAGGTCACTGCATTCAGAAGGTGCATATCTCGTCGCTGCCAGGCTACCATCTGAACTGCCTCTATTATTCGAGAACATCTATCACGGAGAAATATTGGACCCACAGAGTTCATCATGATACTCTTCCAATCCGCTTCAATAACGCAAAGAGTCGGCTAATTTCCCTTTGTGGCAGTGCTACGGGCGGTACATAGGGATATTGATCTAGATTCTGGAAACTATGGATCAACTATTGAAACGTACCGCCGCGGTGTGGCTTTCTTAGAGTTAAGAAGTTGTAGAAATTCGCGAACGCATGTCATCTGATGGATTCGGATCAAGTCGTGTAAAACGACATTGGAGACAAGGTCTGCATGTGGAATGGCCAAAGTGTAAGTATAAGGCTCAGCACTCAGCGCTCAGCGGTCCTCCTGGAGGTTGACTGACATTCGAGTTGGACCGCGGCATTGCGGTAGACAACGTCAATATTATTATGGCAGCTTAATAAGCGAATGAAGCCTGTCAACCAATCACAGGCTTAGTCACATTCTTAGCCAAGTTCATCATGAGCACCGACGAAACGACAACCGCGGTAGTGGCAAAACCAAAGCCAGTAAAAAAGCTCAAGCCTGCGCGGAAGCAGGTGAAAGCGGGAGATATAGAAAGAAAGGAGACACCTCAGACAGGGAAAGAATATAGTAAGTGTCAATGATGTTTGTTTACCGAGGATTCTTTACGAGCTAATTGCAGATATCTGGTACAACAAGTGGGCTGGAGGTGATCGGGAAGATAACTACTCAAAGTGAGTTTAATGCATATTTATCTCTCAGTTTAATGTCTGACTCTGCTACAATTAGCAAAGTAAAATCGCAAACTCGGTGTAACATCAAGAAGGACTCAGGGCTGACTCGAGCGAACACGACTGGTATTCGCTATTGTTGTCTGTTCTTTGCTCGTGGGTGCTGCCCGTATGGATGGGAATGCGACTACCTTCACACTCTTCCCGACCCCGATAACGCATTACCTGATTCAAGTAAAGATTGTTTTGCTCGAGACAAATTCTCAGACTACAGAGATGATATGGGTGGTGTTGGTAGTTTCAACCGACAAAATCGAACGCTATACGTTGGTCGAATCAAAGAGACCGGTCCAGGTCCGGAGACAGAAGATATCGTCACAAGACACTTCAAAGAGTGGGGCGAAATTGAACGCAGTACGTTATTGCAAGCTTCTCGATAAATGGCATCTAAAATATGTCCCTACAGTTCGCGTGCTACAGTATCGTAGTGTCGCGTTCGTAACTTATGTCTCGGAGTTCGGCGCACAGTTTGCAAAAGAGGCCATGGCGTGTCAATCCCTTGACAATGATGAAATCTTGAACGTCCGGTGGGCCACCGAGGATCCCAATCCGGTGCAAAAAGTGGCGGAGAAGCGGCGACTGGAGGAGATCGGGCAAGAAGCTATCAAGGCACGAATGGACCCTCGGATTGTTGATGCCATGCGGGCCGTTCGTGCATTGGAGGATGGGGATATACTAGATGATGAGGGAGAAGTGGCAGAAGACCCGGAATCTGGCGATACTGGCGACCCAGAGCCAAAACGGCGGCGAATTGAGCTGCCACTGCCACAAGAAGCGACGTCAAAGCCACCACCTCAGCCCCTTGGTCTGCTGTCTGCCGATACAATTGAAGGTCTCAAGTACTTCGCCGAAATAAGGAAGCGGAACGGCGTCTCAGCTGTCATAAATCGAAAGGCAATGCCCCCGAAACCATTGACTTCAGGGCTGGGAGTGGCTGACTATGGGAGTGACGAGGAAGATTGATAGTTTGCTCAGTTTTCGTTTGTACCAATCGGTAACTAGAATGATATCCATAGCCTGCCAACTGTCCTTAATCCAGTCATTTCCACACGGTAAAGCCGCATCAAGGATCTTCTAATGATACCCTCGAGTGTGATGAGCGCTCCGACGACTCATTTCCACATGAATTTGCAACTACTGCAATTGGAACAAGAATATCCCCCTGCTCTATTAGCTGGTGCACTAGAAAATGTAGACATGCACATATGATGAAACTCGTGTACATAGACTCGACTGTCCCCGATCACTGAATGAGATGAGCTCATTCGCCACTCTGTAAAAGCAAATCTGGGAATAGCATGTGGACCTTACTACCTCTTTTCGCGCCCGCTGGTGCGCTGTCAGGCACTTGGCCAGGTTGATGACTTCGAAACTCCACGAACGGGAAATCACGAGGATCAAAATATATCCCCAAACCTCATGGCAATTGGCCATCTTACGTCTATAGACTATCACCGAAGTTCTGCGCCCAGGATCATGAAAGCCAGTGGATGGCCCACATCTTGTGCCATATGTAATGAAGTCCTGGATCTATATTTGATGGATCTCCACATTATGCTAGTGGCATCGGGGGCTTTCGGAAATGAGATCCCTTCTCATAGACGTACCAAGTGTGAGCAAAGCGAGCTATCAGGCCGCATCTGCGTTTATGAAAAACCTGGGCTGGTGACCGGAAACGAAAACAATAGACCAGAATAACTTGCATGACCAGTCATTTGCATGAAGATCAAGTAGCCGGCGAAGTGGGTGCCAACCGACGACTGTGCAAGTGGACGGATGTCTGATTGCAGCAATATTCCGCAGAATGTCAAACCAACAATACGTGGTTGTTATTTCAACGAGGATGGACCTAACCACAAACGAAACGGGGATCTGCGTGATGGGATTACGCACCATCTGAACGGTATCATACCCTCGGTCAGCTACGAGTATTCCGACGCGGGGAAAACCGCTGTGGTAAGGTCAGGCCAAACGTAATAACTCTTGTTACAAGACTAGAACTCCCCCTTCTAAGGCCATTCCAATATGGAAGTGTACCTCGATCTTAGGAAGATAAGCTATGGCATTTTCTCCCGCCGAATTCATCTCGCCTCACCTTTTTCGTGATCACGTAGTTGGGCGACTTCGTTGGCAAGTGTGAATTTGAATCGTGAAACAGAAATAGACGCTATGCTTACCTGTGCATGCAGGGTTGGGGAACATGTGAGAGTGCAGCGCCACCTACACGTTGTGAAGTCGCGGCAGCTACTTTAGGTATCGTTTGGCGTTTCGTTTGGCGCGGGTGACCCACCCAAGCGCGCGACAAATAATAATTCTTGAGGCAAATCATAAATGGGCCCTGCCACTGTCTGATTTGCTACCTATTACTAGAATAGAGGCTGTGAATATGGCATACTTAAAATATTGTTTTTTCCACTATCATCGGAGAGAAGGCATTTGGCGCGGGCCATGCTGCGGCAATGCAGGATAAGGAAGCGGTGTATCCGAGTAATGCCACGATCCGATAAACTGTGCTTATACAAGATGTTCATCGTTGCCATTAGTGCTGCTTGAGGATGATTTTCATGATCTTGAAATGTGGCAGGCGAAGATGCGGAGTCACTAATATGTGGTTGGCCTATGTGAAATTATTATTGTGGATGGGGTAGTGGCAGTGCTGCCTTTTCCTCACTCAAACTCCCAATCATCCATTTCTCTTCAGAAAGCACAGCCGGTTTGGCTGGCTCATGACATGTTCGACGGTATGAAGGCTATCCAGAGAAATTCCATGTAGATATTCAAGGCGCTTTCGGTCCTCTCATTTTTCCCACTCGTGGTGGTGATTGAGCCCGCATAACTTGTGGGTCACAAACAAGTTATGGGTGCGATGGCACGATAGAAGTCAAGTTTGGCATTTTCCAAATTGTACAACTGCGCTGGGTATATCGGTACCTAGACGGAAGGCCAGATTTGTCAGATCTCAACCCACATCTCGCCAGAACCTTGTGGGGGACAGGTGCTTTGGGCGCTTTCAAGAATTTGCCGAGATTTGGTGGGATCTCATAGTTGCTTCGGGCGCTGTCCCAAATAGGTCCATTTGTAGGGGGCTGAGTCGACTATATAATAGCCAGTCATATCGCTCTGTAGTCTAATACCCATTCACCATCACGATGTCCTCTACCAACAGCAATTCCTCTCGTCGCATGCAGGCACCATCGGTCCCTCACATTCATGTAGAGTCACCTTCTGGGTCTGATCCAATGAGGCGTGCTCCCGCACAGTGCGTTTCTTTCCATACTTTCTGTCGTTGACTCTTGACTCATACGTCAACTTCAATAGACTCGACATTGATTCCTTTTCATACCCCATGTGCAACACTGATCTGCCATTTGGACTCTTCTCTCAGGGAGGATGTAAGTCGATCCACGTCGTTTGTCTATGCCCGAGCTGAACAGGTTTCCAGCCGAATATTACAATTCTCAATTATCACCATTGGAGGGTTTGAGCCCTGAGGATTTGTGCATTGGGCAACTTTTCAACGATACTCAGCAATCGCAAGAGTTTTTTTTACACGGACCCATACCTAACTGGCCCTGAACCATTTCCATCGTCCCTCGATTCCTTTCAGGTGACCCCGCCTTCCCCACCACCGCAGACGATGTTACGGACTACAACTGATAACATGCACCTTATACCTATATATACGCCATCGCCCTCCTCATCCTATGCCACGCTCTCCCCCAGCCCCAGTCATGAATCTCCTTCGTCTCCATGGTCTGAACTTACTACTCCTCCGAGGGTAGCATGTCTCCCATGATCCCGCAGTTAAGCATTTCTCGTCGAGGGAGCTCAGCTTCCCTCAGACACCACCATTCCACAAGTGATTCCTCATTTTATCTTCAACCCCCGCATACCGGCACCAGGCACATTCGCTCGCATTCAGAGTCCAGCACGTCTCGTCCCGTCGCAAGCCAAGCGATGCTCGATGCCAACCAACGACGTCGACGCCACGAAGCTACCCATCAGTGTGAAGAGTGTGGGCAAACATTTACAGCTGTATTTAGTCTAAAGCGTAAGTTTAACCTGCCAACTTACCTCCTTTTACAATGTCGCTGAGCGAAGTCCAATAGGTCATCAGCAGTCTCACACTGGTATTCGACCATTCGCCTGCAACATTCCTGGCTGTACTCAGGCGTTCTTCAATCAGAGCGACTGCAGACGTCACGAACGGAGCAGGAAGCGTCACAAGGGTCTCCCCTTTTTCGACTCGCCTTAATCTTGGCGTTGTACACATCACGTTGGAACTGTAAACTTCCTTGTGCGCATTCGCGTCTTGGATGTTCCTGCATGCAGAAACGAAGTTCATCTTGTCCTGCCTCTTTTCTTCACCATGCTAATCTCCAAATTCGATATCCTCACTATTTCATCTCATTTTTACCATAGATACCATTGGCCCTGCATACCCTAATTTTTTTGGTGCCGTTCACTTTATCACGTCGTTCTGGCGTCCTCCCCATTCGTACAATAAACTTTTTTGCCCTTCGGTCCCGAAATTCACTGCGGCCCAATTGTTGCCAATAATTATTGCGTCATTTTTACTGTGTACGTGGACCTCAAGTTGCTATGCGTTGTCAACTGGCCTTGTCAACGCCATGTCCTTGTTGTCCTTTTTCGTTGTTGTACCACTGTGTAGCCTCCTTGGTGATAATCTATGATTGTTTGGTTGTGCATGCAACTACCAGCGTCGAGTCTGTGCTAAATAATTGCCGCGCATGCCACGAGACAGAACAATTGGTTGGTAAATGAATCTCGTATACTATGGGGACGTAATCAGGAAATCGTAAGGAAAGCAAATAGGCTAGTAACTTCATAGAACCGCATAGCAACATTTTGGGATTGACAATGTGTGTGTACAGCACCGAGGAAGTCGGAATACGATATCGCAAAGTTCCTGCCGAGTTTAATCCCAGACGTTTATGGTCAAGTGACGTTTATATCATGGGTACGTATGTACATTGTGACAACTTCCCGCGGACGCCCCGTTGTTCAGGTAAATTATCTGATCACTCCTATTGCACTCCTATGCTGAAACCCGCACAGCAGACTAATAGCGGACCCAATAGCACAGTGGCGCATGTCGGAGGCTATAGAGATCAAGTTGCACTCAAGCTCGAGCTTGAGATCCGTTTCATCATATAGCATCAGAGTTAACAATGACATGTCTGCTGCGTTCCCGTCCGCGGATCACCCCACGCACGCACGCACGCCTGCGGACACTTGTCCATCAAGAATTGGCATAGCAGATCAATCGACGGCGCCATCATCAGTTGCAGGGATATAAAATGTTCCGATAAACCTTGCGCTCGCGCTCGAGTTCGTGATCCAGTCCGACATTAAAAGTTGGCATCCGCCCAATATCGCTGGCTTCCGCGGCTTCGTTCCCACAAATAACGTATGATGGGTGATCTTAGGTAACCACATGTATACATTACCGCAGCTGAAGCTGGTTGAATCCTGCAAAAGGAAAGAATTGTCGTGTAATCCATGTCAGGTTCAGGCGACCCGCCACACGACCGGGGATCCTGCCGTAGTGGATTCATAACAGTATGCATTAAATTGTTATGAATGGTCAGAGAAGCTGCCGCGCACTAGGAAAGATAGCGTTCTTTTAAGTCCACGGAAATTAGGGGATTTGGAGCCACTGCTAAACGTTGCACAACTAAACCGTAATCATGATATTCCCTTGGCGCACTAAAGATATTTGACATGATAGCCCGCCTGGGAGATAACAGGGCCTCGACAAAGTAGATGATGTGTTGCCTAGTGACGGCAGGAGAGTATCATCTATCTTGCAAGACACAAGTGACTACTAAATGTAGTACAAGCAGATTGATATCCAAGCGTGTTAGGAAATTTCATGGCATAAATTCGCAAATGCGACATACGCTTCAGAGTAACAAGTTTTCAATTTACATGGCGATATACCCATACTTCCTTGCATGAGGCTAAGCAGTACCTTTCGTATAAGTGACAGCCAGACAGGACGTGTTGGAAGACTCACAGAAACCAGGACGATATTGTCTTCACCGATCATGGCGGCCTCCCAGTCGTGAGATGTATCACTTGGCATCACCTCAACAGTCGCAACGCGGCCAGGGAGATACGTGTTGACTTCTTCATCAAAGGCAGAACACCGCGAATTCAGTGACTGTGGCATTCCTAAGCGCCTCCACAAAAGTTTCGGTTCCGTTGTTTGTTCGTTTCGAACATCCCTCCTCGCTGCGTACTTGTTGAAATCATACACTCTTGCGGAATTTCCTTTCTTCCATGGCAAAAGTTGGATGAACTTCATGCCATAGACGTAGCAAACCCAGATTTCGGACGGGCTGCGAAGGAGCATATAAGAACCATTTGGACCCCACCGCACCCATGGGACAATACGTTTCTGTGTATTGCGAGATAATTCAACCTGAGCCATGATGGTTGATAAGGGGACGATTAACACAGTACACTCTTCGGTGGAATTGTTTTCGGGGGAGACCCGCATGGTGATGGTGAAGATGCGGTCACTGCGGGCGAAGAAGAAGGGGGTTTGAACAGTTTGAGATGGAGACCATCCTGGACTCGGCTCCGAACGAATCAACATGTCTAGAACGTCGGCCTTCATCTTTGGATACTCCAGGCCGCAAATGTAGTTGACATCCTTATATTCCTCGATCTCTTTGTCGAAGCTATCGATACTGAAGATGTCCAGACGGGGGGGCGTTTCATCACTCTCCACGATGCCGACCAAAAGTAAGTCTTCTGTGACGAAAGAAAAAGACCGAAGGTCTGCGTCTCGAAGGTACTTTGAACAGTTCTCAATGATCAACCTGTATCAGTAAGCATGGAAGACGTACGAGCTTCTGCTGACCCGATTTCCAGTCCCAGACAACTAGCCGAGAATTAGGATCATCCCCACGATCTTGACACAGTATTGCAATCCGGGGACCACAAACTTGAATGAGGAATCTGACTTCCTCATGCATGTCTGATAGCAGGTGCGTCATAAAGGGCACGACAGTCATTGGATGATGCTCGCCGGTCATTAAGGTCCTCAGGTGTACGTTGCATATCCGGTTCGGGCTGCGCCATTTAGTATCAGGTGTGCCTCTGAAAAATAGACGCATCAAAACGTACATGACACCTACTACTTCCAAAACGACAATCAAGTCCTGAGATGTATCGATGGTGAAATCTCGGATCTCAAATCCAAAATCATTGATAGTCCATTCCCGCTCGGGAATGTTTTTAAATTTGCAGGGAAGTTGTACACAAGCAAGTCCTGACCGTGACTGCATAGCTTGACACAATACTCCCCCAGACAGTTCCCAAGCAAGACCACCCTGCATGTCTATGAATTTGAACTCTGGAAAAGATAAGTTGTTCCAAGCCTGTTGGTACTGTCGACAGGCACGAAGACGGCCAGCAGTATCAAGATTACAGTGGCGTCCATTCTCGAACCGTCCGAAGAACAACTCGATCTTGTAAAGAAGCTGCACGTTGGTGGTGATGACTGAACGAAACAATTGGCATACCTAAAATTCAGCGTGAGTAGCAGGTTTGAGAAGTATATAATGTGCGCATATACGGTACATACTTGCTTGCATCCCAGAAGAGATACCACATCGAGTTCATCGAAAACGATAGCGATCAGCTCGTTCGGGAGACTGAATGCTGCCTCAACATTTCCATGTTGGTCGACATCCATGGCCTAAGCTGAAGCTAACCCTTTTGCCACTGAGGTTGAGTTTCGTGTGAGTGGCGCTATGTAATTGAACGAGAGGTTGGGTATGAGGCGGTTCTTGAATGTGCAAATAAATGAAACAGTCTGTAGCACTCACCAGTGCCAAACTATGCTGGAAGAGTCTTCAATGAAAGATATAATCGCCAGGGACTATGGATGCCAGCACAATGTCTCCTAAGTAATTGATACAATCAGCGTCAGCATCAATCTCATCATCGGACATTGGTTATCAACACCGTTCCCACGCTCCCAGACTCCCATGGGGTCTTCCAAACATGACTGTAATACTCTGTAAGGCCCATATACTACTCTTGTGGAGTCGGTTAGAGCGGATTGACTTCAATCAAATACATATGCATCGCAGTTCACCACATCTAGCTAATCATACGCGTATATAGAAGAAGTACTTCACTCGAGGTAAAATCAGTTGAAGTGCAAAACCATGACGAGCTCACGAATCACAAATACCCCGATATGAAAAAAACGATTGGTCTACTGGTGTTCACGGTACTACGGGTAGAATGTTACATACGACGCCGAAGACAGCCCGGATTTTTTTGCAATCTTCCCACAGGACATACTTTGACAGTTGTCAATCTGTACTGTCTGCACAGAGAAGCAGAAGAGCCTACGAACCGCAGGCACATTGATGTGTGTCATTCCGTGCGAGAGCAAATGCACGCATCATAGCTCGTACCGCGAACAAACGTGAGAACGTCCGCAAGCTCCGGAGGGGAGACTAAAAATTGAACTCGTTGGTTGATGGCCGATAATAAATGCACATCACTATTAAAAATGTCAGCATAAAAAATGGAGATGACAGCAAACTCACACGGAAGTACAACATCAGCTGCATCCACGGATTGCGGAATAAACAGTGACTAGCATGACTGGAGAAGTGAGGACAATGTATCCCACAGCGGCTGCGCACAATGCATGGGGAATATCCAGTGTTCCACCGGGAATGTGACGAAGAAAGACTGCGCCTACGCAGCCAGAAGCTATTGTCGTGGGGAGTCCAACTGTGAGAAGAGCTAGGTATACTCGGGATGACACCGGTGACTGGAATGCGGCCAATGATATCATAATGGGAAGCAGCGAACCATTGATGATGGCTCCTCCCACTGCACCAACTTTGGCAGTAGAATGTATGGACACATGGAATCCACTCATGTGGGCTTGAAGAATGCCGTGCCCAACAATCATGCAGCCGAATGTCCCAACAGCCCCAACTCCAGCGCAAAAGATCAAGGCGATCATAACCCTGTGCAAAGAAAAAGGGACGCGTTGATGAGGTAATCTATCGATCGAACTGCTATCAATTCCCGATCGATTTTGAAGTTCAATGTCCAGAGGTTTGACGCTGTGGTCGGTAGAGGAGGGTATCGAAGACATTACAGGTGTCTGGGTGATATATCGGATGCTGAAGGGCAAGATCAAAATTCTGTGGAGCTTTATACTCACCAAAAAATCGGAACGTCGCGAGTCATCGGCAAGCCCTGCCATGCCTCTACAAGAGAGGGCTGGCTTCAAGTGCTCAAGTTCCTGGCAGAGCGCCAGTGATCCTATATTAAAGTGGCCACTGGCCATGGCAATGATGCGGAATGGTGCCATGCATATAAAGTTGTAAGCTCCTTTTGAGCAGAAAACATATCTGCTGAGTCGTAATGTCGGTACCGAACCGCAGTTGAGGGGAGGCCTTTCTACAGGAATACAGCAATTATCGAGGTACAACGCATAGCCCATGTCAAGCCGCGTCTGTAATCCAGTGAAGGAGCTGAAGCCGCCTCAGGACTGTAAGTCTATCGGCACATGGTCCCCTTATTATCCAGACCAAATACGTAGATATTCATTAACTTTCGGTGGCACGTCGTTAAGCATCGTTCCGCGCATCTTCTGAACCATACGTCCTATAGGGACCATCGGTGCAAGTTTACGCCACATCACAGCTCGACCGTCATCAGCTTGCTGTAATCCAGAAGTCCGCCCAACTCGGTTGACTCGAACCCTGGGGCCTGGGGGTCGATATGAACCAACCGGCGCAAGGCGATCATAAAAAGACCCCGTGATATAGCGGAGGCTAAATCTAAAACAAATGATATAAATCCACTTTGTATTAATTTGCATCAGAAACCTTGAACATACGAAGACAAGGCGGAGTAGAATTGCGGAGCTTGCCAGTGGCCGCAGACTAAACCACGTAGGATTAAAGCCTTCAGAACTCCGAATTACCGATAGGACTTTAAGCGGAGGCATACCCTTGGGTGGCAGGCGATCGTTCCACATCCAACACGAGTTCGCCATGAATGCAGCAATATTATCATCGATACGACGAGTCGACGTCTGGGTCCTGATAACTTTATATGCCAAAATACGAGATTCGAAAGAGAAGACATCGTCCTGCAGACTGAACAGTCTGCAAAATCTCTGGTGACTCGGCCGATTATGATGAGTAGCCTCAGGAATTCGAATGGGATCTGACAAGGCAGGAGGCTTGCGCACAGCGCTGGTTGTTTGCCTACAGCTTCTGAGCCAAACATCCATCTATGAACCAAATCTAAAAATTCCAACGTAACATGACTCTTTTAGGCTTAGTCACTGGTTCTGTACACTAGCCCCACTCTCATTTTCGCTGATAAGCAACTCAATTGTCGGAACAGCAAAGGTTTGAATGAAAGCTACTATCACGAATACCTCATGCCCGATCACCGAGTGCTCCAGATTGATCATGTAATCCAAGAAGAAGATCACATTAACTTCGCAGTATTTCTCCCCCATCGTTCAAGTTCCGTTTCGAATCTAAAGGGATTAGTGGAATTCCGGAGAATGCGGGCCTTACTGAACTCCATATAACCTGACTGTCTTCATAAATACCTCGCTGGAAAACGAGGACGACCGCTCAATATGCCTGCATCCAACATGGAACAGACTTTGCTCGTTCAATTAACTCAGCAGGGTTTTCACATAAAATCCTTTCGGCAACGAAGACTGGGCGCTCATCTGGTATGCATTTTGTTGATATTGTAACCGTTACGACAGCACTGACAAAGCACTTTTTAGGTTTTTGAAATATCGCTAGCAAGTGGTGACACCGTTTTGATGTGGTTGCGACCCACCTCTTCTGACTCCGATTGCGGTCAACGGCTCTTTGAGAATGAGATCGCTCTCCTTCGCTGGTTTTCTGCACACTCCGCGGTGCCTGCCCCCCGTCTTTTGCACTGTCCTCCCAAGTAGCGCGGAAACCCTTCGAAATGCCTTCGTCACGCAGGGCATGACTGGTGAACTCATCAGAGACTTATACTCGACGCTGTCTCCATGGGCGAAGGTTTGTTTCGTATGGTTCATCGTGTTCGGTTGCTTGACAATGTTTAAAGGAGCAACTGGTGCGATCATATGCGGATTTCGCACTGAAGTTGTTCAATGATTCATATCCCACAAACGATTGGCTCTATCTCCGTCACAAGTTCCCCGGATCAGCTCGTCGTTGTACCGCAGATTTGCAGTGCTAATCACGCCCATGCCTCTGAAGTCTTTCCCACTTTACAAAAATACCTCGAATATCTGTCTATATTGAAGAAAAGACGAGCATTCACTCTAGACACAGGGGATGAAAATAGGTTCCGAGCGCAAGCATCCATATCACAATTAATTGCGCACCTACAAGGGCACTTGTCCCAGCTCGATGAACGGTGTATTGGTCGCATGGTACTGGCACACGATGGACTGGGAGACACGAATATCATGGTTGATTCCTCCGGTAATATCACTGGTATCTTAGACTGGTGGAGGAATTCGACACTGCCTGCTATACTCGCTGCGGATTATCCCCCCTGGCTAAGATACGATGGAATCAACGACCCTCGATTTGCTGCTCCGAAGAAATCGTGGCTAGAAACACAGGAAGAAAGCGCAAGACTGCGAATAGTATATCAGGGGGTATGACTCGCCTTCCATCCTGATGGTTATCTACTTACACAGCCCCGTGACAGGCTGTGAAAACCAATGACTTTTACTACACAGCACTAATGCAAGGCACTCAGTTACGAGCAGCTGTAGGTTGGGTATTTGATATCGAAGATGACCCGTGCTGTGCAAGAATGAGACAGTGGACACTGAGCACCTTTGGTCCCCCAATCAGAAGCTCCTCAAATAATAGTCAGTGCACCGTTACATAGCTACTGGGTCTGTGATCAGCTGTCCAGGGTCTAAACGTATTTCAGATAGTTCATATCCTATCCTTTTAATGTCTTTTGTTATGTATACGACTTTTCTTGTCTCTCTTCTCTTTCACAAAGTTTGATGCAGGTGTTCAGCGAAACTCTATACACAACCTCTTGCTCACACACGCAACGATAATGCGAATAAGCCGTCAAGATGTTGATAATGATCTAAACAGGGACATGTGATACTGCTCTCCACAATAAATTAAATTGAGCAATTGCTCATTCTAATGGTGGTGAGCATCATGGTGTTCCACGCCCTGGAAATCAAGTGCATAGACTACAAAATTTGAGCATGGATTGAACAACGAATGGCCAAATACTCACCGGAGCCGCATTCAGGGCAGCGGCGGTTTTTCTCTTTCTTGACAGTGAACCAATGCAACTCATGGCTTTCGGCTGGTGAACCAGTGCACCCAACAATGCGAGACGTGTCCTAAAATGGTTGAATTCTGTCAGACGCCACAACACATTGTTACGATGCAGAGCATACCAGTGAAAAGACTTTGATCGGGTCTTCGAGGGTACCCACACGACTCGAGTCAAGAGGCTCCAAGTCGAACGCATCAACACCCTGCATCTCCCCAAGGAGCTGGAAGCGCTCCAGACCAGTTGCTTGCTGCTCGTCGGAAGGAATTTCACCGGGCTTAGCACCCTCTCCAAAAAGTGAAGGAGGGGCGGGACCCGAAAAACGAGGAGTGGTAGTGGAAAGAGCGCGAAAAGCGGTGGAAGAGGTCGACTTGCGCGCACTGCGCACGACGACAGGGCGGACAGCACGAAGTGCGGCGTTGAACATGATGTGCTCTGAAGTTGAGAGCCTAGATGCGGGCTGGGAGTGACTTAGAAAGTGTCTGTCACGCGTGACAATGTGACATGCGCCCGTCTATTTCCGACAACTCACAAGTCTGAACCTAGTGTTGTGGGCAGAACTCTGCCATTCTGCCACGTGGCAGGGCAGAACTGGCACTGCCAGGCAGATGGCAGAACCTCCAAGGCAAAATGTGGCAGAACTCGAGACCGTGGGAGCGGTAAAGGATGTACTATACAGTGTTAGATTAGTGTATGATAGCATGAATTGAGGTACTGTAAACTCTACACGCTATTAAGTCTGGAGGCTGGCCTCTGAACTCCCTCATTGAAAACAACTTCAAAAAGGGGGATGCTACTTCTGCAAAGTCCAACAGATATTGGTGGAACTGCAACCACTGTGACACCCGCATTAATGGACGGAATAATAACCTCTTCGAACACTTCATGGATGCTATAAAATGCATCAATTGTCCACAAGAGACTCGTTGCGAGGCACTGCAACACCTCAAAGCTTTCGCAATTATCATTCTGTCAATTGTCCCACATGCAGCTGAGGTTGAACACCTCTTTTCCGACCTCGGTGGCACGCAGTCAGTCAAGCGCTGCAATCTCTCTGTCAACACATTCCAGACACTCGGCAAGATTTGCGCGAACCTTCGCTATCATATTCACCTTAAAAAAGTTGCTGATGGCAAGCCGACACGACACCATCACGCTCACATGCACACAACCGAACCTCCGGGCATTGATACAGATGTTGCCAAGCAGCTCGAGACTGACTTCGCATTCGTTCCGCCACTTGCAGCAGTTTCCAGCGACACTAACTGCAACCTCAAAGGTCCCGAATCAATTTCACTCGACGACATTGATGCTGAGTTTGCTCGCCTTGAAGATATTCGCAACGGAGAAAAAGTGATGGACCTCGAGTTTCCGTCAGACTGGGATGTGGATGGGAAGGAAGTTTTAGAAGGGAACGTGTTTGATTTTGCAGAGTTGCAGCGCGTTGACGAGGGATTAGTGCCTGCGGCAGTAGAGGATGAAATTATGGTCACGGATCACGATGCAAACGAAGACGGGACTTGGGACATTAATTCGATGTTAGTATCAAGCGGTCTTACATCCATGTAGCTACCTCTAGTACTACGCTGTATGCATCCAAAAAAGACCGCTTCTGCCATCTGCCACGCTGGCAGAACATAGTTCTGCCAAGTTCTGCCAGTTCTGCCGGCAGAACTACCCCAAAATAGTTCTGCCCACAACACTATCTGAACCTTTCTTTACTGAGGCAGCTAGCACTTAGAATCGACCCAGAATGCGTTATTCTGCTCATACATTTTCCTTCTGATTATGAAGTCAACTGCAGCGAACGTTCAACTTTATGTTTTGGAGTTCCCAGTTTACCGAGTGGAGCATCACTGGTAGCCCTGCAGGCCTGAACCCGGATCCTATTAAGGGTTTATGGCCATAACGATCCCCCGCAATCCCTTCCTTCACCTGAATGACCCTACATTATTAGTCCAATGAACATATTGCGATAGTTCTTCGCCTCTGAGCCTGACTGCGATGCCCATTGCCTGACTTCTCTAAATCAAATTCGGTTCCGTATGTGCTTTCTATAAAAGGCAGGTATTTACGAACGAATGATGCGCTAGAATTTGTTTCATGCCGAGAATGCAAAATGAACTAACAAGATGCCGTCTCGCAAGTAAAATACAGAGATTAGTGTTAGCACACATCTCCCTTTCCTCCACGCCCACGCGCGAAACTCGTGTCTAAGCTGTACCTTGCTCGCCATGTCTTCTGAACCCTCACCGGGATCCACTACATTAGACATTCTGCGGGCTTACAGCTATCCTCCGTCCCCTTCATCTCCGGACGCGACGTCCACTAATAGACCACCAGATATTAACTTGTCTCTTCAGATACCAGATTCTAGATTATCAAATATTTCAAACAGTCCAACATCAATTCTGTTTACTGCGGACAAGAGCTTGCCGAACGAGACCAACGAATCGCCCTTTCGATGGAATCTACCCTCACCCATAGAACCTGAGGAGAGTAGACTACCACCTGGTGGCGGAAAGGGACAGGTATCCGGACCCACACCACACATCTGGCAGGGCTGGAGAATCATTGTATTTGGCTCATGTGAGTGCATCACGCTTGTTCCCTACCTGCGCTAAATTTGATGGTCGTAGGGTTCAACCTTTTACTGTTGCTGATCCCTGTTTCTGTGAGTGACCGCCTTCACACATCTCATTGGGTTCACTGATTATCGCGCCACTATTACAAGTGGACGCTGAGCTTCGTGCTCGAGAAGCACCACAAGGTTATATTTACCTGTAAGCTTCTGCAAGTTCTTCCTGATATATGAAACAATTCTTTCAACAGTCAGCATTTTGTCCATGATCCCTCTCGTAAAGGTGTGACACACTCACTCTTCCACCGGTCGACTAAATTGAGAGTCCCTTTGTTAGCTCCACGATCTTTCAACTCGTGAGCTGGCACTTCGCATTGGAGGCACAAAGGCTGGTTTGCTTAATGCGAGCATGGTAAGTCATATTCCATTAACGATTGAATATGCCTCAACCTCCATGCATGCAGAGCAATACGTGAGTTTAGGTTTATTCGCTGTTGATAGCAGTTTTGATACGCAGCTCATAAGTGTCGAGATGGTGATCGCGGTAAGCGCTGGACATGTATACGTGAGAATCCGCTGATCTGTTACAGATCACCGCCCTCAGGAAGTGCGAACTAAGGGTCGTACAATCTTCGCGTAAGTTCAACAAAGATGTTTGAGAATTTGATCTGATACTCGCAGTAATCGGTTCGATTTTGAGCAAACTACGTACGTTGTGCATGTCACTCCGTCATCTAATCACTATCCTCATATTTTTAGTCCTTGTACTTGGGATGTGCTTCTTTGCTGGCGGACTTCGCTTCTCTGAGCAAGGATTCGACCAAAGTGAGGTTACATGTATGGTAACGGTACCGAGATAACTAACAGATCTCTCAGCCGCTACACAGATACATTCATCACTTTTGAGTATCAGCGTTGGGGCTCTGCTCCTCCCTGCTGCATATCACTTTGCAATCAGTGGCGGAAAGGATTCTGGCTCCTTTGAGCAGAAGGATGATATTCTGAAAATGAGCTATGGAGTAAGATTTGTTGACTTTGCTAGAACTCGCTCTGATCGAATCGTCGTAGGTCTCAATCATACTCATATTTAGTGAGTCCTAAGTATATGTGTCCATTGAAGACCGCTTACGATGCACGTGGACAGTTTATATCGCCTATCTTATCTTCCAGTTTTGGTCCCACAAGCATCTCTATAAAGATACAAAGCTTAAGAGTAGCAAGCTATCAGTCAGGATGCCTATCAATTCACGTTATCTGACTGAGAGGCTCTCTGCGTCCATGTCCCTGAACGACAAACCTGGTAGCACGCATGATGGCCAGAATTCGGCTTCGAGTTCTCGACGTGGTTCAGTGATATCTTTCAACTTCCCTCCGCTGCTCAAATTTCCCTATAAGAACTCGCCGTTGAGTTCTTCCTCCGAGATTACGTTGACAGGGAGCAAGGAATATCTTGCAGAAACGACTAAACAGAGTGTTACACAGGAGTCTGCTAATGGGTTGTCCGAAGAAGTGTTACGGCAAGCTACGCAACCCGAGCACGATCATGTAGATGGCAGCACTACTGACCTCTTAAATCCGCCTTGGAGTACATCACCAATGGCATCCGTCGTTGATACCGGTCCTATCCGATACGCTTCACCAGAGCCCATGGCTACTTCTGAACATGCGGAACTGCATAGCTCACCATCAGGAACGGATAGTTTCAGAGAGCCGCAGCTTAGTTGGATGGTCACCCTTCTGCTATTGACATTGGTCACTATTGTGAGTGATGAATCAGTTCGAATGAGCACCTGTTGACGATTCCTCTAGACGGTGACTATCACTGCCGAAAATCTTGTAGAATCTATGGACGGAATCTCAACAACGATTAGCAAGCAATGGGTTGGCCTTGTCTTGCTTCCTGCGGTCAGTTCTATCCCAGGTATGTACAGGATGCTCCTTGTTTATGGAATACTTTGACACATTGGCTACCCAGAATGCGTTACTGCAGTCAATACTTCTGTGAAGGACCAGCTGAATCTGAGCGTGAGCATCGCTGTTGGGTCATCGATAGTAAGCTTCCCTCACTATTTTTTGTTTGACGCTGCTCATGTTGGTGTAAGCAAACCACTCTCTTAATTATTCCGTAAGTGCTCGTCATATTCGACGTGTTGCTGATACTGGATCCTGGGACCAGGTTCATGGTCACCCTTGGATGGATAATAGGCAGGCCACTGGCTTTATTATTCGACCCGTTTGAGTCTGTGGTGAGTAATGTTCCAATCTATTAGTCCAACTGTAACTAAGCATATATCTAGGTTCTCTACGTTTCAGGTATGCTTCGAACTTTCTATGAAATACGCCACATCGTCTGATTATTATTTCTCATGCAGTGCAGACCATGAGTTTCGTGGTTGCGGACGGGAAATCAAACTGGCTAGAAGGTGTCATCTTGATTTGTGAGAAGGCTCAGTACTGCCCGTGAGCTGTCGTACTTAATATTCCTGCAGGCTTATACTTCATCATAGCCGTTTCCTTCTGGTTCTACCCTAGTGAGGTCAACAGTCGTGTAACACCTTGAGATACTGATCCATCCTCCACAGTTTCCTCGAGCCTCCCGAGCGAACTCGCTGTCTGCATGTGACGACGACGATCTTTTAGAACGATTCCTGCCCTAGGTCCTGAGATCGTATTTGCCCTGCAAAATAGACTGTCCAGTCCACTTCCTAAATATAGGCATTGTCCTTTCACTCGGTTCACCTTCACGTTCTTGTCATTTATTAACCTCACACCCTACTTCATACACCCTGTATTACATGTGAACTATTTTCGACATGTAGAACATCTAATCTACGTACTTTATTTACTGGTTGAATACAAGCAGCGACATGCGGTCGCTTTACTATACCGCCAGTGGGCATATCCCATAGTATACGCGAGTGAAGCCACTGACTTTGTAGAGTTGTTTAAACTCCGAATTGTGCATGTGTCTTTGACTCTACCAGCATGTCTGCCTCGGACGTCAAGTTAAATGTTGGGCCAGAAATACCAATGCCATGTCTACCAGATGAACCCAAATTTCCCCCGTCCAAGTACTTTGTGGGGCATACCGACTCATTAACATGTGTAGCTCTTTTCCCAGACAACAAAATGATTATCAGTGGCTCCTATGACCGCAGGATTCGCCTTTGGGATATTGGAAGTGGGCAAGCATCAGGGGAAGCTCTTCGGGGACACAAAGTTTCAGTGGATGTGGTTGCCGTGTCGCCCGATGGGACGATGTTTGTGAGCGGAGGCGGAGACGGCAAAATTTTGATATGGAACACAACGACGCGTAATTTGGCAACAGAGCCTATTCAAGCGCACCAGAACAAAATCAACTCTATATCCTTCTCTCCCGACAGTGCATTCATCGCGTCCATAGCAGGCCCAACAATCAAGATATGGGATGTGGGTACCGCGAAGCCGATAATGAACATCAAGTCCCCAACCAGCGAACGCCAGGTTGCGTTCTCTCCTGAAGGTGGCAGAATTGCTACTATATCCCACATAGCTCCAGATGAGCAGACGTTGCGAATTTGGGATGTGAAGACGGGAAAACCAGCAGCAGTCAGCCCTATCGCTGGCCATACGGGTGGACTGCTGTCTGTGGCATGGTTCCCCAATGCACAACGTCTGGTCACTGCATCGCTCGATAGAACAATCCGCCTCTGGATCTCGGAGACCGGATGCCAAGTAGGACATTCACTTGGTGGCGATGCGACCTGGATGGCTCACCAAGTTGCTGTCTCTTCTGACGGGAAGCTCATCGTTGCTCTTTGCGGAGATAAATCTATCCGACTCTGGGATGCTATTACGCTCGATCAGATTAAACTCGTGCTTCATCATGCTGAACCAGTGCTCTGCATGGCTATTTCAGCTGATATCCGTTTTATCGCTGGTGGTTGTAGCGACAGGAAAGTGTGTCTGTGGAACATCGAAAGCATCACTCAGCATAAATACAACTCAAAGCCATTGCCGACTCTTAAGCCTGAGAACCAACAAGATGTGAGCAGGTTACCTCTTGATTTATTTGCTGAATACAAACCACTAGCTAGTTGACACCTGACTTGTCATTCCCAAACCACACTCCGATGGACCTCGTGCACCCAGAGGTACGGAGCAGTCCCGAACAAACGGCGTCACAGTCACAGGCTGTAATCATATCCCATGTGCCACTCCCTCTGGAGGCAAGATTGAATTAGGCTTCTTTTTCTGTGTGCTCGCTAACAGTGGCTTCTCCAGCCTCCTACGACAGCCAAAGAAGATGCAGATCCAGTAGCTTCTCTCGTCGAGCACAGCCATTTCCGAAAGTGGTGGAGACAGCCCCTCAATTTCTGGAATGCTAGAAAGCGATTGTCCTCTCCAGTGAATATTTACCTGTTGAGACCAAACACACTATTGACAGATTGTATGTTTAGCAGAGAATTGCTGAAATCGAGCCGTGCTCTGACCAGATAGAAAATATAAACATGAACCAAGGCGGGAGTCCCGCTCAGGATGTTCTGGATGAGTTCAATCGCTATGTCATGAATGATATTCCAATTCGTCTAATCTACCTTCCAACAATGGAACTTGTCGGACGGAACTTCGTGAAGACTCATTTCCAGGATCGCATCAAGGAGATTACTGAAGACTTGATAGCCGAAAATCAAGCACGCGTCATACCGCCCTGGACGAGAGAAAGAGTTATTCCGACTCTTGTTTCGGGCAAAGTCGAATATGGTATTCTCTCCCATCGGTGGCTAGATACAGGAGAACCTTCATACCAGGACATGATGGAGAAGAAGCTGTCTGGCTCCCCGAATGTCAGACATTCATCGTCCAACATTACGTCTTGGCTGAAGGAAGGCCGACATGCATTGCACATGTCGCGCGATCCTAGTGAGAACGAAGTACAGAGTCCTGGCTACAACAAATTACAAAAGTGTTGCGAAGAGGCTAGACGTCTTGACCTGCATTTCCTATGGTCAGATACATGCTGCATTGACAAGAATAGCAGTGCAGAGCTTGACGAGTCGATCCGGTCGATGTTTCGGTGGTACCGGAATTCCTCCATCTGCATCGCGTATCTTGGGGGAACAACTGTTATTGAAGATTTGAGATTAGAAGAGTGGTTCATGAGAGGATGGACTTTACAAGAACTTCTGGCGCCCAGGAAGATAAAATTCTTCAACAAGGATTGGCAGCGGCTGACCGAGCAAGACGACGATAAGGAAGAGGATACTCCTCTCATGACCGCCCTGCATGAAGTTACCGGAATTCCCGAAACAGAACTCATTGATTTCTCGCCCATTCCTCAGTATATTGACAAGCGGATGACCTGGGCTGCGCAGCGAAAAACTACGCGGGCAGAGGACGTTGCTTATTCACTCATGGGGATATTTGATGTCAGCCTGCAAATCGCATATGGAGAAGGTGGAGAGCGTGCATTCGGGAGGCTTATTGAAGCTATCATGCAAGCTGGCGGGGATTCATCAGTGCTCAACTGGGCAGGAGAGCCGGCCAAACATCATGCATCATTTGCTCTTCCCGCATCACCAGCTAGCTTTGTGGGACATCCCGACATTGTTACGATAGGTCGACTTGACCTGATGTTGACCAGCAGGGGATTGCGTATTCCATTGGTCATTCTACCGCTTGACATGACTAAACCCGAATTTGATGGCCGGTCCATCGAAAATCCCAAATTTCGCTGCCCCCACCATGACATTGGAGAGGTTAGGATCGACTCTAGAGGTTACAGGTTTGGTGCGATACTCAAACAGTATGCGCTAGGCATATTCCACTATATTCCCGCAGAAGACTCGGCAAACCCAGGTCTTCCTAAACAAGTAGCAGCTTATCTACTGGAAAGAAATGAGGTGGAAGCACAGGAAATCCCCTTGGGACTGTCACGACAGTATCGCTCTTTCGAGGATGGGTGGAGAAGGGTACCCACCGGATTCATCTATTTGGAACTTCCCGGTGTACCAGATTTTACTTCTTTGTTGTACGTTAGTCGCACCTGTTTGCAAACTGTTTACTTGTAGGAACCTTTACTGCAATGGAAGCACTATTCAAAGCATCATATCTAGCTTGAGCTTAGCTCTATGTGCTTGGTACTACCATGTGACTGCAGCCTAAGAATGCTGGCTGCGTTACAATGCTGCTTGAATGAATTCTACGTTTTGCGAGGAAGATCCTGGTTCCTATCGTTTCTAAGCTTACACGTTTTGTCAGTGCCTTGCGAAGTTGTAAACACAGACCGATGTCTTTGTATTGCTGCTCGATCAGCAGCAGTTCGACCGAGTCCTGAGTCGAGAGGCCAGCGACCACTATAGGCCACGACCCTACTCAAGGAGTTCAACTGCTGGTTGCGTATCATCACGACGTATCGCACACGAGGCTGCATCTACTGGCACTACGTGGGCGTTTCGGAAAGCAGTTGCAGCCTCACGCCGCGAGATGACCGATGATAGCATCATCACGTGATTGTCGAAAAGCTCCAAGCAATTTAGTTTGCTTCAAGGGCAGAGTCGTGTTGATGATTCTCACTTGTATCAACCCAGTGGAGAGCTATTAGAATGCGATTTAGTAAGCCCTGCGTGGGGTGTCGTAATGCCAGTCTGAAGTTCTCTACAGCGAGCGACAAATCGGTGAAGTTGTGTTGCACTCTATAACGAGACAGATACATCAGATGCGTCGGTTGGAAGAGTATTGCATGCACGGATCACATAATTGACATCACTTGTCCCTGCCGCGATACTATGGAGGTAGGTGCACTCTGGACAGAGGGGTAATAGCTTGCGGGACGGTTGCGTGGATTCGTGGATATACATAGACGGCAGTGCGCTCCTGGCGGTAGCGTCAAGTCAGCGCTTTAAGGAGGTGATAGATAGATAATGGATGATTGGGGTGACCCTTTGGACGCAAGGCAAGGGTTTCACTGAAGAGAGAATTGATTGAGTCGATGTCTTGAAGATCCTTTCGAATGTATCCTGCGAGGCGGGCCCACGCAAGGTTGGCGAGAGCTGCTGCCTGGTGAGGATGGCTGACCGGTCATTTGTCCAGGTCTAACTGAAATGCTTTAGAGCATCGTTCAGGTGAGAGACTGCCTTGCTTGTCACATATGTGGCAAATCGTTCATGGCCCGCATCTGTGTTCCGATAAATCTGGCATTCAGTGATGGACTGCAGTAGCTGTTCCATCAACAACAGCCAATACTGCAGAGGCTGGCATCACTCACGTCAGGATTGTCGCAGTCATCTGGAGCAGCGGCCTTCAGTGTGAGAGAAGGTGAACACCACGAACGGACGGGAAGAAAATGTCTGCGAGATGTGAGTATACACGCATGGGTGAGGAGGTCGCTCACCGAAAGGCTCATTTCCATGATCGAGCATCGCATCCCATGATGTTTCAAGTTTTCTAACAACTTCTCCGTTGCCCAGCATCCGATCAAGCTCGTGACCTCCACTGATAATGCAGATGACAACTAATGGTCTACAAACAAAAAAGAGTTGTGTCTGAAAGTCTCGATGAACTTGTAAGGTCACTGTATCGGCCCACGCTATAGACTCGTCGGATGATAAAATTCCGGTGGCTAATCTCCAGCGCATGCTCAAGTGGAGATCTATGGATACGTAAATGCCTGCAGGAATGCGCTCGGAAGGGACTTTGATATTTTTTTTGCTGATGACTGTAGATTGAGAGTAAGGATCATGAAATAGACACGAAGGTGGTATGGAGCGACTCACCTTCGAGCTTGATATATCAGCCTTTTAAGCTACTAGGCATAATAGTGCGATGAAGCAAAACGACAAGGATTGATGGCCTGTGTAGTAGACACAGTGAGTGACAAGCACAAAGGGTGTGAATGAAGTTCAGGCGAGAGTGGTTGAGTGTACATGTCATGCATTTCGTAATTGAAGGAGATATATATGCGAGTCTCGGAACCTGCGAATGTTGCTACTCTCATGGTAGGTAAACGTTTGAGACGTAGTAATGATCATCTAGCACAAGGCTGAAGCAAACTGTAAAATCCAGTATATTTCACAGCGGAAACAAATATTCTGATTACACCATAAGTGCCAGCTTGGAGGATAATCGAGAAACAAAGGCAATTGCGGTTTGCGAGAGTAGAGATGACGGGAAGCAAAGGGTCCCTGTAATCATTATGCAAGCTGAAGTCACGCGTGTTGCCATCATAACGCAGTCAGTACTAGTAGTGAATTACAGCTACTTTCAAATCGATAGACCAGAATCCATTTTTTTTCGATTCACCGCTTTTGTTTAGTTGTGGAGCTGTACAAACAAAAGTGTTCCGCCTGTTATGATACTTTTTCGGGGCGGATACCCCAGAATGGTACTGGACTGCGCAACTTCGCAGCTTTCTCATTCGACACTGTCTTCAGACATCATTCGCATCATGGTTAGAAACTGCTGTCACATTCCAGCAGCAATAAAGTAACAATGGGTCACTATGTCTGCCCAAATGTCATCCAAGGCCATAACAGAAGTCACTAACACAAGTCACCGAACTATCAACCGAGTTCTTCGGCTCTCTCGTCTCACAGGCTCTGTTTTCAGAAGGCCCTTGCAAAGCAGATGTTAATAGCCATACCAGCAGTGAGCTCAGAGGGATGTCAGACGCAGTGTCAGATGAGAAAGCTGCGAAGTTGCGCAGTCCAGTGCCATTCTAGGTATCCGCCCCCGACAAAACATCGTAACAAGGCGGGACCCTTTTGTTTGTACAGCTCCACAACTAAACAAAAGCGGTGAATCGAAAAAAATGGATTCTGGTCTATCGATTTGAAAGTAGCTGTACAGTAATTGACAAACTCACAGGCACGAGAATCGAATCGCTGGTAGAGATGGCGAAAAGCAAGGACAAGAGGTATTTAATAGGGGAGCTCACAGTAGGTCGCTTCTGCTTTCGCTTTTGCTTCTGCGTCCATTACAAATCATGATTATCACATATACAGCAAAATAAATAGAAATTAAATCATATATACCATTTCTCTCAATCTCACATTATCTATTCTGTTGTATGCTAGTATGCAATTTATATCCATGTTAAGTTCTTGTGCGAGGTCCTTAGTGTCTATGCAGGTTGAAAGAGTGCTAGAATGATCACGTAAAATATACAAGATATATAAGATTCTAAGTATTGATGATGTAGTGTGTGGAGAGTTAACTGCTTATATAACACACCGCTAACCCTTGTCTCTCACGTGTCACCTGACGCAAAAGCAAAAGCGAAAGCAGAAGCGACCTACTGTGAGCTCCCCTATTGTATCGGCTTTGAAAGTGTCGCGGGCTCAGGTAAACTTGTATCTGTCGTTTAATTCAGATCCTCAGGTCGCTCTATTAACACCACTGGTCATGTCAGAGCAATTGCCTGTGTTCCTGAATTGGACGGTCTTGTTGTCCCTTGGCAACTTGAACTCATCTTGAAGGGCCAAGCCTGCTGGTGAGTCGTGACGAGACTATACCTTGAATGAACTCATGTTTTGTAAGAAAGACACTAGTAACCAGCTGCATAATTCAGTCATGAACTTGGTTCCTATAGATGTTAAGCTCTCACGTTTTGTCAGTGCCTTGCGAACACGGACTACTAGTGTCTTTGTGTTTGATCCCGGAGGCAGCCACAGTGTGTTCCGCGGTCCTTGCAATAAATTTAAGCCTGGCTGTTGATCATCATCACACAGTTGAAACTCAGTGCTCAACCCTAATCGCTTGGTGCTTAGCGATAGTAGCATCGAGAATGAAATTTTGGAACCTTTGACACTCTGAGTCTGCTAGGAATACCTAGGCCCTCTCGTGATCTGTGAAAGTCGGGCTGTCATCTTCAGAATTTGTGGTAGAAAGATACTTTGTCCGCAACCGTCTGATGCGTTTCACATCTTTGACAAGCAGTACTTCTCGGTGTTAAGGGTCTCACAGATCCGGTTTCTATGCTATAGCTGAGAGACTGGGAGGGTCCTTCATCATATATGTAAAAATAGCCACATTCTAAAAATATAACTCTGCCTTCGTTGCCCTCCTTCAAGCTTCAAGGATGATCCAAACCACCACGCAGTTCAAGCCCTCCATACAATTTACCCTTGCTTCTGTATTCTCTTGCGGTCCTTTTGTTGTTTATTCTCCTGCTGCGCGACATCATCGTGGTCTACACACATTGTTTTTTACTATGTGTGAGTACTCAGCAATTACATCGATGATCAAAGAAACCGGGCTGTGAACGTCTTCGAAGTGATGCCAAGGTACTTGAACAGCATTGAGGCGATCTGTCAGACGGCGTTGCACTTAAGTACTAGGCTGGGCATATAAGTTAAATTTGTTCGATGCATCGCAGCACGGATCCGACACCCATCTCGAATCGCTCGACGCGACTTTCGCATTGCGAAATATTTACGCTCCTTCATATTTATCACAAGGTGACTAATACGTGCAGTTGATCTGCACAGAAACCTTGGCCCAGCCTGTCCTTGAAGGATATTGTCGACTATAATCATGGGCATAACTATACCTGAAGCTTCGCTTTTAGCGTTGTTCCTAGAGACTTTGTTTTACGGTGCGTTACCAAGCTCTGGAAGAAGTCATAATATTGAATTTCTTTTCTTATGTAGGCGTGTTCTTCACCTTGTACTGGTTGACGCTGTTCATACTGCTCAAGAAATGTGGTGTTCAACGGAACTTCCTTATCCCAGTAGTAACCTTGCTGCTCTGCATTGCAACGGCCGTAAGTGTGATTACACCCTTCAGGACAATAGCTCAACAAGATCGTTAGCACCTAATCATCGATCTAATTCGAGCGCTAGAGGCGTTCGTATTCAGTGTGAGTACAAGCTGTGCGGAAGGCTACTTCTCCGACCTCGCTTCAGCCGTTGGAACTCGCAAGAACCGCACTGTACATCACGCAGCCCACTATCGCTGATACTATCCTTGTGAGTTTCTTCACCTGCCATATCATTCTCCCTTAAGTAAGGTAGTAGGTTTGGCGGTGCTATGTGCTCAACAATAGAAGCCTATGGGTCGGCATTCCTGGTTGTATCGTACTGTTAACTAATGGAGGTGAGTACCACGTCGAAAGGTATCATTCAAGTACCAACTCATCCCATAATATTTCGTAGCGATCGGGTACTATGTTGTCTGGTGCCTTTCTCGAGCCAGCGTAGGATCGCCTGTTTACACCATCGCCCCTGGCTTTATCACAACTTTCTATGGATTGACCATGCTTATTAGTCTTATTTGCACCAGTACGTCTATTTCATAGCCAATCTACAGGGCTCATGACGACCAGTATGACAGCTTTGATTTCTTGGCGCATATACCATTGTCGTCGTTCCATGTCAGGCGACCCTGCTCCTCTTTTACCCATTTTGATCGTTGTCATCGAAGGCGGTGCGTTATATGCCACCAGCGTCCTTGCGCTCCTTCTGGCATTCTTGACGGGATCAAATGGCCAATACCCCGCGATGGATATTGCCCCTCATATTGTGGTGAGTTTACTTGGCTAAAACGATTGTTTTAAGTTGTATGACTTTTCTTTAGGGGATCGTATTCTGTCTCATCATCCTGCAAGTACACTTCCATGTAGGTTACAACCCCCAACCACCAAAACCCTTCGCCAATCTCTTTGGAGAAGCGAGGAGAGCAGAATGTGAGCAACAGCATGGAATTGATGATCGAACGTCATCGAGGAGACGGAGATAATTTAGTTTGACGTGATACGCAGCCAACGACTCTCAGTCAAGTGTTCTGGATAGGACCATTGTCTGCTGTTGCGCAAGCGTATTGGAAACTCTAGAACTATGGCTAATTCATTATAGTTGGGTTTCATAGATCATATTCAAAATATAACGAATGGATTGCATTTTCTGAACAGAATTTATAGGTAAGCTTGTATAAAGGTGGCAAGGCATCGATGCGTTGATACATATAGCACCATACAATCAAATCTGAGTAACTTGAAGTCGAGGCAACTTGTGGTAGAGATGTGAGGACTGTGTCGCCAGTGCTCCCTCATGGGATGTGGCATGATAATTTGCAGCGTTTCAAGGAAGTATGGATGCCGACTCGCTCCAGAGGTCAGGGTACTTCAAAGCGAAGCCTGAGTTCACTTTGGCGAGGTTCTACACATGAGCCCCTGGAACCATGCTTAGGCTACACTCTTTCCTGTTGAGAGAGTGAAAATCGCTCAAAGCGTCTACGATATCTTTAGTGTCTTGATGTCCATCATATCGCGAACGGAAGACATGTCTTTAAGTTGTGCAACGATATAGTGATTTGACGCGATTCTCTTGTATTGTCCGCTGTGTTGCCGTGCTAACAAAAATGCGCTGAATGGCTGTCCAAGGCGCACAATCAATTGCAATGCTCGCGAATGAGAATCGGTATCAACCGGCTCATTTTTTCCAAGAGAAATACTAAGCGGATCGAATGCCGCAAAGCTGGCAGCAACTAAATTTTGCATGCTCTGCGTATCATCTGAAGTATTAGGTAGCTCGAGGAGGCTACGATTCCATGGACGGACAAGGAAGAGTGTTTGCCAAAGGGACAGAGGTCTTGTCGGCGGGAACGGAATCAGTCTGTCTTCCGTGGTAATCAGCAAGTCACCAAGCCTGTCCGTCTTGACTTCATACATCGGTGTCTCCTGGTTTTGATTATGTCTTTGTCTGACTTCCTTGATAGGAAATGCAATACAAGGTAAATGCAGCCGGCGGTGGGAGAAACGAGGAGCGCTCAGGTTGTCGAGTGTGGTGTATATTCTCAAAGCCAACTCTACAGCCTCAGTACCTCGTGAGTGGCAGGCGCGGCGTAGTGAGGAGACTGATGTCTGAATGTCATCTTCGGAGAGCAATGGTAGCACGCATGGCGGAGCTTCATACGATGTAATGTCGGCTGGCAGACAACTATTGAACTCGGATGATATTCCAACCCAGTCGAGGACAATAATATCGCCTGATCGACCCACGATCTCCTGCAAGAGTCGCCCGAGTGCGTTTTCCTTCAAATCGTGTTTACTCTCCTCGTCAGGCCAGATATCAGTCTCTCCGTAGCGAAATGCAAGAAAGTCGAAGCCAAAAGCAAAAATGCCGTTCGTCCTCATGGCGTGAAGCCAAAATGCAGATATCAGGAACAAGTCCGTGGTTGATCGCGGGTAAGCAAGGACCTCAGGGGTGGCGCTGCGCGAGCAGACTATGATCAATGTGTCGAGGTTTGATGGCAGTGCCAGTGAAGCTAGTAATTGCGATTCGGGCTCGTTTGTTTGAGTGCTTCTTGGTGTGCTCGTGGTGGTATATTTTGGAAGGAATATCATAGCCTTCGAGTCACTTGCTGTGGCGGTGGGATAGGTAGTGGGGATGCAGTAATTTATCACAAGTGATATTAACGCAGTCTTTGGTGTGGTACTTACCTTGTCCGAGTCATAATTCGGAAACTCGGAGGGAATGATATTTAGGATCAATGGGATGACGTTTTTCTTGGAGGCCGAATTGAGAGTTTCTGGTATGATGGGTATCAGTCATACAGTTTCAAGCTTCAAGCTTCTAGGACCTAAGTAATACACGTGTAAATGACTCCAGACACCCTTCATAACCACGAAGCTCTACAGTCCAACTAGGAAGTTTTTGGTTACTCGACCCTACCAAGAAGATAATCGCACAAGTCCTTCACAGAAGATATTGCAGCTTCAACTGCATCCTGAGCTACATCACTCTCCGCAAATTTTGATTGTCTGTCGGGGTTCTGCAAATCGTCTAGAGCCTCCTGCACCTTTCTGGTAACGTCTGCTGGCCGCTTCCCCGAAAAAATACTATGTCTGGTCACTGTCACGAGGGTTGGTATGCCATCTATGTATTCATCATTCCCCACATTATATCGTGCGTGCATCCATGTGTTTTTGACGAGTGTCCACCACGGGTGATTCTGGCTGGGAAGTGAGTCGAAGGCAATGTCGTTCTTCTTGCTCACGGTATAGAGGCGTCCGATAATCACAGTAAGGTAGAATCCGACATCCCGATCGTACATTTGAACACCGTCAACCGTGACTAGAGAAAGGCACCGCTGAAGATGGTGCTCATCGGCCAGACGTAAACACCAATCATCGTTCTTTGTCATGGCAAAGATGATGTGGATGTATTTGAGATCTCGAGAGGCGGCGGGTCCACCGTGGTGATCTGGGTGCAGGGCGTTGAAAAGAGCGGCCGGGAGCTTTTTCAGGAGTTCCGCCTTGATATCCTCTAGCATTGATGAACTAGCGATAGAAGCTAGTTCACCTCGAACCTCATAAACAGCCCTAAGCGCGGCATTCCGGACTCGGGGAGGTCTACTAGAGTGCATACAGCACATAAGCGACTCGATGTAGGAAGCTTGCTTGGCAGGACTCCCTAGTCCACGCATCGCGCTCAGTGCAAGCAAAGTATCGCCTGTTTCATCGGCTTTATCGTGCCCTACTTCTTCGCCAGGTAATCAATGAGCCAGTCAAATTCTGTACAGTCGGGCGTACTCCCGTCACTGTAAGACCAGCACAGATTACCATTCCAGATCAATGCTTCATTGTCTGGAAGTGAAAGGTGAAAGTCCAGTCCGTGGACAACCATTGTCCTCAGGGCGGTGCGCGCATTGGCCCGATGCTTCCGCTTTATAGATTCTTCCAGTGGCAGTTTTGTGCTTAAGATGGCAGTAGGCATCACGGCAAGCCATGAACGCATCGCGAATAAAACGACTTCGGATTAGCTGAAAATTATCATGCTGAAAAAGTTGGTCCACAAGTACTTTGTTGATTTTCACCTGGTTGTATGCAAAGATGGGCCATGGCCTTGCCAAACTTGACGTATAGTTCTTCCCTGTCACAACACGCCTCGAAGTATTCGCGTAAACGTTCGAATGCTGTTGAAACATCAAGGTTGGGCGACCATTGTGTGAGATGTACCATCGCAACCGCAGCCTGGACAGCTTCCTGATTCGTCGATGTCTCTATTATCCAGCATATGGGAGATGATTTGTTAGGAATGGGGGACAATTTGCTACTAGTCGGAGTCGAAGTAGATGTGATTGCACGACGAAAATTTTTGTCAATCGCTTGGACTAGCTCCGCCTTTGATATTGGGACAGGATTACCTTGCCACCACGCTAACAGGACGATGGAGCCAGCATAGAAGAGAACAATAACAGCTGCAGAGCAGACCATAACAACGAATGTCGAGAATGGGTCGGTCCACGTCTTGAGGCACAGCGAGACACTGAAGAACAGTAGCGCGACCTGGAGAAACATAAGGAATGCCTGCAAGCAAGTGCGCAGCCGCAAATGCTTTAGCCCATCCAAATTCATCTGCCTCCGCGTGCCACTCTCTTCTAGAGATCCTCCCCGGTTCCGAGCTGCCTCAAATGAATAAAGGCACTGCTTTCCCACAACTGCCCCAAACGCAGCCGAGATGCTAAGCGCTAGGCCAATGTAGGCAAGGGTCTGTGCCCAGGCGGTTGAAGAAGGATAAGGTGTAATTGAGGATAGATGGTTGATGTCTTGCACGGCACTTGATCCGTGAACAGTGACTTGGATTAGCTGCACCAAGAGGGCATTGGTAGTGTCTCCCGTATCAGGCTGCATTCCGCCGATAAACGTACAGATGGCAGCTGAGAGTAGACCAGCCTGATTCACCTGTTAGACTTGCATTGATAAACATAGAAGCAAACGCACAAAAGTAAGGATAATGCCTATATCACCATGTGCTCGTTTGAGGAAATCGTCGTCGTACTCATCCGAAACTTTCTTGTAGGTCGCCCAAAACTTTGATTTGTCATCATTGCTGCGTTCTTCTGCAATACTAGATGTTCTAAGGACACTGAGAATCTGCTCCAGAGTGTGTGACCTTGTCATAGTATAGTCAGACATCAAATGTATCAAGCTGATTGGTTGACATTCACATATTTCTGACAAGGTCAACCTCGATGGACATGGCAAGTTTCTCATTCTCGGCATGAGGGTTGGTCCATTCCCTGTGGAGAGTCCATAAGTATGACGATCAACTCGGTCTAGCTTGCCACTTACCTGGAGTCGGTATTGCCAAGTGTGAGACTGGATCGTGATGCGTTTTGCATGTTTTGTGCTGTAGTGGACATTAGAGGACTGGTGAGAAAGTTATACTTATATGCTCAAAGCATCTCCTTGATTTTCGTCACTGAAAATAATATGAGGTCGTATATTACGACGTAAAGGCACCATAGTTAACGTAAAGCACCCTCAACGACTCATGGGGTCTCTGATGCGCCCGTGGACAAAGAGGTAGGAGCCCGTAGTAAAGGCTTCTCCGCTGCTGCCAACGTTTTCATACAACTCTACGCCTGAAAGCAGCATGTTGTGAAAGCCTTCTGGGCTCCATGACATGAGATCCTGCAGAATAGAATATATCATACAGGAAGTCGTCTGGAAGTGGCGAGGCGCTCATTTGAACGTCGATTCTCAGCGCTTAGCGTTGATATCATTAAGCCTTTCCCGGACGATAGTACTGCAGTTGTCCTCGATAAGTTGTCGTCCAGTCACATACTGTCGCTATATTCGAAAGCTTTCAGCGTACCAATGTCAGTCCCTGCTCCAACTTTGAACACGGAATTAGACATAGTATGTGCGACTCACTCGATAAGATTAAACACTGTTTTGCACCCACGGGGACCTGGCATACGTACTTAAAATAGTCGATTGGGCATAAGGGGCCCCAGATGTCATGGCCGATCAACCCGGACATCAGAAAATATGATTGCAATGAAGCACGAGTCCGAATATTACGTGACGCTCACTTTGAAATGATACTTAGTACATATTCGCATTGAGGTGATATTTGAGAGGTCTTACTAGTACCAGCTATGCCAGCAGATAAAGAGTAAGGCACAGGCAGGGTCTTTAACAACTTGCACCTCTTCCAAGGCTGTTGCTCGGATACCAAACGGACATCGTCGAAATTCTCTGGCGACAAGTACCCAACACCCACTCTTCATTCTCCATCTCTCTGTCTTTCTGAGGCCTTCCACGTGCCATGACGCCCACCAAGGAAGTCTTGAAGTGCCGCTGGATAAGGTAACAGTGATGGTGACATAGGACTCCGAGTCAATCACATGGAAAGTAAATAACCTGGTCGAGCGGTGCCCACTCTGATATCTTTTTATCCCCTCCTCCACTAAGGATATACTCACCGCCCAAGGAGAAGGTGAAGCAGCTCATCCAGTGAGTGTGTCGAAATATGGCAATAGTTCGTTTATCTGAGAGCCGCCAAAGGCGGCCATCCTTCTCATACGATGCGGAGGCGACCAGGGAAGCAGCAGAGTTGACTGCAATAGCGCAGATTTGTTTATCATGGCCTTTCCAGGGACTCCCACCGACCTGCTCCCAACTCGTTGAGTCCCACTCTCGTATGGTAGCATCGGCATTTGTGCCTGCCGAGTAAAGACGTTTACCATCGGGCGTCCACGCGAGTGACTCATTGAATGGTCTGATGCTTGTTCGACTAATCGACGTATGAACCGCGTGACCTTCAAAGATTCCCTAGTGTTCGGATCCCATATTTGAATCTTCCCGAGTGTCGCAATGGCAAGGTGATCGCCAGATGGTGAATACCGAACGCAGTTGACATAATCACAACAATTGATAGGATCTCCTTGCAACTGCCACGGTTTTATGTTCCACAGCTTTGTTGTTTTATCCCATGAACCAGTAACCAATACTGTGCCATCTGGAGAAAAATCCAATGAGTCAATGCTAGAGTGAGCCTGGAAGGATTGGGTGAGAGGTTCCCCAGTGTTCTCGTCCCAAGAAATGAGCCCCCCCTTCTCGTCACGGTTTGCTATTAATCCTCCGTCTCGTGATATCGCCACTGCCCAACCCAGTCGCAATGCTCTTCCATTATCTTCAACACTACGCCGCCCTTCAGGTCCCAAAGACGAAGCGTCTTGTCTCACGAGCTTGTAACCATCCGTCGCATATCGGGGAAAACTGAAACTGCGACTGCGAGTTCGGGTTCTTCATAACCTCCAAAAGCTCGACTGGGTGTGGTCACTGTGGTGCTTATAATAACGCCCTGCACTGCTTCTTCCGCCATTACGGTACAGATGGTTTACTGTCGATTGTAAGGACTGTGGGAGTCGTCAAGGAGTCGTTCTCTTAAGTGCATCTGCCAGTGTTGTTGACCGTAAGAAATGGCGGACGCCAAACATAACAAAACAAATAAGTCGCGCAAGGACCACATCCGTGGCAGGGCCCGCTACCTGTTTTGGTTGTTCTAAGTTCAATCGTCTCTATATGCTTTTTTTTCCCTTCTTCCTTGGGGCTGCGGATGCACAATATTGGGACTATCAGAACCACGGTACGACATTCGAGTACAAGTAACAAAGTAACTAGCAGTAAAATCCTGTGTTATCTTCGAAAAAAACGATCCACAAAAACCCAGCTACCTAAAGGTAGCGGGAATATTGGTAAGTTATTAACAAGCCGCGTTGAGAACTTCGTCGGTGAACGAATACAGCCGCTGTTGACGAAGCCGTATTTCAAGGATCCGATTTAACAGTTCGATCGTTCACGTCGACCCGCTACCTGGTTGTGACATTTCTGGCAATTGGTGATAGCAGGTTCCGGAGTATGTATACATCCCAACTAGACCACATGGGATCGAGCCATTGATGCTAACGGTCACACAAGTGTCCAACATACATTTAGCAAATGAAGTATTCCAAGATCAGAGGTAGTATCTGTCACCTGTGAAAAGGGTTCATAAGGGAAGCATGCTATGATCACATACGTTTTCTTACCGATTTGACCCATACCGGGCTCTACGATCCAGACTTTCCTTCCCTCCCCTTCGCTCTGACCCTCGCCTTTCTCATTGTAACGTTCAAGCCAAGCCTCGCGGAGGCCTTCATCAACAGCACCAGTAACAATCTTGACCTTCGGAAAGGCCCGCTGAAGTACAGTGACACCACCAGTGCGGGCAATAAGAAATGTTACGAAGATGATGTGATCTTGCTGGACTCCATGATCTAATAGTGTCCGAATCGCCATGAATGCCGAGGCAGCAGTGCCTATTTGAGCATCTAGCAAAAAGACCCATGTATCGATGGCTAGATGTCGTTCTCGCAAGCATATAGGGAGCATAACATGTAGGAGGAGTGGCTCTCCAGTATTGGCATCGGATTGCACCTAAAAGGGAGCCAATTGCAACAGTCACTAAGGACACGCTGTAACCCCCTCGTTAGAGGTCCTCCTCTGAAGCAACTGATTAGTGCAGAATTTAGCTAGTTCATTAAGACGTACGAGCGTATGATAGAGACACCGCAGACGTTCTAAACAACTCTTAAGCCAGACATCCGATTATTCAGTGAAGTGACATACCTTGATATCAAGCTCCTTGCCAGTGCAATCTACTTCTACTGGGGTCGTGACCGTCTTAGATCTGTGAGGAAGATGTTCCATCGCTTTCTCAATCAAGAACGTTGCCAGTCGGTCTACAAAGAATATAAAATCCTGGCGATTCGATGTCCCATCGCGAAGAATGGTATATATACCCTTCACCCAAGCATGAGCAACGACTCTCGTTGAGGGTAAAGGGGCAGACCTTTAACTGTGGTGTTTGTGGGAGCACTATAAGGTTCTTGGACACCGGATTACCGTCTGACGTACTCAAGCAACACTCAATTGATTGAGAAACCATGTGCTTCCGGAAGTGCCTCGCGCGTTCTGCCATTTTACGTCGAATGTGAGTCGTTATCAAGTCAATGGCAACAGAGTTATTCGACCCTGGAACAACCTGAAAACAATGGTACATCGAAACAATCGAAACAACACGTCCACTCACAATGTCTGCATGGCGAGCAGTTGGCAAAACGAAGTTATCGAACGCGGGCTTAACATAGCGAAGATATCTAGGCATGAGCGATAGTTACGACAACATATAACCCCGGCAGAGAAGAATACATACTGCTCGATAACCCCATCAACGCTTCTCTCGCGTTCCTTGACGTCTCGTTGTATTCTCCGAGCGAGCATCAAATCTGAGTCACATTGTACAAACACCTGTTTAACGGTGAGACAGTGTACAACTTGCTGGATAATAGGGTACCTTGAGATCGTATAAAGAGCGCAAGTCGGGATGATGCAAAGCCATTATACCTTCCGCTGAAACACGTGTCGCCTTCAGCATCCAATATCATAGCAGGAAGCGGTCAGATACCGACTTATTATGATAGCCGCACCATACAAATACTTCACCTCGTCTAACCGTTGATGTTCGGCAAACGAATAAACGGGAATATTGGTCTGCCGACAGGCCTTCAAGTCCGCAAGACACTAGAAAATATTGAGTAAAGGATCTAAACACAAATGAACGTACGGACAGCAGCAAACATGGGCATGTCGATGGCATCCGGGTGGTCAAAGTCGAATCTATTCGCATGCGCCAGCGCAACCTCTTCTGCAGTATGTCGCTTGTAAAAGCTGTCCTAAGCAAAGGACCCCGTGTCACCCGAGTACTCTCCTGATATCTTTTACAACACTGACCTGGGATAGGATAACGACAGTCGGTACTGAGCCCAATGAACGAACGATTTGCCGAGCAACATGAGTCTGTCATCGTCTGATTCATCTCTCCGAGCTTCTCTCAACTTGCATTCTCACCTTCCCACTTGCCGATCCGCCTGAATCCATTTTGACAAAATGCAAGACTACACGATACATTCACTCACCAGCGATCCCGATCACGAATGCATCACAAACAGGTAGGCCATCTTCCCCATACCTGTCAATGACACGTAGATGTCAGTAGTTGGACGACGACGAAGAGCTAACACGAAACGTTACCAAGGAGGTCTTCCGTGAGACTTTAAGAGAATGTTCTTCTTCGACTGGTGTGATTCCAACGAGTGCTGACCTTCGTCATCGAAAAACTCATGAGAGTGATTTTCTGCAAGCATCACGGTACCCGAGACAAGTTCCAGTTGCAAGACGATCGATGATCGACAAGTAACTGGAAAAGAGCTAGAAGGCTGAAGGCAGGTATTTAAGGCCTTCGGCTACGATGGATAAATTATTGCCGTGCTAATGTATATACAGTGACTTTTAAGTACGTGATGCATTCTGGATCTGTTACTGCATGCGCCTGACTCAAACTAAAGGTCCAGGCCAAAGTCAACCTGATTCAGAATCCTGATCCGACACACCGTGTTTCTTGACATGTGACAAGTCAAACAGCATCCTTATCATTACATGATCAAGGAACTTCATTCTACTAGTCTAGGTCTAACCAACTACGGAAGACTATAGTCATTATGAAGTACTTGGCATGGCAGAAGTTGCTAAATCATACACGTTTTGACTGCTACAATTGAAAGAAGCGTTATATCATAACGCATGAATTTATTTCCGAAACTCTGCCGCGATATCACGTATCAGAGTCTCTCTTCCTCAGGAATCTTGATACCTTTACTACATCAGACTCCATTCGAGATAACGAGAAGTGGATTTTACGCTAAGCTTATGTCCGCACGCATAAGTACCTGCATTGAGGTCGCCAGGATATCGCTTGACGTCGAGTCGCAGTACTGGATTGTCAATCGTGGATGGGCTCCAGGTATTCATGGTCACAGACAACAAGATCTTGTCAATGCCAAGCTGCTCCATAACTTTGCGAGCGGCGGAATAAACTACTAAACTATTACAATCAACAGGCTATATGACCAGTGAATAGATACCCACTCACCATTGAAGGCGAGAAGAGCCGAGGGGGACAACGAGATAAATGCGAGAATTGCGCTCGAAGGAGCTCACCAGCCGAAATCAAGTTCACGTGTGATTGTGCCTTCCGAGAACAATAACATATTCTTAAAGCTTGGCCCCCATCAAGTAAAGTTGTTAACGATATACGTCCTAAGGGCTACAAGAAGCGATATCAGTATCTCATTACTCGCAATCCTGATTGTCGATGAGAAACTTTGCCACGGTATCGAACATCTCTTGCTCAGGAATTTTGCGCCGAGCTCCATCACTTTTTAGTCCATCCTCATGAAGTGCCACCCATCTGGGTAAAGGCGTAGCTGAGGATACTCCAGGAACCGACTGTTTAACACCGCGACTACTCCTGCTTGTTAACGTTGTGTGACAAGAGTAGCAAAGGAAATCGGTCAGGGCAAGTGGCGGTGGCACTTGGAATGAGGTACTCGTGTCGAGATTGTCTCTGCATGATGACGGGATGTGGGCCAAATCCGCAGCAAGTTTGTCATCTGAGTAAGATCTTATTGATATACGACTCTTCCACTCCTGTATGGCAGATTGCATCGGCCTGATAGATCCTGTCTTAGTCACTTGAACCGAACGAAATGTAGTCAATAAACCTCACCGCTTACACAGCCTGCATTGCCCACTCGGCGCATCCTTAGGTTCCAGTTTTTCGCAGGTCCGAGCGATGGTCGACACAGTCGAAGGATAGTCTTTCTCAAGACCAACTACAAAATCTGAGAGATAAGTCAGTCCTATGTCTTGCACGCGAAAACTCTCTCATACTCTTGGTCAAGGCTGCTATTCCTAATATCGCACGCCTCTGCTTGTCTCGACCGATCACAGATATGTTGTTCCACCATGCGTATACAGCACATTCTTTTGCAGTAACGTCTCTGAGAGGTCGGATAACCCTGAGCAGATTGCTAGACTTCGAACCAGAAGCAGCAACCGGCGTCCATTCCTCCTGAAGTTCCTCGTGGATTGCGTACCCTCCACCTTGCGAAATAGATGATAAAAGAGAGATAGAGAGCGACGTGAGAGATGATCCGAAGAGTAAATGCGAGGAACCCCTGGAGTGGGCCGTGTGCAGGATGAGGACGCGGGTGAGATTCTGCAAGGCACTAGAGATTGCAGTCTGGGTGGGCAGCGATGATAAATACAACCGCAGAGCTTCTACTGGAGTTAGATCAGTCACTTCGGAAGCGACATGGAGCCCTGACAACACAAAGTTCAGTATGTTGAATAGATGCATCATTGCAGTTCTACCATCTGTAATTAGGCCTTCCTTGCTGAGTTCCAGCCAGACCTGCGGGGTGCTGCTAGATCCGGAAACTTTGGTCCACCAAGACCCATCGAATGCATCTTCTATTCGCAAAGGCACAAAATCGAAGGATGGATATTGCTCGACTACAGATCGAATATCTTCAGTTCTGTCTTGCATCTAACTTCCATTCGATTACTGAATCTCAATTAAAGACCATAGCCGCAACTCACCCCAGTAAAAGCTCCGCATGCCTCTACATAACAAACAATGCAGGACGGCCATACACTGGCGTTCCGTGGATGATTAGTACCACCTCTTGGTTTGCCTGAATCATCTAAAGGTGGTCGACTGGAGAAATATGTATTATGGACGATATCCAGCATAATCGACGATCCCTAGGCCACCAGAGAAACCCAGGCACAGATTTCCCGATGCCTTGAGCTTGGGTCGCTTCGAGGTGCCTGCGCTAGCATTGACCGAAGGTTCGAGGGCTTTTCTAAATTTCAACTCTACTATTGGGGTGAAGCATTCTCTTATGAGGGATCCAGTCAAATTCGCCCCTCGCTGAAATGAACAAAAGACTCACTTGCAGTACACCGCATGACGGATCACGATGTTGCCTGGTTTTAACCTGCACCTCACGCAGTCTTTTGATTTCCCAAACTTCAGACGACCTGCCCAAGCCAATAAGACACGGTTGGACACAATTGAAAACACTCACGGGGCATGAGGGCTTGCTCTTCTGCGGCAGGGTTACCACATGACGACATAGGTGAATGCAGATCCTCAAGATTGTGTATAACTAAAAAACCAAAACCAGGTGGACGGTTGTGTGCTGGGGCATCTGCCAAGAGAGAGTATCATGGAGGAGTAATCGTCTAATGGAATTTCAGCACGAGTCACGACAAGCATAATCAGCGATTGAAAATCGTCATTCCTAAATAGGAAAGTAATCAAGAAACATTTTGCTTTCAAACCAAAACACAGTCAGTCCGAGTCCTTCTAGACTCACTTTTGTTGTGCTAATTAGCTAGTGCATTACTAGGGCTGCTATTTCAATCTTCCAGAGACTTATTGCACATTTCCTGTCGGGTCACTGATCTTCACATTCTCAAGTATACTCTCCGCCTAAGCTGCCTAAACAATTGAAGCGATGTTTCCGTAGGGATTGGACTCGGAGGCCCTCCAAATATTTTAGCCTGGGTCCAGCGTTCCTCCGAGAGGTACATGCTTACGTTTTACTCTCGCAATGTCGGCGGTCTCGGATCTGGGGTTGGTGTGGCATGTCGAAGATACGTTTAAGCTGAGTACTTACACTTGCTCGTTCGCCAAGTTACACCGCAAGTTACTGCCACGTTCTCAGATCAATTGCATAAACCGAAGCGAGGACAAATTATTTCTATTGCGTGCACGTTGCCAGACGACGAGATGCGTTGATTGGCGAGATCGATCGTCGTGCACATCCATTTTCACCCCGCTAGCGTGTGCTGACGAAGAATCTGGAGTGCTAGCCACACCCTGCCACACCGTATCCTACCGTATCTCGCTGGCCATTACAATTACAGGCCTTTTGTTCATTGTGCCAGCGGCTCGGACTCCACTGCTTAGGAACTTTGACCATGATCGATCGATCGTTGATGGTAAACTTCGTATCTCATCAGTCGAATAAACGAGGGTTTTCAAATTTAATGATGCAATGTAAAAAAATACCAATGGACTCGGCCAGATTTCGAAATACTAGACACAGCAGTTACCCAAGAGTCACGAGGGCCATCCTGGGATCATCCGATGAAAACCGATTTAAACGCCGTCACGAGTGATAACAGCTGATGACAGCACATACGCATACCAAAGCCCGCGCCCACTCCTCAGAGAGTCGAGAACCCACAATTTTAGAACGAGGGAATACAGGGGGAAATCATCATGTGAGGAGTATATTTATATTGCACAATACGAACGTCCTGAATGATCACGATACGATTACGGCGGGAAAAATGACCTGCCTGCCAATGATTCCTAGCGTTTGCCAGCAAATGCAGGCAGGCAGCAACTGCTGGCAAACGTCGGTTTTTACCATCATTAGTCGCCAAATACGTACTATCCCATAGCAATATATTTGCAGGAAGACAGCTCGAGACAGACAGTCATTCACGCTTCTTGATAATAGAGGCTTCCACCGGGCCAGATAACAGATTCGGATACCCCAGGATCCCTAGATCCATGGAGACCTACATAAATGGAGAGCAATGGGGACCGGGGCCGCGAAGGCTGGGGCTTCCCAGTCTCCGAGAAGTTCGACGGTCTGGTGATACTCGGATGTTTTCCCAAAACACCATGGAACTCCGTAGAGCTCCGTAGAGCGCCGCACTGATGATCTGCTAAACCTTGCTTGACAATTTATTTCAGTTTAATTATGCGCGCTCAAAAAAAATAAACTGGTGAAATAAACTGTTATCGAGTTAAATCCCGTCGTGGAGAGTAAAACACGAGCAGCCGACCGACTTGCCGAGAGACTGCTGTACAGAACACCCAGTAATACTTGCTCATGATGGCGCGCGATAACCAGTGCATCGACAACATCAGCGCCGACGGAAAATCCACAAGGAAACTCCCAATTGCGCTCCTCGCTGAGGTAAAAGATTTTGGAGATCAGCTCGTTGCAATCTCACTCGCATATTGGCAGTCTTGAACCGTCGACGGCCGTCACGGGACAGACACAGTGGTAGGTGTGGTAAACGAGGACTCAGGAGCATATGGCCAGGAAAGATCTGAGGACGAGAGAAGGCTGTCACGAAGGAAAACTCATAGCGCGCGATAACTCAGTGCATCCGCAATGTCAGCGCCAACGGAGCAGCAAGAAATAATCTATCGGTACTAGATATCTACTTGTAATCTTTGCAGTATTTGCACTTCGGCGGGGCACACGATCAGACTCAGCTTACTCCAACATCTTGCCAGCATGAAATAACTGGCAAATAAACTAAATTCCCTCGCAGCAAGACACGCCGTGATTCATTGATATTGCAACAACTGGTCAACATTAAAATTATTCATTTATTATTACATCTCCATGTTCACCACTAGGGTGCATGCATTGCGGAACAATGTAATACAGTGTGTCAGATATTGGGTGCATAGGAACATGTGCGCCATCTATCGATGGACATTAAGCTTTTCCCTCATCGTCGTAGAGCTCATGACTGCTCTTTTCGATATCGGACCCACCCTTCTGCTGGCCAAACGCGGTCAAGCCAATCCGGTCGGCAATGGCGTTCTGGCGCTGTTGATCAGCAACAGCAAGACCTTCGCGGTCTCCAAATACGTCGTCCATTTCTTCCAAAGTGAGGCCCTTGGTCTCGGGTACAAAGAACATGATAAAAAAGCCGCCGAGGAAGGCGAATGCCTGTGTTAATTTTCATAAGGCATTGAAGAAGTAAATGAACGGACAACTCACGCCAAAGAACACGAATGTCCCGAAGCCAATATGAGTTAGCATTGATGGCGTTACTTGGCCGACAATAAAATTGTTCATCTGTTTGCCATGACGATCAGTGGACTTCCTTCCCATAAATATCCATAGAACGAACCCAATTGGCCGATGAGGCAATAGAAATACCCTTGCCACGTATACTCAACGGCCAAATCTCAGCAACGAGGATCCAGCTGCACGGACCCCAACTGTAACCAAAGGCGATGGAGAATACCCAGACGCAAACGCAAGCCACCCAACCAGCGGTAGGGTGTCTGGTGAGATGTTTTAGTTCAAGTGGGATAGTTAAGTTTCGATGAGACGCACGATGACCAAGAATTGTGGTATAATGCGGTCAGGACTGCAACGATGAGGTGGCATCTATCATGGAACGTTCAGGACGGCAAGTTTCACACGCAAGAATATAATACTAACGCAGCCATGATGAAAGCACCAGAAATCAAGACTGGCTTACGGCCGACCTTATCGATCCATATAACGGCGGGGATGGTCGCGAGGAACATGCTAATTGGGTTGTGTTAGTTATGTAATGTGAAAATATGTGGTGAGGCATACACAATACCGACAACACCCGTGGCGAGAAGGCTAGTTGTGTTACCCGTCATGCCCAAGTCACTGAAGATGCTGGGTGCATAGTACAAGATGGCATTAACGCCGGTCCATTGCTGGAAAAACATGGTCCTGAAAATTCATCGGGCTCAGTCCTATCCGTAGAAAATAGTTACTCACAATGAGCCGACAGTGACACGGTAGAAGAGAGCTGGCGAGGACAACATTAGCGTTCATAGTTGGTACCAGTGTGATAATTCGTACTGCGCGTGGTAAGTAAGCTCATATAGGCATGAAGACCGAGTTTGAAATTCGATGAGAATGATCCATCCTGAAACTGAGGGAACTTCAAAGCATTCAATTCCTTTTCAAAGAGGTACTGGGCTTTTATTTCCCTGCGAGAGACAATGGATCAGGAATATCAAGGTAGCAATAATCTTATGACCTACAAGAACTCGATTTGGACGAGGTCAGAGTCCGGAGGAAGGCGGCGAGCCTTACCAAGAACGGCGACAGCCTCTTCATCACGACCTTGGTTGACAAGCCACCTGAACACCATGAGTTTTGAGACGTGTCGTAAACAGGAGTTGAGACATGCCTTGGAGAGAAAGGCATGAAAATAATACCAATGCCTAGAATGATAGCAGGGACAAGCTGCATAGCCAATGGAACGCGCCATGCAATCTCACTCTGGCCGCTTCCAGTACCACCAATGTAGTTGGTACCGTAGTCGATCCAGAAGGAGATCAAAATACCGAAGGTAATAGCAAGTTGCTGGAGAGCAACGAGACTGCCGCGGACTTCAGGAGGAGAAAGTTCAGCGCTGGTGAAGGGTGAGTAAATACATGAAAAGGGGATTGTTATAACATACTTGTACAGAGGCACCGCCATACTGAGCGATCCGACACCAAGACCAGTGATGAAACGCCCTGAGGTGAGATTCAGACGCGAAAGTTTGAACAGAAACTGAGAGCATACCGCCATAAATGGATGAGGGCTGGAACGCCGCAGTTTGAACGACGACACCGACACAGAATATACAGACGGCTGCATGGATGAATCAGCTACATCCACTCGCAAGAGCAAAGGGGCACTAACCAAGCATGATTGTGTATTTACGGGAGAGCTTGTCAGCCAAGTACCCGGTTGAGAGAACACCGACCCAAGCTCCAAGTTCCAGGATAGATACAAGCCAACCCTTGGTTCCAGGATTGCTGACAGCGGATGCCATCCGATTGTCGAATGAATACATACTGAAATAGTTTGAGGATTACAGATACCAAATAAAGGGTGGTATGAAAACTCACCTCAAGACGCCGGAAAACACACCCTGGTTATAGCCTTGACCGTGTAAGTATGAGCTTGAAGTAAAGAAATGACAGGGTCGTACCATAGAGTAAACCACCCAGAGAAGCGAAGACTGCATTGGCAAAAATTTTGCGATTATGCACAAGGCCAGCCTACGTAGTGTGTCAGTACGCAGTATTAGACACGATTATTGGAAAGAAATTACCCATCCTGACTGGCCCTGGAGTGCTTGACGATGTTTGGCAACATAAGGGCTTGCACCTCCAGCGTGGCCTCCGCCCATTGTTATTGATGAAGAAGAGGAAGAGGGATTGCTCAGTCGACTGAATCACAGATGCAGCTCTCCTTTATACTATCTGGTCCATTCTCATCATTTGATTTCTCATGTCACGGGATAAGTGCGGAAAATTCTGGATGGGGCAATGGATCGAAATGGAGAACCCGTCCGGGGTGTAGCCCGTGGGGCTGTGCGGGGGGGGATCCTGGCCGTCCACGCAATAAACCTAAACAAACAAGAAGATGGTCCGGAACAAAATGAGTGATGGTATGGATACGCTTCCGAGATTCGGTGATACGGATCCGCATGATAACACAGTTTGGTATTGCTGCCATATCGACAGCGGTAGACTGCTCGGTCCGGAGACGCTGAGATACATTTATTAGTGACAAAGCTAACGGGGGTTATTAGCATATACTTGTGTGCTAGTCAATTATTTGAAAGAGTGAGAAGAGCAGCTTAACAACCAAGTTATTAAATAACTTCGAGGTACAAGCTGAGGCAAATCGAGCGATAGTTTTTAGTTTCTTTAAGAGTTCCACTGCAAAAGGGAAAATACGATTTGATCGGACATACCTCGATAGAGAACGCTCAGTCAGAAAGATTGAGCCTTGCCCTGATTGAGGAACGTGGTCGATAGTATCAATGAGATTCTTATCTAACAGAGAAAAGCGGCGGTCGTTATGAGCTCTTGTACTCTAAGTGGAATTGCGGAACCGCCGGCGAGCCCTGGAAGTCATGATGCACCTCCTCGGAAACGAGATGCGCAATGAACTCCGCCATGCATACGACAATGTGACTTGAGCTTGATCATAGATACATGTTTCGCGGTTCAAAATGTGTTGATGAACGAACATTTGCTCTGGTGGCGCCAGTCAAGAGTACTTGGTGGCAGTGCAAGAAATGTCATGCCGCAGCCGTGGCCCGTGGGCACTGGGCGCAGCATCAGGTTTGCTCCTTGAAAGCTTCAACTTTGACATCTCAACTCGACCAAGTTTCTCTGAGCTCTCACAATTTACTTGTCCAATTATAAATCGTCGTCCAGTATGTGGCCAGGGCAATCTGGTTATTCGACCAGTAACAATCCGAGTGGTACCAGCGGCGCCCCACCCCAGTAAGTGTGTTGACAATGTCTTCTAAAGCACCGTTGATCACATCTTGCAATGCTCGTCAGGTTCCCAAGCCCGTATGTGACCTGTTGCGAATAGTTAGTTGGGCTGATATGATGATTGTTCTAGCGATTATGCTCCTTCTCCCAATCCACCTGCACACAACCCTATGTATGCCACACCACCCATCCATTCGCATGGTTCCCCGGCACCCAGAGGGTAGGTAACCAGTAAAATATCCTTTGTGTATATCACCTCATTATCGAACCACAGCTTTGGATTTCCACCACCAGTATCAAGAGATAACCATCCCGGACATCACCATAATAGTGGTTACCCAGGCCAGTATACTGGAAACTATGCCCCTCTTCAAGGTCCTCCCACCCCTTATGCACCACCACCTGGCCCTCCTTCGCAGTATCCACCACCCCCAGGTGCTCCCAGGAATTATCCACCACCACCTGGCCCTCCTCGGGGCTATGGTCCACCTCCTCCCCAGTACGTTGTTCGTAAAATCTTCGTGTTGATAGACACCTCAATATCCCTCAGGATGAGCGGTGGCTACGCTTATACTCCTCCAAGTGAGTTGATCGCTGGTACCTACAATGTCGCTTCTCATCATTATTTTTAAACAGGCGGACCTCCACCGAGGCCACCCCAGCAACAACAGTTTTACGGCCCTCAAATGCAAGGGCCCAATCAGATGCAGCAATCTTTTTTCCAATATTCTCAGTGTAATGGCAAGAAGAAAGCCTTGTGTGTAAGTCGTGCGCATAGACTGACACTCATTCACATCTGATCGTTACCTTCAAAATAGATTGGGATCAATTACATCGGCCAGAAGGAAGAACTACGTGGTTGCATTAATGATGCAAACAATATCAAGCGTTTCTTGAGCAGTAAGTCCAGTCGCTACACAATGCGCGTGGTATATCATGAATCATTTCCAGCTCAGTTTGGGTATAAGGAGGAGGATATGGTCATACTCACTGATGATGCGAGGGACCCACGCCAAGTTCCTACTCAGCAAAACATAGTGAGTAAGATGCATACAGAATTGTGCTGGTGCTAACCGACGGGCGCCGATAGCTGCGCGCAATGGAATGGCTCGTTCGCGATGCCCGTCCGAATGACTCGCTATTCTTCCATTGTACGCGCACTTTTTCCAGTCATTTACCCGGTTGTAACTCATCAGATAGATTCCGGGCACGGAGGACAAACGAAGGACCTCAATGGCGATGAAGAAGATGGATATGATGAAGGTAACGACTGTATACATATCACAGTAAGCATCTACTGATCCGTTTGCGGGATAGTCATCTACCCGGTTGATTTCAAAGAGAAGGGTCACATTGTTGATGATGTGTGTAGCCCATCTCTCGCCATTTTCCACTAATGACCATCTTTCAGTTGATGCACGACATCATGGTGAAGCCGCTTCCTGCAGGTTGTCGTCTTACCGCTATCTTTGATGTGAGCTCTTCCCGCTAACAACCTGGGGTAGTGTTTATATACTAAAATTCTCGCAGTCGTGCCACTCTGGGTCAGCTCTGGGTACGAACGGATGATCTGTTGTCACCTTCCAGCGCTCATACTGACTCTAATTTAATTTATATCTAGATCTCCCATATGTTGTGCGTTATCCTTACTCCCCAGCCTCATCTTAATCTCACTTTTGTGCCATCAGTATTCCACAGAAGGCAAGATTAAAGAGCCAAATCTTGCCTCGGAAGCTGGCCAAAGCTTAATGTCCGCCGCAACTTCATACGCTCGCGGCGATATGGGCAGCGTGTTCAGCTCCGTTACGGGATTTATTAAGACTGCAAGCAATTTACGTAAATCTGAGGCAATATCTAAGACTACGAAGACGAGTCCTGCCGACTGCGTGCGTGAACCTTTGGCTACCTTACAATGATCACGCTCACCTTCAACGTAGATTTCTTGGAGTGGTTGCAAGGATTCACAGACCAGCGCGGACACACAAGAAGCTGGAAGAGCCACAGGCGCTATGAGCTATGTAAGTTCTTCAATCTACGCTTCTCACTCCAATCTCTTATACATCTTTGAAATGCAGGCTTTCATCAAGGCACTCGGTAAGTAATCTTGGAGCGTCGTAATTAGCTCCTAATTCGGCACATTTTTCCGCAGGCGAAAATCCGCAGCAAAGTTATCTGCAGCTTCTTCACTCTATCCGGTGAGTGCTTAATCCTTCGGGATTGATTATCCGTCTTCTGATGAACTTGCCGGAAGTGCTATTTTGAGGGCAAAGTACAGTCAGAAACCCCAGGTTCGTCTATAGCTGCGCATGGTGTTGCTCTTTTCTGACGATGCTGAAATAGCTGTCTTGTTCTCACCCAATGGTCAGTCTATTTTTATAGAACCTCCTCAGTCTCTTACCACCTACCATACAGGACACAAACATACTTTTCATAGCCTAAATGATTTCTGTATCATGTGCGTTTCCTGAATGTAGTATATTTCATGGAAGTATGGCATTATGATGTTCAGTCAAGTTGCATATTGCGTGTAACCATGAGAGAAAGACCAAGATACAGGTTGACTTTCTCTAGCATTTAGAATCTTGATTCAAATCATAAAGGTCGAATTGTCGTCTCGTACCTTGTCGCAATGTAGAAATGCTTTTCAAACGGCAGACCAACTAATTGTATCTAGATTCTAATGTACAGTATTGAGGGGTCAAGACTCAAAAGCAACGGCGACAACATAGTCTACAAGGATCGTTCAAGTGTTTATAAACACTATTCGAATCTAGAACGGGAGGGAGGGGATGAGCGTTGATACCAATACTAGTGCAGGTTTCGTGACAATTTCGTGATGCCTGAAATGCGAAGATAACAAGATATGTAACCGATAAGACAAGGGGGTGGGTGAGTGACGCTGACAATCTCGTTCCCAACATTCTAGGCCACGAGCGTCGGAAAAACCCCAAATTCCGTCAGGATCTGATACCGAGATCACTGCGCTGACAGATATGCGATGAGGATGGCGAAATGATTAATATCAATGACACTCGACACTGATTATGCGAGCTTCTCCTGCGTGGCCAAACTTGATTCGGGAATCAGTTGCACTGGACAGGGAGTCGAACGTATGCTGTTGTACAGCCCCCGGGGACACATGCCCTGGGAGGTCGAACGTGTGATTCCTTGAAGGAAATGACTTTGCATCAAGTACGAGCGCCGAAAGTCTTCGGCCGTAGGTCTGTGCAAAGACGATCAGTCCACGTCCACTTTTCTATGAAAGTCGACATACGCAGCCGGTATCTAAGCCAACGGACCACCTCTTGACATCCAGACCACGAGTTGCCGCGTGGCCATACACGACGGTTGACGGATAACAAGGGAGCTGAGCGAGTTGACTCTCGCGATGGCCTGCGAGTCGTGCAAGGGAACTAAACCGAGCATTGGAAGCGTCAAAACCAGAGCATTTGTTCATGACTTTATTCCAAAGCTCGGAATAGGGGATCCCTTTATTGTTGTTGCGCGTGGGCTTGCCGTTTTTGCGCACGCCCCTTATATTTAGAACGACCCATGGATCTTGGTTCTGCGGAATGTCTGAGAGCAACGCGAGCTCCTGGGCTTCCCGTATAGCAGGAATGTTATGCTCGCTCTGCTCTAAGGATGGCCAGTGCGACAGCGGTTGTTTAGGATGCGTGAGTATCCTGGCTTGGGTCGGCTGCGAGTAAACCAGCATGAACAAAGAATACATGACCTGCTGGAGCGTGGAGAACGAGAGGGAGAGATTTCAAGTAGTTGTACTGTGAGCGGGACATCGCTCGCGCAACCTGGTAGTGGTCTCCTAAAAGCTTCCAACCCTTGGGGATCTTTTTTTCCCAATCAGATTCCTTCATAGACGAAGGATATGAGTCGAACGAAGACATGTCGCCGTTCTCAGGCAGGAGTTCATAATCAGGCCAATGATCATCAACTTCTCTCAGCCACTCTCTGCCCCCTGGCTGAGAAAGAATCCAATCCATCCAATGCACGCCATTCGAGGACTTTCTGATCAGTTGTTTCCGCGAACGCCCAGAATCTTGTTGTTTTCCAAAAACGATACAACCGCCAATGAGTCTTCCACAGGTGACTTTGTCGTGATGTCGCCGAGGTGTATTAAAGTATCCTTCTGTACGTCATAGGATATTCGATTAAGCAAAGCGCTAGATAACCGTAAACGTCGAGCATAGCGTGGATTTTTCTGAGCGCGTACGTCAAAGATTCATTCATGCCATGTATATCGCCTATTGCAATTATCCTCCTATCATTATCATCTGTCATTCATTAAGGATCGTATCGATAACGATAAAGAAAAGTGGACACTCACTAGTAGGGAACTGTTCACCAGATAGCGTATGCGTAAAATTATCATAATGACTGAAATCAGGGAAATCTGCAGGTCTAGGTGAGCCTATCTATAGAACCAAGAATTTGGACTCGCTTACCGGGGCTAGGGCGCTTCCTGAAACTGAGCCTATTAAGCAAGTCTCCTGCAATAATCGTCCAGAGGATGAGGATAATAGCGGATTATGCTCAATAGAAATCTATAGATGCATTGCACTTGGCCATGGCGCTCGCCAGCCTGAGGTGAGGGGAAATTTACCTTGCACCACAAGCTACCACAACAATTAATATTAGCCCATAATTGTGGCTGTGCCACCACTTGCGAACAAGCAGCCGAGTTGCATGAGTCGAACGTTCAATTAATCCTGTTATCACTGGTCGGACCTTGCTCGCAACTCCAAACCAGTGACGCGCTGTTGTCACTGTTCCGAAATACTTCAAAGCTCCCGAAAACAAGGTAACGTAAGGACGTAATGACAAGACCTCGAAAACCTTGTCAGCTCCCCGAGTAGTATTAAGAACAGCGGCGTCAAAAACCTAACAAGACACTTTATGGTGCACCGTGCTCGCCAATGCTCATGTTGAACGTCAACGAAGATTGGTCTATATGAAAGACGCCTCAATCAAATCAACTTACAACTCAGGCTGTCCATCACCTATCTATTTGCTTGTTCAGGATTCGTACTCATCTGGCTCCCAAGTCAAGTTTCATCAGTGCATGCGGCGGCATGCGCCCTCCACCGCACCCAACTCCTCTCAGCCGTCACCTTCGCTGTCATTGTCCCTCCCCAGTGATTGAAGGTGCGCTTTTGGCGCCCACACCATCGTATGGCCACTATTGTTGTTTTCCGCCAAAGCCTCCTAAACTCATCATCCCACATTGCCCCGAATACAACGCAGGACACGCTGTCACCGAGTTATTCAGCATCGACGTCTCTGACCTCAACCGCATCTCCCTGCGTCATTTTCCTGATGGACCTGGCCAGGCGTGATGCCAAGGTGCTCGATAGTCACCACCAGAAAATAACTCACCTTACCAAGCGGTGCTGGAGGTCCTGACCTCTGCTGTAAGTGAGATAGCGCCTGTTTTCGGGAGCTTTGGTTGCCGGAGTTCATAGCGCCGTATCTTTCGGATCTTATGTACTCCTTCAAACAACTCCAAACCCTGAGCCAACTTGAATAAAGTCCCGGCTCACCGCATTAATGCACAATGAAAAGACTTCTCAAACTCCACTCAACATGTTCGCTTCAGCTTAATGTTGCATCACTGAGCGCTCGGTAAGATATAACCCTGTACTGCCGCTACTCGCTTGCTTCATTTCCCTTCTCTGCCGGTTTCTGGTACCCTGTTATCAGTCGGACCTTACTTGGTTCTTTCGAGTTTCTCCAAACCCTGCACAACCCTGCACAGACAAAGTTCGAACACCCTTGCGTCATTCATAACGAAAAGACCCCAGGCTCTGCTCGACGTGTTCGCTTCAGCTTAATGCTGCAATTATTGTCGAGCGGTTGAACTAACAAATTTGCATTGCAAGCGCCATACCGTCCCGCAAGCTTTATTACTGAAGATATATGGCGCGCATGTACAGCTACCACGAACGACGATCGATGTTAACCGTGACGGCGTGAACTTGACACTTCTAGGTGGCATTATGAGAGGATGAGCATTTGACGACTGAGCAGCGCAGAGCATTGATGTTTATGTGTCATTGGGTGTTGGCACTTGTGATCGTGATTCCACTCATGTTTACCGTGCATCGAGAAGTATCACTCGTCAAGGTATGCATCTTCACTTGCACCATTCGATTTTTAATAACCATTTGGCTCCACACACTTATATCACTGTACACCACTCGAACCTCAATCAACCCAACCTACAACAAGTCATTCTGACCCATTTTACAACCATGAGACGGCCTCGCAAAGGGTTCTGCGTTCGGTTCAAACTAACGCATCTTTTTGCCTGTCCATATTACCTCCCCCTCCCTACAACAAGACATTTGACTAATTTTACAGCCACGAGCAGGCTTCGCGTTTTCGAAATATGTTCATCATTACAGGTTAGGAAGCAAGGGTATTCTGAGGCCGTTCGACTGATGTTACATACCGCTCGATAATAATTGCAGTATTAAGCTGATTCCTGAAGCGAACATGTCGAGCAGAGCTTGGGGTCTTTTCGTTGTGAATGATGTGAGGATGTTCGGACTTTGCCTGTGCAGGGTTTGGAAAAACTCGAAAGAACCGAGTAAGATCCGACTGATAACAGGGTACCATGAACTCGTCGCCCTCTGCAGTCCCACTTTTGCCACATAGTACTCCCCCCCAAGTTTACCGGCAATTGCCAGGTTGGCGCGGCGCAATGCCGGAATACAAAAAACATATCCGAAGGTTTAACGTTTAAGTGCCACGCTGTGGTGTTACTAATAGCAAAGCAAAAGGGATGAAAACAGTAAGATGCGTCAATGAAAAAAAGTAATGAAGGGGGCATTACATGAAGATAACGAAGAAACAAAAGGAGAAATAAGCATGCGAGTAGCGGGTAATATCTTACCGTTTAGTGATGCTGCAACATTGAGCTGAAGCGAACATGTTGAGTAGAGTTTTGGGGTCTTTTCATCGTGAATGCCGTGAGGGTACCCTGACCTCTTTTTTGCTCATGGTTTGAAGTCGCTCGAACGAACAGTGCACATGTATGTGCAATATGTAGATATTTGATTTGATTTTGCCAGAAATATCTATAAAAATCACCTCATGGCCGATTTCCTGATGTTAGCGGTCTCATGGTTCTACAGCCGTGAAAGACATTCAATAGGAGCATTTTCCTGTGCTCCTCGTCTTAGCTACATAGTTAAAGCCGTAGCAAGAGTGCTGGACCATGCATATATACAGTACATGATCAACATGCTTATATACAATGGATACGAGCCACTTAGTAATGATATGTGCAACTAGTCCTAGATACCCAATGATCACTAATCTCAGTTCAACATGAGACAGTGGTCATAATTACCTCCTTGATCCGCGCCCCACCATGTAGGGAATAGGTGAGAGGTACCACCAGCGCCTTGCACCGCAAACGAGAGGATGAACACCATGACTTGAGTACCTCCGTCAAGGGCTTTATCACAAGATTAGTCCGCAGTCTCTAATGACGTTGGAGAACACTCACCAGCTCCAACGATGTAGTTGTATTTAACAAACCAGCGAGGGTGGCGCGTACGCAACCACCATTGCGAGAGGAATGAGATAGCAAAGAAGGACAGAAGAGATGAATTGATCCCAACAGAAAGGGTTCCAATGACGTAGCTGTGAAGTATGTGAGCATGCTGCCAGTAATTGAAGGAACACTAAACATACGCGATAATTGGAGTATAAAGATAATCAGCACGAAGCTTTGGCCAGTACTTGTGAATGACCCAGAAAGGGACAGGTATGAAAAGTCCAACTACGTAAGACCAAGAAACCCATTGATATCTTTGGCCTGCGGAAAAGAGCTCGTGACTAAGTCCACCCCATGCAATTGCCTGAGAGTTGTACATCTGTGGCTGTTGGCCAGACCAGATATTGGTTCCTTGAACAGATAACAAGATTTCACGTTGGTTATCAATGATTGAATTCATCATAACTACATGCGCAATGTCAGTTGATTTTTGTAGTCATGCAACATGTGGAGTGCGCACTGTAGTTCAAGATTGCACCAAGCAGCGTTCCAATAATCTGGGCGGTAAATGCAGCGCGAGGTGGCAGCTTTGCATCTGTAATTTATGATCAACATAGATTGCCCTGTCCGCCTACGCGCTTGAAACATACGCACACTGAGCAATCTTGAGGTCTTGGAGTAGTAGTTGGGCTTGATAGACAGTGTCTGTAACATCGGGTTAGCCGACCTGGTCTTGGAACGCAAGGCTGAAACATACTGTATCCGTATAGAACGAAGTACATATTTGCCACTGTCGCATCCGTCAATCAAAGCATGTTAGGAGGCAAGGCAATCACCTGGCAACCCCTTGTGAAGGTAACCACCAATCATTTGGCCAAACCTGGATGCAAACTGAATACCGAATATCAAAATTAAATGCAAGACCCTACGTCTGGATGGTGAATGCCAATCCTGTAATCGCGGCAAATGCACCGAGGAATAGAATGGAAATTGTTGCCAGCAAGAGCGAAATAAGGAAGCCCCACCTTCACTGCCCATCAGCCTGGGCCACATTTCCAATCACAGCTACTCACCATGGCAAAGTCGAATCGGTCTCGTATAAAACGACCAGCGCAACAACGAAAGACAGGAGGAAAACGACGAAGTACCAACTATTGGGAGCATCCGGGTACTATTATAGAAATATTCATGTTGGTAAGCTGAATACAGAGAAGCGCAAAAATAACCTTCAGCATCTGCTTGTAGTGGGGATCGATATCTTCATCATCGACATGTTGTTTCCGCATTCCGTCGTCTTGCCAGAACTTCCAGTCAAAATTCGCCCATATATCTTTGATGCCCGCCGGATTCATCCAACTCCATGCAAAACAGATATCGTCCCAGTTCCAGAGGAGAAGATGAGTAAACGTGGCCGCCAAACCCTAGAATTTCAAACCGTCAGTCCGTAGAGTCTTACTAATGTTTGGTGAACTTGCCAAATTCTGGGAAAGTAAGAGGACTACCCAAGTGCTGGAATAGTAAGGTAAGCCCTGTTCAGCAAGGAGTGCGGGATCGACTTCATAGTTGGAGTTAAGAATGAGAGTTTGATCGTACTGTGTTCCGTTTTCATAGAACAAGAGTTGAGAAAGCTGTGGGGAGTTAGTGCCAATGTTCTGCCATTGCACGGAAATGTAGACTAACGAATGGAAAGTTCTGGGCCTTCCAGATGTTGTTGTAATATACGGCCACAAATACGACCCTAGACATAAGTCAATGTAAGGTCTCGAATCAGGGCGGAATGATCGCACACGCAAAGAATGTAGCCTATGAGATTCGAGACCTATTCGGGAAGTATATAAGGCTTATGGCTCGCAGATTCGAGAACAGGTCATACCTGTGCTTTAAGCGGGATAGTCATAGGGTTCAACACGCCAGAAATATACTGTTGCAAACTAGTCAATAACGCGATCCACTTCGAAATTCGTATTCACACTTACTTGCCAGTCAAAGCAGATAGACAGGAGCCCCAGACCTTCGTTACCGTTTGAACCACCAAACACTCGCGAGACAGTGGCATTGTTAGGGGCTGCAAGGCAGAAAATTGAAAGCCCGGTCAGAAGCGGAAAGATCCATTCTGGGAAAAGCTCCCAAACAAATATACTGAGTCGATCAGCATGTTTGATTATTGCCGGTCTTAATCGAAGGACTTACGCAGCAAACACAATGTAAAAGACTCTGAGCTTCTTCCGTGCTGCCATCCCGCCCTCGTAGAGAGCATCAAACATGGACATCAATGGTAGCACACCGGGGTATAACATCTTCGATGGATATAACAGGATGCCTGGTAGAGGCATGTGAACACCGGTTCAATAACAGGTTCAATTGTGGACATACTTCTCATCATGCCACCAATTCCATAACTGAGAATTTTGTCAGCATCCGCTGGAACTTAAACAAAAATTCTCATACCCAAGAAGTTGAGAAGAGAAGAGTAGGAACACTGAGGTACCGGCATTGGGCGTGATATTGTAATACAATCTTTAGTAAAGATCAGTAATTTCCATCAATACGAGCAAGGCTCACCGACCGCTGGACTGCAAGAACTTCGGTAGCGAAGGCAGAGCTGGCAGAGGCGTTTGCCATGATCACAATGAAAGCATTTTCTTTCTTGTTGAACGGCCCCTGTGAAAGATCTTAGAATGAAGCAACGGAAGAGGGTAGATTGATTTACGGGGTTCAGATAGCGCAGGATCCCACGGCGAGGAACAAAGGTCTCCATAAAGATACCTAAGACGTAAGAAATGACCGCGAGGAACATCAATAACACTCCAACCGTTTGCTGCGGCAATGATATCAGTACATAAAGTTGTCATACTTGCTCCACTACGCACAGGTTTGAAATAATATATTTCCGCTGCAAACTGACATTAATGAGTATCATAGTGGCTAAATACGAAACTCACCCAGTACTCCGCCAAAGGTTGAGAGGCCAAGGCCAATAAAGAATGCGCGGAGTGTCCACGGGTTCAGAGAAGCGTCGTCGTCCACCGAGATGACGTGGGTAGCAATATCACGTTCATCGGAGAGCACGCCTTCTTCGCTGTCAGCATCAACTGTTGCAGTTTCAACGTCGCCTTTCCTATCGAAGGATTTGTCACTAGTGCTAGGAGCTTTCTCGCCGGGCACAGTATGCTCGCTGATCGCCCCTGCAGCGGTCAGACTCATTGTATAAGATAGTACTGCAAGAGAAGTAAGAAATTCCAACCCTCAGCAGACTATAACTTATTTACCTCGGAGATATATAGGCTACTATTCTCGTAATTGACAATAGGTACGGCCATGTCTGGTGTACGGACGGACCTGTATGCGTGGTATCGTGTGTCTCGTGTCTAGTAGTGAAATAAGAAGGTACCTTAGAACGCGGAAATTCAATGGTGTATTGCGGCATTTGGAATTTCATAATCCTCGTTCATTCAATTCATTACGTGACTTGAAACTTTGTTTTACATAAGTGGTATTCAAAGTTCGCACCTGTGCTGAGAAAATGAGTGCCAAATGCTGACAGCTGGCATGCTTTTCAAACTCCGTCCTGCCGTCTGACCGCCGTCCTGCCCATCAACCAGCCCGTCGACGTTGTCGTTGCTGTCGACCTTGCTGGTATTATCCGATCCCCAATCACCCTTTATCTGTCACTCTGTTGGGTCTCTGGGAACATTTAAAAGATGGCACATACTGCTAGAGGTTGAGCTGAAAGGAATCGCAATCAATCACAATCCAGACAAGCAAAGGGGAAAGCTCCTGCACACACAGTTGCACCAGCAGATGAAAATGACGGCCCACAACCTGAGATCAGCCCTGCTCCAAACACCACAAAGAAGCTGGCTATCCATTGGGAGGGGGCTCACAGTGCCCGCACCTCTCGGCTCATTGCCTGGTGCAAAGCTAATGATGATGCATGCATCAAACTCTTCTCTGATTCTGTGAAGGATGCCAAAGAGCAGGGGAGGAAGAAGAAGCAGAGTGGTACTCCAAAGGAAACTTACTACTCACAACTTGCAAATGCTATATTTTCAAACAATGAGGATCCTGAAGTATGGCTCCTCTTCCAAACAAAGCCTAGTGCTTTGATCAAGCCTGTCCAGACTCGATTTGGAACATGAGTTTCTCAGAAATCATTTTTTATCTGTTGTGAATTGCAAATTTACATCATTTAATTACTGATCAGATGCTTCAGGCTAAAAAGAAAATACAACAAGTTCAACAAGTCCCTCAAGCAGACAGGTGCTGGATTGATGTATGATGAGCTGCAGAAGAACCCGCATACAAAGACACTTATTGGTGGGTTGTTCTCATGTGCGCCTGTCAATTATACTTTTATTTATTTATTTCTCACAGATTTGCAACTAAACAAGTTCCCTTGGTGGCCAGACCTTCATGGTTGGTGGAGGACAAACCCCGCCTACAATACTGTATTCTCAACTGCTGACTCTGGGCAAAATTATGAATCTGCCGCACTACAACACTTCTGTGTGCCTGACCGTGAGGACGCACAACTCCCTGCTGATGAAAATGAGTCGCAAGAGGATGCTGATATTGAAGACAGGGAAATTATTGACACAGGTGACATTGATACCAATGTTGACACCGGTGCAAATGTTGCAGGACAATTAGATGACAACATTGTGATAGAACCGTCAGAACGGTTTGTCCATGTGCAGCAAGCACCAATGTCCTCCCACTCATCTTCATCAGCCCTCAGTTTTTTTTGTGGGTCTACCTCTACAGGCTCATATACTTCCTTGCCATGTCCTCGCCCACCCATCACTCCAATCTCAACAAACTGCTCTGATCCAAACGTGATATCGCTCAACTCTCCAGACCCTTCACCTGATGTCCAACCTGACAGTCAATATTCTTTTTATTCCAGCTTCAAGAAACCAACCTCTAACTACAATACTACACCACACGACTCTGATTCTGACGTCAGCGCCACCAATGCAATGAAGAGTTTACAGGTTGACTCTTATAAAGCAAGTCCTGCTCGAGGACGTCCGATTATGAAGCTATCTGGAGGAAGCACTCGTAGTGCATCACCTCAATCACCTCAAGTTACTTCATCTCGTCCTCCATCGCACTGTAGGTATCACAACCTGGCTAGGCACTAGCTATAATAATGCAAAACCAGTATAAGTGAGTCTCAGCTCTACCTAGCTGCTATACTTGCAGAAGCAAGAGCATTTGACCCTAAAGGGGACGCAAGGAAAGCGAAGATCCACAAGTCAATGCTGATCAACCCTAATCAAATGCGATGAAAGCGCAAGAAAATGCGAAGAAATGTGAAGAGATGCGGTGAAATGCAAAGAAATGCGAAATGTGATGGTCACGCGAAGCGTGGGAAAGTAGTGCGTGAAGTGTGCAAGTGTAGGGAGGGTGTATAAATGATGCTGAGATCTGAACTGAGGCAAGGAGGACGGATGCTGGATGGATAATAGATGGATAATGTGATTGCCACTAGCTATAGATGGATGCTAGGGACTACAACAACGGATACATGCACTGCATGGAACTAACTGGTGATAGATGGTGACTGCCAGAAGCTAAGTTGTAAAAACAGACATGGCAACCCTAAGTCACACATAAGTGCCTTCCCAGGGCTCGGAAGCGAATCGGGAGCGCTGAAGGCACTAAGTGACTGCTGCTCGCGCAATCACTCTCTCGATGTGAGATCAACAAAGCTGCTGGTGAGGCAGAATGTTGGGTCTTGCTGCACCTAGGCTGCTATGCCTGAGACAGACGCATTCGACCCTAAAGGGGACTGCTACTGCACACAGAACCAGATATATGAGAGACCCTTGTAGTCTGAAGGATGTGCAAAGGTGCGAGAAGAAATGCGAGACAAATGCGAAGGAATGCGAAGAAACATGATGAGAATGCGAAGAAACGCGAAGAACGCGATGAGAACGCGAAGTGCGGGAAAGTCGCGCTAAGGTAAGCGAAGCGTGGGAAGGCGCGCGCTTATAGTGCGCGTTGTCGTGGGAAAGCACGGATGGAATGCGGAGAGTAAGGAGTGATATAGAGGGGCGGATAGATAACGGATCGACGGATACGCAAAGCGAGCGCAATGCAAAGCGAGTGAAAAGCAGGTCTGATTAATCTAGTCTAGTCCGATAACGATAACCATAGGTAACACAAAGTGCGCCCAAATGGTGACTACTACTTCAGAGTAAAACCCGATAGTGAGGGAAGTACAGTAAAGGGGAGTAATGGGGGAGAGTAGTAGTGCGATCATCAAACTATATACTAGACAAAATCGCATCGGACGCGGAAGGGATAGGAAGAAAACGCGCTGATAGTACGTAATAACATGTAATAACGCTGCAATGCTTGTTACAATCACGAGGCAAGGAATATGACGTACCAATGAGGTGGTCGGACATGGATAGGCGCTCCCGGATAATAGGCGATGAAATGCGATGAAACGCGAAAGTGCGCAATGAAACGCGAAAATGCGCGAGAACGCGCGTTAAACGCGAGCGTGGGAAAGCATCGCGCCTATGGCGTGTTATACAGGAACGTGTTGCATGATATACCAATGGAAGTGCAAGTCATTATGCGAACGATAAACGAACTGCTTGCATGAATATGCCCATTACACGCCCATAGAAATATGAGTCCCTACAGCGCTCTAAGTATGTAAATGATGTAATGTAAAGGTCCATAACGAAATACTAATTGTACGATGCCAAACATAGTCAGATATAGTAATAAATGGAATGCGACGCACCAAGGAACTGGCTGGACAATGGATGGATGCTCCTGCGATGATGCGCACTAAATCGCAATGAAATGCAAAGATGTGTGGTGAAACATGAAGATGCGCGATGGAACGTGAAGATGCATGAGAATGCAAAGATGCACGATGGAACGCGAAGATGCGCGGTGAAACACGAAGATGCGCAGTGAAATGCAAAGATGCGCAGTGAAATGCGAAGATGCGCAATGGAATGTGAAGATATGCGCAATAGACCGCGAAGATGTGCAACTATGCAAACTAAGCGCGAGTGTGGGAATGCATCGTGCGAGTGCGGGAAAGTGTCCTGGGTACATGATGGTGATGTTGCGTTGTGAAGCCCAGTGGTCATGAGCCGTAAAATAGGCCAATACCAGCCTGTAGAGAATTGAGTCTCTACAGCGCAAGCGCGCCAATGACCAGGCTCCCACTGCTACTGCTACTGAGCGGCTGTCTGAAACAGCGCAAGCTCTGATGCAGCAAGTCACTGAAAAGCGCGATGGTCGTGTTGAGCATGACCACTACAAGCGAATGAAGCTTGAGAGTGACATGTGGGCTAGGGAACTCAAAATGTGCAACGCCCATGATGAACAAGAACATGCTTCGCATCTCACTGAGCAAGACCACTTGCACAAATGTGAGCTCATGGGTCACCAACTGGAGCATACAAGGCTTGAGCTTGAGCTCGCCTGTGCACGTCGAGAAGAGGAGGAGGCAAGGATCCGGCGTATTGCAATGGAGCAGGGCTTGGGTCATGATTGAGTGTTGTGTTGTCATCTTTGTGTGTCGCTTGTTGCATGTCCTCTTGGGTTGTTGCTTTGCGTATTATCTTTGTTGTTTTTTCATTGATCACTAAATGTTGTCCAAGTACTGCCAGTGTTTTAATTTGATACACAAATTTTACTGCTACATCTACTGGAGCACGAGAAGCAAATGCGCCATTAAAGTATTTCGAAATTCTTGTCCTGCTGTCCTGATATAAGTCTCGTCGCCCTGCCCCTCCTCTCCCTCCTCCTCCTCCTCCTCATTCTCATTCATTTTCTGCCCAGTCAGTTCCTCATAGAAATTGTTACCAGTACTCGCAATGCCAAGACTCTCCTCGATCTCGATAATCAAATTGTGCAAGATTAGACAGCAGCGGATCCACATATTGGAGTAATCGAGTTCTTTCTTGCCTTGGATCAGAAACCAAAGCTCTTGTAGGCTCTGAAATCTCCCCTTTATTCAACCAAAAAAGTGTTCAGACCGAACACGGACCTATAAGTATGGTCAGTGACACTTTAAACTCATCACACAGGAGGAGAATGATATTCCGAAACCATCCATTCACACACGCAGGAGGAAAGCGATATTCAGAAACCATCCATTCAGGTACTTACTTTGGACAGGTGATAGTTAAATATTTTCTGCTCCCTCGTCAACACCCCTCCAGGGGGTCGTGTGAATGGTGTAACACACCATACTTGTGAAGCATATACAGAGTCGGCCCACAGCCACTGGTTTGCACCAAAAAAGTCATTCAGGTTTCGCACAACCCTGGTTCAACCAAAAACATTTGAGTTGTGAAGGCTACCGGGCACGCTGTAGAGACTCAATTCTCTACAGGCTGGTAGAGGCCTATTTTATGGCTCATGACCACTGGGCTTCACAACGCAACATCACCATCATGTACCCAGGACACTTTCCCACACTCGCGCGATGCATTCCCGTGCTCACGCTTAGTTTACTTGCGCATCTTCGCGTTTCACTGTGCATCTTCATGTTCTATTGCACATCTTCGCATTCTCGCGCATCTTCACGTTCTCGCGCATCTTCACATTCCATCACGCATCTTCACGTTTCACTGCGCATCTTCGCGTTCTCGGCATCTTTGTGTTTCACCACGCATCTTTGTGTTTCACCGCGCATCTTCGCGTTCTCGCGCATCTTCGCGTTCCATCGCGCATCTTTGTGATTCATCGCGATTTAGTGCACATCATCGCAGGAGCATCCATCCATTGTCCAGCCAGTTCCTTGGTGCGTTGCATTCCATTTATTACTATATCTGACTATGTTTGGCATCGTATGATTATTATTTTGTTATGGACCCTTACATTACATCATTTACATACTTAGAGTGTTCCCGATTCGCTTCTGAGCCCTGGGAAGGCACTTATGTGCGACTTAGAGTTGCCATGTCTGTTTTTTACAACGGAGCTTCTGGCAGTCACCATCTATCATCAGTTAGTTCCATGCAGTGCATGTATCCATTGTTGTAGTCCCTAGCATCCATCTATAGCTAGTGGCAATCGCATTATCCGTCTATTATCCGTCCAGCATCCATCCTCCTTGCCTTGGTTCACATCCCAGCACCGTTTATACATCTTCTCTACACTTGCGCACTTCACGCGCTACTTTCCCACGCTTCGCGCGAACATCACATTTCGCATTTCTTCGCGTTTCACCGCATCTCTTCGCGTTTCTTCGCATTTCACTGCATCTCTTTGCGTTTCTTCACGTTTTCTTGCGCTTACATCGCATTTGATCAGGGTTGATCAGCACTCATCTGTGGATCTTTGCTTTCCTTGCGTCCCCTTTAGGGTCGAACGCTCTTGCTTCTGCGAGTATAGCAGCTAGGTAGAGCTGAGACTCACTTATACTGGTTTTGCATTATTATAGCTAGTGCCTAGCCAGGTTGTGATACCTACAACGCCAATCACATAGTCAATGACACGAAGATTGTGCGGGAGGATAACAACCTTGAAAATATGTAAGCTCATCTGATGAAACAGAAAAAATTAACATACCTGAGCGGTAAGAGAGTAGTTGGAATTTTTGTCGAAAAACCCTTCCCCATGCCACCCAGGCTTCTGAAACAAGTTGAAAGGGGTGCCATCGACACAGAGGAAGCCACCGCACCATTCCTGGCATGTCCTCCCTTCAACCCACTGCTGTGCCCTTTTTTGTTCCTCCTGATCTTCTTGATCAAGTGGATTGAAATGGATTGCGTCATCATGGTGCTTCAAAATTGCAATCATAACTCGTTTGAAGCAGTTGTAGACAGTTCCAATGGAGACTCCTGCCCATTCAGCCAAATCCTGTGTCATGGCAGCATTTCCATAGTGGCCTATGCCATTGAGAAAAATCGCGAGTTGAATAGGGACAGGGAGCTGTGGGTTGTTAGAATTGTTGTAGAAAATTGTGTGGGGCTGGATACATTCAACAAGCTTGTTGAAAACGGCAGGGGATACACGAAGTTTTCGGCAAAATTTATCAGGGGCATGCATCCCCCATTCTGGAAGCAGGTGCAGTTGTGGGGCATGGCTAAGTTTTGGTCTCGCATCAAGAACATGGCTGATCTCTACTTCATCGTGCAAAGCATGAATGGCATCTATAAACTCCGTAAAGGCTCGACTGGCCATCTGTGGTCCATCCAATGAGAGCTGGGAGGCTGCAAGTGAATAGGCACTTGTGACTGTGATACCTGATGTTAAGGAGTCCACAGATGTATTCGACGACGTTGAACAAACTGACATGCTGATGGATCCATCACTGTCATCTGAGGAGATGCTGTAAGTGTTGTTGTCAGAGTCTGGCTCTTCAAGGAGCTCATCAAGCACATATTGCACAAGCTCGACATAGCGAGCTAATACAAGATCATCATATGTATTTTTGAGGGCTCGTAGTTGTTGTTTTCGAAGCGATCTGCGAGGCATGGTGGGCCGATCTTATCAGCGATGTGTAAGCAAAACGGAGTTATAATTCGGAGTTTTAATAATGTTGTCCAAGTTTCCAAGCGTTGTCTGTTCCGTATCGTTTTTAACTTTGAATACCACTATAGATTAGAATTAGCTAAGTCTGTTCCATCATCTTCGTCAACTCCGGGCCCATCGGGGATAACGTGCACTGGACACTAGGGTTCAGGATAAAATTAATTGACGAATTATTAGCCTGCTTTTTAGCCAGGTGGCTCTTGCAAGGGAGTAACTAGTGCAGTGGACACTGGTTACTTTACTAACTTACTTGATCTACCGAGCACCCCTGAGGCCTGAGGCATGGCTGTGGTCCCCGAACTGCTATCCGGCGTTGCTGCTTACTCAGACTTTCTGATCTCGTAGAAGGCCCATCTCGGACTTCGACTCCTCGCCTCACTCGCCCCATTCGTGTCATTCATGCCAAAGATATATATATATGATTACAGCTATTGCCCGCTTCCTCGGTCCTCACGTGTCTTGCTCGACACAGCTGCAGCCGATACAGCTACTCTAGGAGGGATCGTGTTTGTACTCTGAGGAACATCCGGCTTGGCGGCGGTAGCCAGAACTTCTCGCCCATCATCGATGACTGGCCGGGGTGAAATTGCGAATGGCAAGTGTGCTGGATGGGACACATGAACTGAGCCAGTCTCGAATCGATTGGCGTGTGCATAGCTGAGCCTGGCTAGATCACGAACTGAAGGGGGAGTCAGCTTGACGGCATGTTAAAATTGATGGGACAGGGACGAATGGTAAGATGTCGATAGCTTGATTTGGAATTGAATATCGGTTACCGCTGACCGACTGCGACAAGCTGCTGCGATATTATACTGACTGGAAATAAACATGAACCTTCAGCGGTTATTTTGCGCATCATATTGGAGACTCGCATTGTAATATATACTTTAGTAGGTAGAGCATGTGGCCAGCAACAAGCAAGTTATATTTACTTAGTAGTATTAGCGCACAGGTCAGTTTGGGATGTACCGCAGTCATCACGAGGTCGCGTATACGTGATCACTTTACAACTTCTGGACATTGAGATGTTGAGATGTTCCTTTGATGATTTTGACTGCGGCAGACTTGGTACCCCATGATGATCGTACGTCATTCTTCCACAAGTTCAATATCAGTCACGCCTTTACGCACCCCTGCACTGCGGGCGAGATTGCTGGGGTTTACTGGAAATAATATCATTAATACGTCCATTTTCCCGATATCATTGTTGGTTTTGAAAAATGAACATTGAAATTGTTGAAAAGTGTTATTTCGACCGCTTATCGATTAGCATGGAAAGTGATTCCGATCTGAGGTTAGCAGCTTGATCTCAAGTTGCGGCCCAGTCACGATCATCATAGTCGCATAATTCTCTAACTTTAGTAATAACGACCACCTCTAATATAAGCTTACAAAGCCCCTTGCCCCTTCGTCAGAATGTTTTCTGCCAGGACAGCCGCAACCATCTGGCTTTTCCTTGCATTTGAACTGGTTCTGACTGCACAGATACCTCTGTTGAGTCATGCGTCTTTATCCTTTTACCCGGGAGTCAAAAATGATTTTGGACAATGGGATCTTGATAAAGCGCCTGCGGTGAATGCCACAGGACATTTGGTGTTCGAAACAGCCAATTCCCTGCTTCAACACTGGGCAAACACACGATATCGTATTGGTATGTCTAGACTCTGAAGATACTGAACATTGCGCAGATCTCACGACTTATCGTTTACGTCCTGCAGGTCATACAATAGTCCCAGGGACTATTCCTGTAGGCACACTCCTCTACCACGGAGCCATTACTGGTCCCCATTTGCCGACCTCTCTGGATTGGGTAGCTGTTGAGCCAGACCACTCCATAGTCTTCTGCCGCGGGCCAATCGAAACAGGATGCTGGCATCTCACCCTTGCAGTTACTCAGCCGATGAAAGTACTCTATTTTGATGGAAACAGCGCTGCAAAACTCCCGGAGGGCACCATGGATACCCAAGATCTCGTCGCGTGGTCGGAAATGAAACCCGAATGGGTGGACAATGAAGAGCAGCGCATCATGGATCTATGTAAATGGGGTGAGAAGTATGGTGTGAATGGCTTTGTGAGGTTCGTCGGATATTGAGATGCGTCAAGTCCTGATGCTGATTTATGAGTTACAGGATGCAAGCGAATTTGTGCGAACCCATACATAGTTCCTTGGTGATTTGTTCCTAATGACGGACATAGTGAAGTCATGATCTGCGACTTTACCTTTCACATGGAGGTCGTTTCGTTCCTAAATCTCGAGAGCACTCGCATTGGAATCGGCCCGGTTACGGATCTGCCAGATGACCTCAATACTGGTGAGCGAGCATGTCTATGTTTGACATAGGTCAATTTATTCTCGGACACCAGTGCATCACGTTTATGAAGTAATGCATTCTGCTTCATGGCGCGAAAATTATCCAGGAGAAACCCGGATTGAGCTTGATTTTTCTGGGCTTATCTCTTTCTACGACGCTGCTCTTGTTCCCTCCTTTGTGCCGCGTCGTGTAGGCTTGGAGCGGTAGGATCATCGAGTGGGAGGAATTTCATCAGGGGATATAGAACGTGTCCAAGACAGGCTATCTCAGGCATTGGTACGACCGCCTGGGGCAACCAGCGGGATTGATTGGAAGACCGTCTTGCGGGTGGTGGTGGATCGATATGCCAGCCGCCTGGAGATGATGCGGTACCTTTTGAACATGACGTTGGATGATATGTCGATCTTTGACCAAGCACAACAAGTCCAGAGACGACTGCGCACCGTTCTTCTGCCCTACACTGTGTTTGCAGCTCGACCTTCCAATACCAATACTGGCAATGCGACAAATTCGTGGGCCGAGCCAGTTTTTCGCGAATGTGCTACATCGCACACGGCTTCCATAGTGGCTCATGGAATGACATTGACACCCTCTGAACATTTACTATTGCAGGCGGTACGGGAAACTACGCATGAAATATGCCGTGTCGTCACGAAGATGTGGGCTTCTGGATTGATTGTTGGAGTCGACCCTTTTTATCCTCCGGAACAACGCCCTCAAGCCGATCGCATACATACTCTCCTGGGTGAATGGAAAGAAGGTGTGACACGGTTGATCTCCTGGTTAGATTGGAGCGTGTGGGTGAAGTGCCGACCGGCCTGTGGTATTGAGGTAACAAAATCAAGTTGCTCGTTTATTATATGACTGACCTCGTCGTGTAGGAGATGTGCTACTTGCCTACCTGGCCCTTGGGGTTTTTCCCGGCTCCCGGCGATAAGGACGATGTTTCACCATTTCAGGACAGTGCTTCCTTATGGCCAGACCCAAACAAAGGGGAATGGAAGAGATCGCAACCCAAGTGCATCAGACGGCTGGAGCCATATGGTTTTTAGGATACAAGAACAGCTGACATATGCACATCTTTAGTCCTTATAAAATAATTGTAGTAGAGTTTACAGCTACTTTCAAATCAATAGACCAGAATCCATTTTTTTCGATTCACCGCTTTTGTTTAGTTGTGGAGCTGTACAAACAAAAGGGTCCCGCTCATTACGATGTTTTGTCGGGGGCGGATACCCCAGAATGGCACTGGACTGCGCAACTTCGCAGCTTTCTCATTCGACACTGTCTTCAGACATCATTCGCATCATGGTTAGAAACTGCTGTCACATTCCAGCAGCAATAAAGTAACAATGGGTCACTATGTCTGCCCAAATGTCATCCAAGGCCATAGCAGAAGTCACTAACACAAGTCACCGAACTATCAACCGAGTTCTTCGGCTCTCTCGTCCCACAGGCTCTGTTTTCAGAAGGCCCTTGGAAAGCAGACGTTAATAGTCATACCAGCAGTGAGCTCAGAGGGATGTCAGACGCAGTGTCAGATGAGAAAGCTGCGAAGTTGCGCAGTCCAGTGCCATTCTGGGGTATCCGCCCCCAACAAAGTATCGTAACAGGCGGGACCCTTTTGTTTGTACAGCTCCACAACTAAACAAAAGCGGTGAATCGAAAAAAATGGATTCTGGTCTATTGATTTGAAAGTAGCTGTAAGCGTGCGTGACGTATGAATTTTGAAGGTTCACCTGACACAGCCACCACTTACGTCATGCTCATCTTCGGAAACTGCCGTTCCATGCTGGCAGCTCCAGTCGTAGTCACTCTGTCAGCCATCTGGAGAAAAGCCCAGGAAATTCATCTCGCTCTGGAATTTATGGCTTGTGTCCGCTGTATCCCCGTCACTTTCAGGTGATGACGGTGTAATAATTTTTTGCGCATGAGACTGCACAACTTCTACAAGTTGTGTCTCTGCAGCTTTCAAAATGCCTTGCTTAACTTGTGTTCACTGCGATCGTGCAGCCGGTGCATCTCTTGCCCAATGGATGCCAGCCAGCAGGCACCATCTTCTTCCAGCTGGCGTACTTGCTCGTCTCGATCCAGTTTCCAAGCTCTGCTCTCTGAAGTCGTTTGTCTCCATCGAGCTTAGGCCATCGCCTGTCCATGATAGAAAGCCATTCCTGACCTCCCGGACTAGATAGTATCCAGTTCATCCAAGCGCGCCATTCGATCACTTTTTGGTCATTGTTTCCTCTGACGCCCAAGATTCTGTTTGACGACATGAACGACAAGATGTCGATGGATTCGTGAATAGTCGCCCTCGTCTCCAGGTCTCCAACGTGAACAATCCTTGTTCCCTCCACCTACCTCATCCTATGGACGCGGTGCGGGAATTCTACTTCTCGCATTCGATATGACATACAACATCAGATAATTTTTCTCTTATAGTCACCTAGTGCTCTGCGGACACGAACTTCTCACCGAACTGCCATATCATGCATAGACATGTATGGACTTTTTGCATTTATACCAATCAGCGTGTACATGAATCAGAAGAAAGGTCGTTTGTGTCGTGATTGACGAGGTCGACGTTCAAATCTATGTTGGATCATTATCAATAGTCAAAATGGTGTCATTGATCCGAGGCCGAACCACTCACTTGACTGTAGCAAGAATACTGAATACCAAAAGAATACTCCGAAGATCGCGGTAGCGCTGCGCCATATGTAAAAAGAAGAATAAACGGTTCTCCGATCTTTTATGGCGTTCAAACCTTCTACTCAAGTCACTGCCTTACGATCTCGCCAATAACTTTTACCTTGATCCCACCGGTATCCCTGGATGTTCATTGTCTTTCTACTGAAAAACACTTACTTCGTTAGTATCCCTCAAATACCACTTCGGCGAAGTAAACGCCGGATGGTGGTATATCAAGCACGAATGCAACGTCCACCAAATTCCCCTACTCGCTCACTTGCATCCTCTAATAATGACACTAGTCTCAAACGATCCCAGTTGGTGGCCAATCATCAATGCGAGTCTCATTGGCAGACTAACCACATTCGAATTAGGATAATGAGGGCTAATAAGAGAAACGTGTAGGCGCCGACGGTCCGACTGAGCTCGCATTTGTGCAGGTGATTGTGCTTATGGAGCAAGTCTAGAGTATTGGACAGAGGAATAAATGACATTGGTATGTGTGTGTGCGGGAATACGCCGAACTGCGGGTATTGGGGCTAGCCAGGATTGTGGAGGAGGAATTGATGTAGGTACTAGGAGGGGAAGTGTTGGGTAGGCTGAGATTGCGAGTGAGGCGATGAGCTGATGGGATGAAAAGGTATGAGCAACGCACCTGAGGCCGGGTCTCGTACGGAGACCCGAATCACAACGAGTGACTGGTGACCCCTTCTTGCACCATAGGTACTATGGGCATGGAGCGATAAAAAGTAGATAAGAACTGAAACGAGGAAGAAGCGCAGACTTGACCTGTCAAGGTTTCCTTCTGGCCAAGTGAAATGCAGCTATATCGAGTCTAATGATAGACTGGACTTTGAAGTCTTGATGCTCTGGGAGCGCGCTATAGAACACAGACAAAAATCAGACACTCACTTCAGTCATAATCGCTCACCGCCGTTCTTTTCCCTCACAAAACTCCCACACGAGAATCTCGCCTGCATCCTCGTAGGGACAATCCATCAATGAAGCCCATCCCGACACGTACACACGCGACCCACATGTCGGCCCATCATCGGATACGTTCTCTAGACCACCTGGAGGTGCAAACGTGAATTAGGGGTTGGGTATTTAGTAAATTGTGTGGCCAGAATATATGCATCGAACATTCCTCAATCAAAGAATATATTACAATTTGACTTTTTGTTAGTAGAAATTGAAGGTATGAAGCTAGTGTTGCTTATATCAAGCACTATCCTTGTTTACGCGAGTCTGGCTTTCGGTATGAGAGACGGGTGGACACTACGAATGAGTGAAAAGGATACATCTACGGCATGTTAGTAGACATGCATGAATGTAAAGCATACCACTCACAGAAGGGTTAGTCTCTACGATCAAGCAGTTTGTGCTGACTATTTCAAGTTTGCTAGTGATTTTTCCATGCCAGCATCCGGTCAAGCTCGAAAGACGCTATGGATATCCAGGTGACTCGTCTGGCAATCTGTGAAGGAACGATGAGTATCAGAAATACGACCGCAAGTCTCTAGAAGTATTCACAAGGTCACGGTATAGCCTTGCGTCAGAAGGTAGGACAGGGACAGGTGACTTACAGTGTCTCCTTGAATCGACATCAACGGACGCACAAAATCCTGAGTGTGCGGAAGGAGGAATGTTATTCTGTCCGCTGATGACTGAAGATAGAGCGATAATATCATGAGATGAATATTAATGCCAAGGTCGTATGGAATTAGTTGCCTACCTTGAAGCCCGTTATGTTGGCTGGTGGTGCGTTGAAGCAAACAGTTGATGATACACTAAGTGAGGCAAAATGAGTGACAGGATAAGACGGCAGTAGGGTAAGAATTTGGGGAGCTTGAGCAATACAATATCACAGTTAGGTATATCTACGAAAGTGGCTGGAAGGGATATGCGAGTCTCAGGCCCGCGTCAGGCCAATCTCATGGAGCAAGCTGTTCACCACTGAGTACTGAAACATAAAACTTAAGCCCTAAGCACTTGAGCGACGATGGAGTTGGTGATGATATATCGATGATAGCGCTGAAGCGATATCGATTGACATGCCAGAATAAAAACATCGTTTCGCCGTGCAAACGCGAGTGAGTCCAGACGTGCCGCAGCCCGCTAATGGCGGAGTTCGAAAGCAAACCAAGTACTTACTCAGCTTTATTTTGTCTGCATTCTATTACGCCTCCAGAGCCCTATGGCTGAATACAACCTTTTTGTAATTTATAACACTACTGCACCATCACCTTACTCATTTTCATCGGTCGCTCAACGCATTGCGGATAAATATTCAAAGTTTGCCAATTCCAACCCATACCTTCGCGCGTCGCTCCCGACTGGTCTTTTTCGTTGACCATCTGTATATGTTGAATATCTATTAATATCATGATACCTTGTACAATGTACATGCTAACAATCCGTATTGCATTCTTGACGCCCACACTAGCTCATTTGTGCATAATAATATACGCCAGCACACTCCTTCGTTCTCCTCTTTAAGCGGTTACTGTCAATCACTCGCCTCATGAAATGCGTAGCTCACATTCCCTATATTTCAGTTTCTTCATCTCATCGGTATTGATCGGTACATCTCTCTGGGACGGTTTTTTTTACTGATGGAGGAAATTCTTGGTTTGATGGTGGCAGATTTCTCTCTGATTCTCCCTCTCCCAACCGCCTATTCGCTCGTCGACCTTTTTACCAATGCATCAATCTTATCTCGTCATTGCTTACAACTGGAGCCATCACGTATTCATTAGTTTCACCTGTACCACGGCCATCACCGCCCATCTCTCATCGCTTTTGTTTCAACTGCCTTTGTCCCTGATCTAGATCTAAATGGGCCGAGGCAGACTCAAAGATCGCACTGAAGAACAGTTCTCCGCGATCACTTGCACCCGCCTTCGCGGTATCCCTGGATTCATATATTTAGGCTGAAACACTTACTTCGATCAATCAAGTAGCATCCCTCAAGGCCTCAAATTCAAATCCCACTTCGGCGATGTAAACGCTGGATTGTGGTATATCAAGTATGAATGTCATCGCCTATACTCCCCCGCTCGCTCACTCTCATCCTCTAATAGCATGACTCTAGCCTCAAATGATCCCAGTTGGTGGCCAATCATCAACGTGAATATTATTATCAGCTATTTCATAGGTTCGTGGAGAGTCAGCTGTATGGTGACAATGATTGACATTCACTACCATTTCGCAGTTGCCTGGCTTTGTCGGGGTAATGTACGATTGGAGTGAGCAAGATCAAGTACTATGAAGAGACCATTGACATCCTTAGGGTATTATCAGCGCTTACATTCGGACAAGAGGTACGTCGATCCATTAAAGGTGCAGCCATCTCGCTTAAAATTGTGTCATAGGTTGAATTGATCTGGGTGAGCGAACTCCCGTATCAAAAGAATAACTTGGAAATACAACTTGTTCACGACAGAAGCAACGCTGGTCTCTGATGACCTTTCTCTATCTCAGTGTATGTACCTTGTCTTCCAATATTTACGCTTAGCAAGTCCAAGTTTTGCTGACATCAATTATCCTAGGTGCGCTATGCTGGAATAGCATATGTTTTGTACGTTTTGAAGTTGAAGCCAGTTGATGTTGCGCTCATTATCCATCTCTCACAATCAGGATGTACATGCTCGGTATGTATCCTCGCATAGACCCTGTTGCTTTCCTTTGACGGACGGCATACAGCCGATGTTCCAACTATTTCGATGACAGATGCAGTGAGTAATCCACACTGATCCCTTCCATTTCCGTCGAAATAACTGAACTATGCAGGGGTGAGTGAGATTCTCGAACAACTTGTTGATTCAATGTAACGACTCCCACAGTTGTGAGTTTGTTTCGATCCTGTGATCCTCAGAAGCTGATAATCAATGTTGCTGGATTTGTCAGGCCTCATCATATACGACGGATTTACTTGGATAGGTGTCGTTGTAGAGGAAATATTGGGTGGTGAGTATACATCTCTGCGATATTGACTTAACTGAAGCATCATGCAAGTCATCATGATTGCTCGATTACATGCCATGTATCAGCGATCCAGAAAGGTGCCGATATTTCTCGTTGTTATCTTTCTGGCCATCACAATCGCCAACGTGGTGTTGGTCGCATTGTCGACGATGCAGACGTCAGGGGGTAAGCTTTAATTATGTATGAAGTGTTTAAGCGCATCAGGTTTATTTACAAATACCAGAGGAATTCGTCCTCTCTGGCACCTATCAGTGCGCATTTAACTACGCAGGAGATTCCATATTCTTGGAGTCCGCGACTTGGGTACTTGGGACTGTATGGGAGGTTATTGCACTGTGTATCGCAATCTGGATTGCTGTGAAGCACTTCCGTGAACTACGACGACATTCAACAAGTGGTATGATCGGAGATTGTTTCACGGTATTAACGCAAACTCACGTTAGTTACTTTGCAAGGTGAGCTCATAACGTAAATATAGTTCTTTTGTTCCGTTGAAATTTTACACGTGCTAGCTTTTGGCCATCTCTTGCTTCCAGATCAGTCCAACATTCTCAGAGGTATGCCAATCTGTCACCTACTTCTACATGCGAACATGATTCATTATTTCTTTAGGACGTGAATTCCCTAAACATTCAGATTTATTCTGGTTTCGCTCAGATATTCCAGGTCGTGCAGTTGTTTGTGCTGGGACCACGCCTGATCCTCGGTGTTCGAGAATATCATGCTAAGCTCGTGGCCAACTCTGATACAGCAACCGATATGACTTCAATTGCCTTTGAGGAGCGCGTCCACGTATCAACCAGCAGTAGTGTGTAGCGCAGGAGGTGCGCGATGTGATTGGGGGTAGTGTGCAGGGAGCGGAAGAATCTGTTTCATCTATTCTATGGTATTTATTTATGTAAGTTGCGAAGTAGATAGAAGTCATAGAAGACCTTGTGGCGGATCACGAGTAGAGATCTCCCCGACGCTGACGTTCACGCACTTGATCTCAGTAGTGTTGTCAAGATCGTACCGACTAGTGGAAGCTGATGTCATTGGTGAAAGATGGCCGCTTTCAGGACCTCAGAGAAGTACTCGACTGCTCAAGTAGCGCCTGCTGACCCTTTCAGCACTCCTGTTCATCCAGGGTTACGTGTTGAGTGCCTGTAGCAGGAACTTGGCTTGTTAGCCAGACTACCTCATGTGGATCCGGTGCTGCAGGTGTCATTAGCTGCATTAGAATTAGGATGACGAGGGCGAATAGCAAGAAACGTGCAGGCGCAGACGATCCGACTGAACTCGCATTTGTGCAAATGATTATGCTTACGGAGGTACTATCTTACCGCTCAGTGAAGCGAGCATGTTGAGTAGAGTTTGGAGGTCTTTTCATCGTGAATACCGTGAGGGTACCCTGACCTCCTTTCGTTCGAACGAACAGAGAAAGGTCTGAATGGTAACAGGTCACCTGATACATCGCCTCTCCAGCAGTGGCGGAAGGAACCTGACCAGACACCTGCTTTGGTTGGCTGTAAGAGGTCGAGTGACTAATTAAACGCCCATACTCAGATTACTCTTTATCCCGAGAACAGACTCAGAGTCCCTGCAACAGAACGTTGATATGAGTAATGCCGGTAGAAACAAAAGACCGTGTTTGCAACTTCGCACCAATCTCAATATAATACCATGTAGGTTGCACTTCGAGCTTCGAATCTTGACAGCGCTCTGAATATCGGATCGTGGCACCTTGCGAAGGTTGCGTATGAGTGCGATGGAATATCCGTATCCGACTCTACAAAAGGTCCCGAAACCATTTGGAAGATTGGTCTCTTGACGCAGTTCTGCAAGATTCCTAGAAAGGCTCGGTCAAAGCGCATTCACTGATTCTTCATCTACATATTTTAGCTTGTATATGGCATGAAACGTCATATGTAGCCGTACACGATATACTTCCCGCTTCCGATAATCTTTTCCGCAAGCGGGTAAGCTTGTAGAAAGACGACGTAGGAGTGGTGATAGCAGCTTTATCGGAATGGACTCAAAGCCTAGCGAGGGATGTCACTGTGTATATCTGTATGTTATATCTTGGACTAGATACGGGGATAGATGAGTACTTCAGCGAAATTCGCAGGACTCGACAATCACTTTGATGGGGAAAAGATAGGAAAATCAGCGAGGCCAACCTAACTTCTGTCACGGAACAAGTCGAGGCATGTGTGGAACTGACTTCGTCTTCAACAAATGATGCTTCATACAGACACGTACATGATTAATTATCATCTGCGTCATCGAGGCGTCGTGTTGCGATGGAATCATAAAGTGTGAAACTATACATCTATTCTGTATTATCTTTTTAAATCAAATCCAAACGTTTGGAAATTCAAATGACCTACCTTTGCTAAGGAAGAATGCTGTATGAAGAATTGGTAGGATAATTATGCACATGATACACTAACGATACGTGCTTGTCCATTATCTCCGAAATCGATCTCTTGTGATTGGAGGGCTCGTGCATGTATGTCGTCTCTAAATTGGTATGTAGCAGAAGAGAGGGAGCTTCCATCGAGGACAACAGCTGACAATCGACGGCCGTGCGACTGCACAATGATATCAGTCAAACGAGTACAGGATTTTTGTCTCACTCACACAACCAGTGTCCAGACCAATCGACCACCGCTTGATATCTAACCCACGGCTTGCAGCATGTCCATAGACGACAGTAAACGGATAACATGGAAGCGAGGCTAGATGGTATGCTTCACCCGACTTTCCTGAACACTTTGACATTGTATCATTCCACAATTGGGACCAAGGAGTTCCCTTTCGGGGACTGGTAGACACAATTCCATTATTCGTAACACTTTTGATGTTCGTTACGGTCCATGGATCTTTGTTTTCGGGAATCTCTGTGAGGAGTGCAAGCTCCTGTTGATTACGCAGCTTTACAATGTCATGTTGGTCATCCGTAGTAGGCCAATGGGAAAGTGGTTGTCTAGGGTCGGAAGCCTGAAGCTTCGGGTGAGAAGATAACAGACCGGCGTGGACGAAGACCATATGGCCAGTTGGGGAATAAAGCACAAGAGGTAACGAAATTAGATATTCGAAGAGTCCGGGGGACATGGCACGAGCAACCCTGTAATGTTTGCCCAATGGATACCAGCCAGCAGGCACCATCTTCTTCCAGCTTGCGTACTTGCTCGTCTCAATCCAGTTTTCAAGTTCTGCTCTCTGAAGTCGTTTGTCTCCGTCGAGCTTAGGCCATCGCCTGTCCATGACAGAAAGCCATTCTTGACCTCCCGGACTAGATAGTATCCAGTTCATCCAAGCGCGCCATTCGATCACTTTTTGGTCATTGTTTCCTCTGACGCCCAAGATTCGATTGGACGACATGAACGATAATACGTCGATGGATTCGTGAATAGTCGCCTTCGTCACCAGATCTCCAACGTGAATAAGTGAATCTCTTTCCGAGTCGTAGTGTATCTTGTCAAGTAATTCCCTGTCGCAATTAAACGATGTTGGTGAGTTCTTCAATGACTTGACAGCCAGAACTCACGTCAACGAGCTATTCATGCCATGTATGTCTCCGATTGCGATTATGCGTTTCGCTTGGTCGTCTGACTGCAATTGTAAGTCTCTTGCACTTGGTACCATAGCGCAATCAAAGACCTATGGGAAGCACACTGTCGGGAATGTTCTTTATAAAATTTCTATTATAGTGGCTAAAGTCCGGGAAGTCTTTGGCGGAAGTGAGTCTACAGCACAGCAGGTATTGATTCAGACTAAGGACCTACCAACATTTTGCTTCAAGGCACGATTTCCGATCTCTTGGAGGACACCATCGACAAACACGAAAATCAGAAAGAAGGCGACGACTACGAATGAAAAATAAGTCCTGAGAGTGTCCCCTGACCATATAGACATCTTGTTCACTGTCAAATCATGGACGTAGTTTGTTTGCAACAACCGTGAGAAATTTTTCGATGAATCATAGTTGCGCGGTTGACCGACTACTTGTGCGCATGTGAGTACTTCAAGGAGTACTTTCAAAGTTTAACTTCTCGCATCAATATAAACACCATCCATAGCCCTCCTTCTATCCACCTCGTCATAATCCTTGTTGTTGGTACAGCCTGACCCAATCCACTTCCATGCGTTAAGCTTCACGAACTCTTCAAATGTCCACAGCTGTGCCCGGAGTTCTGAAGAGGGAAAGCACCATACATAGGTAGCTGCTTCTACAGGGTTCGCCAATTCGGACAGCATAGGGATCGATGGAGGCGTCGTGGGCATCAGCGACTTCACCTCAATTGGTGGTATGTCCCGTATGTTGGCCAGCTGCCCTAATGGGTATACAGACACCAACTCTCTTGTATATTGCTGCGAGGAGGAGTTGGTTTATGTCAACAGTTATATAAGTGACCTGCGGAACTCACGTTGCCTTCAAAGATATCAAGGAGTCTGACATCTTCGTCCGATAGACCAGTTACCAGAGAACCTCTTACAGATTTCTCTTCCGAATTGAGGTCATGATCGAACATTGCTCGACTTTGCGAGTACGGCAAGATCCCAGGATAATCCTCATTCTTTCTGCATGTTATATCAAGACGCTAGCGGGAGGAAACGCCATCACTCACCTTGACCTGGTGCCTGGTGTAGTCCTGGAAAGGGCTGTGTCAGGGTGATGGCGCGAAGATTTCCTGGCAGACTAACCAGTAAGAGAGCAGCGCACATTTGAAGGTGACTGCCATCGTTTCCAATGACCCTTTTCAATATTTCTGGATGCATCAACGTGCCATAGAAAAATGCGGATACCATTCTCAAAGGAATAAAAGTTAAAGACAGAGGTCTGATCTTGACGTTAGGAAGAAATCGGTCAATAAGAACCGGGTCGAGGAATGAGTCGACCTCCTGCACGCTTCAACTGATAAGTGAGAAGCGTTTGTTGGACAGTTTGTCATGTGGCTGTAGTCGCTGTTATGATAAGATAAGGTAGAAGCTAGAAGCCATTGCAAGTCAACCGTTTGATCAGATCTGTCCAAGCACTAATATTATCATCGATGAGAATTTGTTGATGTTATGCATTGTTATGCAAGTAACTTTACTCCAAGCCTTCTTGATCGAGATTCGAGTGGTCTTACGTCCGAAGTATACCACAAACCAGGCTGGTCTCGAGCTTGTGACGGTCTACCTTGACTCAAACCTGAAGGCCTGACAGTTTAGTCTGTTTGATTCTGACTTACTAGGAGTCTAAACTATACTCCCAATTGCAGGGGATCCACCGCTAGCGACACCAAAGGCAGTGATCCAGTGTCGGGCATGGAAACATCCGTATCTTCGTCTACAGGAGCTATCGTCCAGCCTAGCAAGAAGAAAAGAACGCCAACGAATCCTAACAATATTTTCAAGCCCAGTTCGGACTCGACGACCCCACGTAATCTCTGTGGCATTGAATGGCAGGCCGAGCACAAGACAGGTACTATTGCTGAGTTCGCCGCGCACTGGAACAGTCTTACGGCCAAACAGAAGGAGTCCTATACCTCTTGCTCGAAGCTTGTCGATGCTGTAAGTTTTTGCTCGCCGCACGTGTTGTCGTGCCTGTCTCAATTATGCAGGCCAAGGCAAACATAGCTGAATTTATAGCCAACGTGGATGGTCTCAACACATAACTCTCTTGCGTCAACTTGCTTCACGACTTGCCCTAAGCTCTGTCTCTCTTCTCCCAAGCTTATCGTTGCTTTCGTTTTCTCGCTCCCAACTTGGTCCCAACTGCTTAGTTATCGTGGCACGCTGTTTTCCATACCACTGTTGCACTGTTCTGCCTGTTACTCGATTGTATCTTGTACACTAATTCTGCACCGTCGCGCAAGCTCCTGCATTGTCTAATTCGATTTTGTTACTGTCACGCTGTATATTCAATCATGTTCTTAACATGAGCTCACGACCGCGATCCGCCGATCCGCGACCATTATGGCAATCTGTCGGGTTTTCGGTTGACTCGCCGCGGTGATCCTTATCTGCTCGTTTCTAATCTGACGCTGTCACGCTGAGTCACCTTGAGTCACCCACTATCAGACTGTTTTAAGCGTAGGCACTAAACATGACTGCGTGCTGCACTTTGCCTACTCACCATTAGCGCCCATGGATGTAATGTCTGACATGAAAACCCCATCGTCCTCCGAGTCAGCCCCTAGCACTCTGATTACTGATGCAGAGCTAGATAAACGGGCTCCGCCTTCATTTGGGCACGCAATGCACGAGCTCTTTGAGTTTGACCCATCTTATACCAACCTCAACCACGGTGAGTTCCACGACCGAGTATTACTTCATGCCGTACCTCGACTCATGGCTGATGCATCGAAGGTTCATATGGTTCATTACCCAAGCCAGTTAGAGTTGCATGCGAAAAACTTTCCGCTCACATCGAAGCCAACCCAGACAGATTCGTGCGCATAGAGTGCATCCGCCACTGGACTGAGGCTCGTACTCGAGTGGCCAAGTTGATAGGCGCAGAGACTGATGAGTGTGTTTTGGTGAACAACACATCACACGGCATAGCCACGGTTCTCCGGAATTTCGAGTGGAATGAAGGGGATATCATTATCGGGAGTAGGTCAAGAGTCACTGTATTGAAGTTCTCTCCCACTCATATTACACACAAAACAGCTACCACGACCTATGGTGCTGTGTCCCGAGCGATTAGGTATCTTGGAGATACCCCATCACACCCACAAGTGTCTACATTCAGCCTTAACTTCCCTACTTCACACGCAGAGATACTGGAGAATTGGCGAGAACATATTCGTCGAGTGACCTCAGAAGGGGGCGATCTCAAGCAGACTCGCAAGATCGTTGCTGTAATAGACGCCATCGTATCCAATCCTGGTGCGCGTCTTCCCTGGAAAGAAATGGTGGCCATTTGCAAGGATGCAGGTGTTTGGTCGGTAATCGATGCTGCGCATTCCATTGGCCAGGAACTAGATATTAACTTGTCGGAAGCGAAGCCTGACTTTTGGGTATCGGTTAGTCTGTCGTCTACTCACGATATACTGTTCTTGACTAATTGAGCTAAATAGAATTGTCACAAATGGCTCTTTGCAAAGAGAGGCTGCGCAGTTCTTTATGTTCCCAGACGGTATGTTCCAGCCTTGCTTGACTATCGACAATCTAGTGAGACGGACTAGAAACCAGCATGTCATCAAATCTCCTATACCCACCCCACACAATTATCGCTCATCTGAAGATGAGTACTACAATGGCCCACAAAAATTCGTGAAACTTTTCGAGTGTCAGTTCTCTCGAACAGGCTGGACTATGTAACTTCGAACGTTCATGTCTCGTTGTTTGATAGGGACAGGAACCATAGATTATGTTCCATTACTGAGTATAAATGCAGGTTGGTGCGAAGTCGTCATGAACATCACTATACTGACTGCGATCAGCCTTGGATTTTAGACAGTGGCTCGGCGGAGAGTACAAGATAAACGAATACACTCACAATCTCGCAATCGCAGGCGGAAAGCATCTAGCAAGCCTCCTAGGGACCAGCGTAATGGACCCTGACAGTGAGCTGACTTTGAATATGGTGCGTAAATACGACGTTCCACCTTTTCTGTGTTTCATGTTCCCTGTCAGGTCAACGTGGAGCTGCCTATTCCTGGCGACATCAAATATTCGGATGAAGTGAATTCTCTGCTGATGAATACATTGTTGGTTGAGTGGAACGCATATGCCGCTCATTACTACCACAATGGAAAATGGTGGACAAGGTGTAGCGCGCAGGTATGGAACGAGGTGAGAACTGTTCGTAAAGATAAGATCTTCCTGCTTCTTACAGTAAAAATCAGATTTCGGATTTCGAAGTCCTCGCCGATGCATTGAAGGACGCATGCGAGAAAGTAGTCAAGTTTGCGAAACAATAAATAGTTGCCTCATGTAGGATAGTATTCCCCACAAGAACGAGATCAAACAAATAATAGACTCAGATGTGCATGTCAAGAGCCTGGTGGACCATACTCGCTGACTAATCTTTGGGACCCCATCCCCAAAAGTCTTATGCATACTATACCTCACGGCTGAGCGCTGAGTACTGAGTCGTCACCCCCGCAAGTCGTCAGGTCACGCTTTTGTCACAGCAGGACACTGCTGCCGCTTTCAGAATCCGCTCGGCAATGCCTAAGAAACTCAGTTACAGGTCAAAAATTATGATTATGATTGGTTGGTGTGATGTGGAATATTGTATGGGATGTGGTTGTAATTATAATGGCTGTGTGGTGCAGGATATGATATGCTACATGAGAATGAGATTCGTGATCCCCTGCAGCTGGATGGCAGTCTGGATCCGCTGCTCATACTATCCCCTACGGTCACTTCGTGAGCCACCGCAACTTCGTGAGTCACGTAGATGTCACATACGGTCACTGACGGTCACTCTGGCCAAATCCAGAGTCCGCTCGGCGTGCTCGACAACATAGAAACTCGAATTTACCATGCACTTAATAGATGCTACTAATACTATGTCGCGAGTTACAGTATGTCCGAATTATACGGATTGGTATGTGTATAATGTTATGGGGGATATTACTGAATGAAATATGAATGTTGGTATTGATACATGGGGGAATTGTGACTCGGAGCAGGCCACTGTCCAGAAATATATGATGCGTGTGAAGGATGTGTGAAAAATAGTGATGGTGGGTGTCCAGGATGAGATGAGCTTGATGTTGAAGGACTTCGCTGAAGATTCTGCTGTGATGCCACAAAAAAACTCGATGATTGTGATGGTGTTGCAACACTCTGGGCGCTGTGGATCCTGGGACAGATCAAGGCTGGACCGAGGTAAAAACTGCCGCTGCTACTGTATTACTTCGTTCTTGTGCGTGTCATTTGCAATATCAGTGCCACCTGGATCCGTGACTCATACTCGGGGTCAGTAGATGCTGCTAGCTTGCCCCGGCGACATCCCATGGCATGGCAATGAATCCCAGCTTGTACAACAATCACGAAGGTGTGCGATCTCGGTGAATTCAATGTCCGACATCGGCAGTGTCGGCAGGTGACACTAGTTCGTGACTTTTCCTGGTGTCACGTAGAAAATACTATCTCTATCATTTCTTTATGAAATTGCTTCGTTTCACTTGGAATAGGATATGGGAATATGTTGAATGTATTCAGTGAAGTAGCTAAGTGAGTGGTGTAGATTTGAGGTCTGTAGTTGAAAATCACGAAGTAGTGGTGGGTCACGAAGTGACCGTAGGGGATAGTATGTGGGATCACGCGACTCTCGTGATTTGCCTTTTGGGTGGCTATTTCGTAGAGCCATGTCCGTTAATCACCTGACCGTCACCGCTTATGTTACTACTCAGTAATATCAGTAGATGTGCTACAACGTTACTAATTAGAGGGAAAAGTCTACCACACAAGACTTCAGCGATTTCTTCAGCGATTAGCAGTGACTTGTAAGGTATTTTCTTACCGGCTATTACCCAGCTATACCCAGTATATACCCGGGTGGCTATATCCGGTGTATAGCTGGGTGGTGTAGGCTGGTAATTCCCGTTGATTCTCCGCACCATCTCCCACGACCTACCAACATGTGAGCTCGTCGTCGTAGACGACGAGCTCGCTTATTCAATTTTTTTTCAAGCACTTTTTTGCCTCTTTGCATGGGGACATGTATTTTATATCTCTACCAGCAATATTTACAGGTTTGATGGCCCTATGTAGTGCATACAGGTATGTTCATGCACGCTCTTGGGGCTAGCTTACTAATCTTTCTAGTCCTCCCCACCATCAACGATGGGGAAGCAGCCCACTCTCCGTTCAACATCGCGCCGTGTGATGATGACAGTCCTACGTAGCTCTGGTCCACATACCTCGTCAGCTGGAGTCTCTCGTATACGCCGGGATTGCCTTGAGGCTGAACGCTTGAGAGAACAACAAGCTCGTGGTAAGCCCTATGTTACTATGTCCTTGTCCTTGCATTTACCTTCTTCCCCTCGTCTGTCCCTCTAGATCGACACCTTTTGCTTGCCACTGAGGCCGCTATCGAGACCGGAACCATATTCGACGCTGATGACTTCCACAATCCCTCACTTGATAATTTCAATTCGACGGTGCACCATTCCAAAGACTATGACAGTGATGTCAGCACTGAGAGCAATAGCAGTGGGGGTAGACCACTCCATTCAGCTGAAGAGAAGCTCTTCTCTTCATATGGACTCCTGCGGTTGAACACCAGACAAGTAATTTTTTAAAGTTGATTTTGGATTATGACCTTTGCCTTCTTACAGCTGTAATCGACACCACAATGACCAGCGCACACGGGAGGAACGCAATTCAAATATGCACACAGCCTGGAGTGCTCAGATGCGAGCGCTTGCTGATGCCTATCTTCATTGGAAACATGGCCCTTGCAATGACACAGGTGCAGAGAGCCATCAACCAGTGCACTACTTCCACATCAGCAAGGTTGATGTGTTCGGTACGTACTCCAAGTTATTTTCATTATGATTAATGGGTCTTACATTACATAGACTATCATCCAGTGTGCGAGATTGCACAAAATCACGATGAAGCTGCAAACATAGCGCTATTGCGAGTCGGTCTGCTCGGTTGCTCTCCTACAACTCCAACAGTCGCGATCACTCTACCATGTCTCGAACTTTACCATCAGCTTCGACGACGACAGTTGTCATTCAGTGTCCAGGCGTTCACCAAAGTGTTATGCACACTACACAATGTATGTCACACTATTTGTAAAGTATATCGGCTCACTGTTTAGTTTAGGTCACATATATCAAAATATTTTGTGAACAATTTGCAATTGCTTTTGATGTCTATCTCGCTATCATTCGTGAGATTCAATCACACATTGATGTGGTGCTCGGTCGATCTGACCCTGACTGGCGACTTCACAACAGCTGCCCTGCATGTACCTTCAAGGTCAGTAGTACTGGTGCTCTCTTTTTCAGTTCTGAATGTGTTTAGCAGCAACCTGATGAAGTTGCCTTGTTTCCTGCGTCTCTCAGGGCTATGGACAGCAACAATTCTGCAAAACAAATGGAGAATGTAGGCTATACTGACCACTGAATTTATCCAAGTAGGTATATGATCATGTCAGAAGATGTCGACAAGTTTAAAGATGACGTGCGCTTATGTCCTGGTGAACGAAGTGTTGGCGATGAGTCTGTTCAACCAAATGAATCTCTTACATGCACGGACAACTGGCAAGCAGCCAATTCTACGTCTGGGAGTGAGAACACTGTCCGTGTCTTCAAGCAGACAGGAATCTTTTTATCTGCATGTCGGCATGGAATTATTCAGATTCTTACCGAAATGAGGCACAGTGGAGAGCTGTACATTATTTTTATTTATTTACTTTATCACGTCTTGATTGCTTCTAGGGCAAAGTACCCTCTGGCAACAATCAACAAACTAATTGATGTGTTTGGCGACCACCTTGGCCTTGGTAGCGACATCGGATGCAGTCTTTGAAAAACAGTTGCTGCAAGCTCAATTCGACAAAAAACTGAGGACCATCATCTTATCCTTGCTGTCAACGCATTTCATGGCCATGCGCTGTCTTCTTAGATAGATGATCTATAGATGAAACACCTACAAAACCAATCTATCTCCACGGTCAGCGATCCAGACAAATACCGATGACTGATAATGTGGTCGTTCGTGGGTGGTTCTCTAGTGATACCTAAGCTATGGTTAGTAGAAGGTACTGTGCGAGGTCAGCAATGTGTGTGGCTATGACCACAATGATGACAAATGAAAGAAAGAAAACAAAAGAAAAACATGTACTCGTATCCTGGATGAAGGGTGTCTTGAGACAATCTTATCCTGACAGACTGTGCGGAGTTATAACGATCACTCCCTCAGCACAAAACAGGTAGGACCAATGGTCAGGACTAGTCAATGCTTAGAGTCTTTACGTACTACTGAACCTGCTGCCAAGGTACTCACAATGAGTATTAAACAGATACAGGAACGGACGTCCTTGGTGTTCAATACCAAGTCCCCTTTCAGTAGCTAAAGCTGTGGCAATGAAACCCTGGCTCACTCTCTCTACTCAGATGTGTGAGGTCAAGCGTACACTTATCAACTCCAAACGTCTCCCCCACTAAGCTATTCTAAGTCTTAGGTGGTCTAAAGAGACAACACAAGTGTGTGGAATATCTTATGCTTGAAGACAAAGAAATCCAGAAAAATAAAAGAAGAAAAACAGAAAAACAAACACAGGAGGCAGTACCAGGCCTTGCTGGTTGTGGAGAACAATGAGCTCACACTAATTACTGTCTCACTGAAGGGTACCTTCACCAATCTTACAGTCTCTCACTGTTGTTGGCTATGATCACACCTCACACTAGTAATTGGGGGTCAAAAGTTCTCTCTTTTTGTCTCACTGCTCAAAGTGGGCCCTTTATATAGACAAATACATGTGGCTGTGTGGTACTAGTACAATATAGTTTGCTACTGGCATAATAAGGTTACTAGGAGTCATTATGAGTCATATGGAGTCATAAACCTTAATCTGAGTCATATGGAGTCATGAACTTTAATCTGAGTCATATGGAGTCATGCTGAGTCATATCAGATGAGTCACTGTGGTATATAGCTGAGTCATGTCAAGCACAGGTAAATCATGTGACTTTCCTGTGGCCTAACAGAGGCAAAGCAAAGGGTCTAGAGCTGGTTACATAAGTTATGGACTCTCTCTCAATATTTACACTTCTCAGTTGTTTATTGCAATGGTTTTTCAACATGTCCTTCGTATTTAGGGTTTTGTGCCTTTTCCCACAGGACAACTCATGCGGGAAATAATTCTCTAGGTCACCTGACATGTGTGAGATTCATTCTTAGTCATCCTCACAGCCTTCGGAGTAAAACTGGCTACATAAAAAAATCTTCAAAAATAATCAAGCCTAGAGGCAAAAGTAAAAAAATGGACTATTAATGTGTGCTCTAGTTTATAGGCTTAGGGTGAGAGAGGATTAGTCAGCCATGCACCAAACCAGTTTGGTGCAGGTCAGCGCACAATCGTAAGTGCCAGCTGCAACATCACCCTCTCTACCTGCGTGGATTTGGGCTTGAGGACTTGGAGACATGCGAGCGCATGTTTGCAGCCTCTAATGCTGCAGCGCCACTTATACGTCATGCATCACATTTCCATTATGTTCAGTTCCTGGAGCTTCATTTCGACCAGTGGGATATCAATAAGTACCTTGAACTCAGTAAGCGCACAACTTAGTATATTTTGGGTCATTCAAACATTTGATTTAGGCCGGTTTATTCTGAATAACTACAAGCAAGCGCTAACTGTGATCTCTGACTACACCAAGGAACTCGAAGCATATCGCGCAACATTTCCTGGGCAGGGACTTGATTTTGAAAGTTGGATTGTGGAAGAACTCGCTTATCTGGAGGCTGTGGCTGTAGAGCCCGTGCAGGATGCTACTGCGGTCGAGTATGTTGAAGCGCTTGAGAAGCTCGATAAGTACCAGTGAGTCATATTTTTTTAAGTTTGCTCCATAAATTATGGACGTGTTCCAGGGCCGCTTTTGAAGATTCGTGTAACAACCAATTTGTGTCATACACACCCTCATCATTTAGGCCAGACTCGGGCCTTAGTCAAGATGCTTTGCACGCGACAAAACAAGGACATGTGGTTCGACGTGCTACTGAGCGGCGCCTGCAAGTCCAGATAAGCATTGTCGAGGATATCGAAGATCGAATGGGTGTAGTCACACGATGGTCCCCTCAGTCTCGCGAGTATATTGAGTCACTGGAATACAGCCAAAAGTGCCAATTTATTTGTGCTGTTGAAGATCTTGAAGGTCTCATTGTGCAATGCATGTTCGAGCTATCTAAGGCAAATCTCACATCCACAGGTAGCTACAGTGACTTGCAAAACTGTTACAATGTTTGGTACTTTTTCAGTGTACAAATTATGGTGCCTGTATGTGTGGGAATTACACTTTATGTTGGTGAGAGATATTGGAGAGCCAACCCCTGGCTACATATAAACACTTGGGTTACATGATTTGGCTCAGGGGATGTGAAGATATGGCTATTTTAAGACAGAGATACCATTGTAACGGTTTTGCAACTGTTGATAATAATTAAGGTATTGACAAATATCAGTACTTGGTATAACCTCCTTTAGCTTTAATTACTGCCTCAATCCTCCTAGGCATACTTTCAATCAATTTCTGGCACACCTCAGCTGGTATCTTGTTCCATTCCTCCTCAATCCTTCTCCACAACTCCCCCATTCCCTTAGGGGGATGCTCATGCTCTACAAGCCTTCTTTTGAGGTGACCCCAGAGATGTTCCAAGGGATTAAGGTCAGGAGATTGTGCAGGCCATACCATAGTCCTAAATTCCTGGTCATCTAACCACTCCCTGACCTTTTTGCAGGTATGCTTAGGGTCATTGTCTTGCTGAAAGATGACATCAGAAGGATTAAGATCATAAAACTCCAGGGAATTCTGAAGTTCATCCTTCAAAATTTGAAGGTAAAGATCACCATCCATTCTACCATCAATCTTAGCAGCATAGCCAACTCCTTCCCAGGTCATACAGCCCTACATCATCAAAGAACCTCCACCAAACTTGACAGTTCCTTGTACCAATCTGTCACTGAGCCTCTCTCCTGACTTTTTCAAAGCCCATTTGTGACCATCTGACCCTAGGCAATTAATCTTGGTTTCATCAGACCATATGACCAACTTCCAGTCCTCCAAAGTCCAATCTCTATGAGCATAGGCAAAATCTAATTGGGCTTTGTGATGTTTGGCAGACAGTAGAGGGTGTTTGGACTTGACTACAGCCTTCATTCCAGCTTTTTGAGGTAGCAGCCAGTGGTATTTGGATAAAGAGGTTGATTGATAATATTTGAAAGAGATTTGGTCACTTGAACAGCAGTTTCTGCCTTCTGAGTGGAGATGAGATGGATAGCATGGCAAATATTGGCAGAGGAAAGCTTGGCTGGACAACCACCAGTGAACTTTTGTAAGGAAGAATGCTCCTTGGAATGAAGTCTGGAGATAGTAGCAGTGCTGATACCAGTTGTAGAGGCAATAGAGCAGATAGAATGACCAGCATCAAGCTGAGAGAGGATGGTATTCTTTTGAGTGGTAGAGAGAGATCTCATGGTGGTAATGGTTGAGAACAAAGAAATGTGGGACTAATTTCAAACTCAGACATAATGTTTTTATGTATATCTCTAATTATATTAACAAGTAACAGCAACTATCCTTTTATTTGACTGAGATCCTACTATCCATATCAATAGTTGCAAAACTGTTACAATGGTATCCTTGTCTTAAAATAGTCATATCTTCACTTCCCCTGGGCCAAATCATGTGACCCAGGTGTCCACGTGTAGCAAGGGGTTGGCTCACCAATATCTCTCACCAACATAAAGTGTGATTCCCACGCATACAGGCGCCATAATTTGTACACTGAAAAAGTACCAAACATTGTAACAGTTTTGCAAGTCACTGTATCAATCTTCATGTATATTTTGCTACTCATGTGATTCTAGGCTATAAACTTCGGAAACAGATCTCCAAAGCCATTGTAAAATGTTCTGGCGCAATCTGATCAGCACTCGACAAATACAACAAACTTGCTGTCTCTCAAAATCCCCAACGGCCTATGCTTCAGTACAGCGAGGTTATGTCTTATGCGGCTCTCAGCGAGTTCGAGATTCTCAAGTGCTCGTGTTATGACATACTTGCAAAGCCATGGAGCAATGGCACCCATCGCGAAATGGCTAATAAGTATTTTAAAATCATTCGTGCACAGGAAGAAATAACTCGACTGAATGTTGAAACACGACGCCTGCAGGCATGGGTTGACACAGAGGATTCTGATATCGAGCGGATGGCTACAGAACTTGATTCAACAGATACACTACTTGCTGCAGAGTTGCAGTTATTGTTTAATCGTCAACACCGGATTAATGATGTGCATCGCAACCACCTTGCATGCATATATAGCTTACCAGGATACACTGGTTCTATCCCCTTGCAAGTGAACACCATGGTCACTGGCAGTGAGAATGAGGAGGAATGTGTTCTGATGTTGGAAGGCGAGCAGTCGGCACGGTTTGAGTCCTGTATTCAGCAGATTTCACAGTAATGTTTAGTTGTAGCATGATATTACTTTTACAATAAATTTCAAAAGTACGAGAATTTAACACGAATGGTATCTGAAGTTCAAAGGTAGATAGGTATGTAGAGTTCGACGGTAGATAGATAGCATGAACTAGTTGTGAAGGAATATCGCCATTATACCAATACATTCATTCAGAAGCAATCGTGAGGTAGGAAAGTCAAGATGTTGCTGCTTGTAACTAACCTTACTACACTTTTCATTTGGGGACAGTGAACTTGTCAATCGATCTGCTTTCAGGACCTGCATTCAGAATCTAGTGGCTGATCTGCAAAAGGATGGCCCACTTTTCTTGATCTTTCATTCATGCTATCTATCTACTGCCAATAGATAATGTTCTATGTAGGGCTCGACCGATTCAAGTTATCAGTGCTCAATGGTAGATAGATAGCATGTAATGGTTCTATATAGTAGTTAGATAATGTTCTATATAGAGTTCGACATGCGATCTCAACGTTCAACTTTACTACTACCTTCTAAATGCCTGAAACTCGTACTTTTGATCATGTCCAAGAGGGTCGTCTGCCTCGACCAATTCATTGCCTACAATACTTAGATCTTGCTTTCTTCAACGATGACATGAGCTTATTGGTGAGTCTCTTTTTCTACTTAGTTATCACAATTCTTATGCGAAGCTAGCGTGACTATCTTGCCATCCACTTTCATGCAACTTTTGACTTTGCATACTCCCCCGAGCCACCTCGAAGAATTCATATCCGCCGAGGAAAGGGAGGCAAGCCACAAGACTTTTGGCTATTCGGTCACCGGATATCACACTGCTCACTACTTTGTCTCATCCACCCATTCCTGCTCTTGCAGATGCTATCACTGGAATCTCCAGAATACTTCAAAATCAAGTCTTACCTGAGATTTGTGAGGAGCTTTTCAATGGTTGTTGGACAGATGTGAAGATACCGCCTCACCTTCAGCAAAAGAGTAAGTGATCCACATTGGATCTTCAACTGGATCTGATGGTCTCTTACTTCGATATCAGCATCTGAGTCTACTCTTGGCGCTGTCCCTCGTGCCATGACTTCAATCACACATCCAAACGACACACAAACATCAGCACTTTCGGTTCCCACTTCTTTGGTTCCAATTAGTCCTCGCGCCAAGACTCTGACTACCGGCACTTTGACTGTGCCATTAGCTTCGGGGGCTGTTAGTCCTTGCGAGACTGTGACTACTGGTGCCTCGACCATGCCATTAGCTTCAGGGGCTGTTAGTTTTGAGACAGTTAAGGCTGGGCTTGCTATTCACCATCTTCCAAGGGGTGTTTTGCGTGAAATACACAGCTGCATTAATGAAGATGCTGGATTCGAAGTGTCTCAATGGCAGTATGTCCTTGAGGAGAACCTAGTGTTTGAACCTTTGATGTCAACTATACTGAAACTTATGCAGGCCATTTCGGCAGGTATTACTAGTGAGTTAATTTCTGCTTCATGTTATAGTTGACCATGTAATAACAGTATATATTAGTTTAGATCCTTGCAATTACTGCTAGTCTATCTCACGTTATTGAATTTGATTTTGTCTACAGAAAAATCCAATTTGCTTCCAGTTCTTGCCTCTGTCCCCCCCTCGAGTATTTAAGTTGGAGGCATTTGAACCTCCTCTGCCAATTTTCAAGATCGCCTCTGTCCCCCCTCGAGTATTTAAGTTGGAGGCTTTCAAACCTCCTCTGCCAATTTTCAAGACAATGGCACACACTGGGAAGACACGTGCTGTTAAGAGAGTCCATCTGCAGCTTACTACCTCTCAGAAGGCTGCTCGTCGTGAAAAGTTTGTATCCCTTACTAATGACATCAATGATACATGAGCAGCTTACATGGACGAAGTCCAAGGACTTGCAAAAAAACACGGGCAGTATGTTTATCATAAAACTATTGTGATAATAGTGCTAATTCATTAACAGGTCCGAGCGCTGGACACGGCGTCAGTTATACCTTGGCGGGAAAATTGTTTGTCGTCAGCGTGCTCCAAATGCATGGAACGGGTTCATTCGTCAGCGCTTGAATGACATAAATGAAGGTGGGTTGATTCAGTATGTTCCTTGTTAGTAGAATTAACACAAGTTCTTAGGCCTTTCACGTGGTGACCGCTGGAAGTTGACAGAGTTCATTGAAGATCACAAGGAGACTCTCAAGCACGATTATTCAAAGCTCACTGCTGCTCAGAAAAATGTGTTTGTGATCCAGGTTATGAAAAAGCGCGTTGAAAACCAAAAAATTGTCCGTAACAACCCAAAGGCTGTGCAGCGCAATATGCTTGCATCCTTTGCTGCAATGGATCAGGAGGTCTGATTTTGTCTGAGTTGCTACACTCATTTGCTAATGTCGGTACTTAGTGGACAGCATTATGTTCGCAACTTGGAATTGAAGGGTTTTACATAGCTGTCCAAGGAGGCATCAAAGACCTTAGCGGACCTAAGCTTTTCTTCTCTGAGAAAGCAGAGAAGTTTGCGCATGCTGTTCTTGACTTGGAGCCACGGTGCTTGGCTTTAAAACTTGAAGCTTTTGTTGTATCGGGGCTTGGTAAGTTTTTATTTCGATTCATTTGAGCCCTCTTTCCAATATTATATTTGATAGATACCAATGTTTCAACCACTCAGCCTCGTTCTCTCAACAAGATGATCAGCGCATGCAGGACACATCTTCAAGATGAATTAGGTGGGCTACATTTATTTATTCTCTTATCTGTCTATCAACTAATAACCATTATACTATCAGACTATATCTTGCGAGAGAACAAGATTACCGACCACAAGATCACAATGAACTACGCTAACTACAAGCGTTCCATTGTCGAGCGCTACGGTGTTACATTACAGGGTTGGCCCTCAGCCCTTTTGCCTGTCTGAAATCCCTCACGCATAGGTGGACGAGAGCAGGTACAAGCACTGCTCAACGCGCTTGACAATAAGACTTGTACCTGGACGACTCTCACAGAGGACGAGCTTCGGCAAAGGATGACCAGTAATCGAGTGCGTCATGCAAATGGTGAGGCTGTGTACAAGCCGAGGAAAAAGCGTGCAACTAAGACCACTGAAAAGAGTACGGTCATCGTCAGTAGTGATACAGATAATTCATCGAGTTCATCCTCTGACTCGGAGGATGAGTAGCCCTTAGTTTCCTTCCGAAAATTTCAATCAATAGGACAAACATGTCCTTTATCTTTGTCATTAAAAGCAATATAAATTCTTACAATTACAACATAAAATATCGATAGTGGCCTCAGTGGCAAGCAAAAGGCGTCAATCTAGAGGGACAGACGAGGGGAAGAAGGTAAATGCAAGGACAAGGACATAGTAACATAGGGCTTACCATGAGCTTGTTGTTCTCTCAAGCGTTCAGCCCCAAGGTGATCCCAGCGTATACAAGAGAGTCCAGCTGACGAGGTATGTGGACCAGAGCTATGTAGGGCTGTCATCGTCACACGGCGTGATGTCAAACGGAGAGTGGGCTGCTTCCCCATCGTTGACAGTGGGGAGGACTAGAAAGATTAGTAGGCTAGCCCCAAGAGCGTGCATGAACATACCTGTATGCACTACATAGGGCCATTAAACCTGTAAATATTGCTGGTAGAGATATAAATACATGTCCCCATGCAAAGAGGCAAAAAAGTGCTTGAAAAAAAATTGAATTTGAGCTGTATAAGCGAGCTCGTCGTCTACGACGACGAGCTCACATGTTGGTAGGTCGTGGGAGACGGTGCGGAGAATCAACGGGAATTACCAGCCTACACCACCCAGCTATACACCGGGTATATCTGGGTAATAGCCGGTAAGAAAATACCTTACAAGTCACTGCTAATCGCTGAAGAAATCGCTGAAGTCTTGTGTGGTAGACTTTTCCCTCTAATTAGTAACGTTGTAGCACATCTACTGATATTACTAAGTAGTAACATAAGCGGTGACGGTCAGGTGCCGTTAATGCGTCGGCTCACTGACAAGTCGTCACAGCCAGTGGTAGTGTTTGTTTAGAACTCCGCTACGGCAGTGCTCGGCTGGCTGTCACCAGCGTGACTTTGACGGCTTTCAATGAACATTTCTTAACAAAAATTGGTCGTTCAACCTCGCAATGAAAGGTGCATGATAGAAACATTGATTTAAGTTGTAAATTGTGTGTAGAAGTAAGAATTGAGTGAGATATCTAGGTCGTGACGACTCAGCCGTGAGGTATAGTATTTTCAATTTTGGCGTCAGCTGTAGAGGAATGCAGGTAAGAATTTGAATTTTGGTTTTGTCGAGATGGAATTCGAATGCTTCATGCAGACACTACACTACTGCGAAATTTACAGGTTTTTACTGGTACAAGAATGTATATCGCTCCTTAAGCTTTGTAGTATCTTTACTTCAAGAATCAACACGTACAGCATGATGCACAGCAAACTCGGGGCGTAGCTATTTTGACGCGGTGTGACGCGACATTGACGAGGCCACTGACGTGCTAATGCAAGAGTTCTATGATCTACATTCGACTCACACATCAAGTTGTACGGGTTCATAACGATTCCTTCGTCAATTTTATTCACTATAGGGTCACATACTACTAGCTGTATCAGCTGATGGCTATTTTCTTCGCACTAACGAGCCTTGATGCGGTCACTGACACGCCAGTATTTCACATCGAGAACCCATACTACTATCTACTTCAGCCAATGACTAGTTTCTCTTCCTCTTTCTCTGGACCCTCTTCGAAGTACGTCGACGTTTAACTGGCGCACATTCTTCAGCTGGCAGCGAAGGGTGACATTTCACGGGCGCAATTTCTTCTTCAGCCGATCGTGAAGGAGCTACAACGCTGGACAACTCGTCTGCAGACGTAGCATCAGAGTTGTCGCTGAATAAGGGACCACGCTGTCAATCACACCAATTAGAGATTTATTGACTATGTTTAGCTATAGTGTAAGAGAGGCAAGCAAAGAGACATGGAAGCATCACTCGCCTAAAGCATGTGACGGCCGAGTGGTCTGCACAGGGCCGGTGGATAGGCAAATATATTACCTGTTCTATTTGTTGTATTTGAGTTCGCAAAGAGCATCAGTGGAACGGCGCACCCGAGCGGTCATAGCAGGGAACAAGGCTCCCAACACCGAGCAGTTGATCTGGATGATTTGAATGACCTCTCTCGTCGGAATAGAAAAATTTGAATATATGTTTGATTAGTTCCTAGAGGATAGTTAAAACAAGTGCACTCCATATCCTAAATCACTCACAAAAGGCATGGTATATATAGATTTCCGATTACCCGATACCAATTCTTCTTTAGACCATAGGAGTTGAGGCTGACGCTCAGGGTGGCGTTTGACGTGGCCTGTGCAGTGTGACGCGGCATGGATGAGGTTTGACGCGACTGTAACGCGGCATTGACGCGGCACAAATTGCGTTGACGCGCCTGTGACGCGGCACCGACGCGGCATAGATAAGTGTGCAGGTTTATACCAGTACAAAAGCTGCGAAGATGTTGGGAGAATTTGCCGTGGTATGAGTAGTGCTTGACCCAGCCTGACCCTGACTGAAGCTTGACATGATGTGGTTGGGGCTTGACATGGTAGTACAGAGTACAGAGGCTGCACCAGACTCGACAAGGTGGAGTCGAGGCTTGGCATAGGGAGATAACACTTCACACTGCTGTTTGAAAATAAACAATAAATCGATGGTTAGAGCTAATGCAATACAAATACGAGATTCGCACAACATTCCCGAGTAATACGAACACAGAGGACAAGCACTGTAAAATTGGTGAGAGGTGAATGCAGCACTCTAGGGCCTGTACGCAGATAGATATTCATATGTTGATGATTCAAAGTGTTTGGAGTTCATTTCGAGCGACATAAGATGGCATTTGAGCATGATCTCCACGGACCACCATAGAATTTGTGACGGTGCCGCGTCACATAAGCCGCGTCAATTTCACGTGGCCCCAAACTCGTGGCACTAAACAAGCACCCACTCATCCTTGAACTGTATCCCACCATCCAGCAAGCTTTCCGTAGATTGAAGCATCAATTTATTCCATCCAATCTCCAAAGCGCTTTAGGACTGTAAATCAACAACTTACTGCGACTCCAACAGATCCTTCAAATCGTCGTACGTCGTCCCTGGAGATAAATATTGCCTAGATGATTTCTAACCACACCCAGTTGGTACTCTCAATTCGTCAATTTCATCACAGATATCACGATCTTCGTGAATGAATGAGGAACAATGTCCGTTTTCTTCCTCACTCTTGTTCTCTCTCGCTTTCTGACCTTTTTGACAGTTCTTCTATCGTTTGAAGGAACTTGGGCGAGGCTGTCCAAGGTTGCTGTCAGCGGTGCTGAATACAACTCCCGAGAACGTCAGCCCCACCCGAAATGTCTGAAAGATACCCGAGTGGATCTCCTCACCTACATATATGAATTACTAGACGACCCAGAAAAGAATCGACTTATTTGGCTGCATGGCACTGCAGGTGTCGGAAAGTCTGCCGTTGCGTTCACTGTAGCTGAGAGAATGAGAGGTCTGAAGGTGACAGAGCAGACTCGTGTCGAAAAACGGCTTGGAGGAACATTCTTTTTCTCGCGCGACAGAACGGAACGTCGTACCACTGGGTATTTTTTTGCGACGCTTGCCTATCAGCTTGCCACCAATTTTCCCAGTATCCGGAAGGATGTGAACAGAGCTATTCGCGACGATCCCGCTCTCCTAGACTCAAACAAGTCTCTCTGTGACCAGATGGAGGCTCTCTTTCTCCAACCTCTCCGAAATCTTCAACTCAGATTGCGCGGGTGTCCGCCTCTGACGTTTGTTGTTGATGCCCTTGATGAATGTACATCTAAACACGAGCTTACCGATCTTATTCTTTCCCTTGCACGGGCTCTTCGTGAGCCTGATGTACCCGTGACACGCATTCTACTCACGAGCCGCTCGGAACCGCATATATCTGAAGTCTTTCAGAACGAAGAGGTGCGCTCGTTGGTGTGGGAAATACCAGTGAATACTTCTGGGGAGAGCGGCATCATCTCGTTAGACGGCGCAGATGTCGACAACGATATCTGTACGTTCTTGCAGCATTCCTTCGAAGAGCTGAAAAGTTGCCATCCCGATTTCCCTCAGCCAACGAGGGATGAACTCGCACAGCTGGCGAACCGCGCTGGTAGACGTTTCATTGTGGCGTCTACGATGATGAAGTTTATTATCGACGATGAAAACAAGGATCCACGCGATGGGTTACAACTGATGCTCAAGCTAACGAGCAAGCTGCTGCCAGGAACGGAGGTGTACAAGTTATACGATTGTATCCTCTCCACGTGTGCTGACCCCAAACGTGCTTACATGCACTTGTCCATCGTCGCCGCCCTCGCAAACCCTCTTCCCATCTCGCAAATCTCGTCACTTCTTGGCCCTCGTTTCGGTAGAGATGTGCAGACAACGCTGATGCAGCTACGGTCTATTGTAGACATCCCTACTGACATCACTCTCCCCGTGAATATCTATCACTCGTCGATTCGCGACTATGTTTCCGACCCCTCAAACTGCAGCCTCCCTCAAGTACGCGAACACGATATGCCATCACCCCTCTCCCTACTAGCTGATTCCTCTTTTCGCTTGATGATACAAAGTATTCCAGAAACAACGGCCCTTTCGGATGCGTTCTCAGAGCTGGAGAAACAGAGCCAAGCTATGCGACCTGAGGACCCCCATCGATTAAAATTTTCGCTATCCTTCCTTGTTCCGCCACTAGATGCACTATCAGTTCTCATCTGTATGCTTTGGCTTCGGGGAGATCGTGCTTCAGATTTACAATTTTGGCTGGACACCTTGGACGGGTGTGCCTGGGTGCAGACCATCGATGGGCAAGACTGGCTGCAGACTGTGGAAGGACGAGACTGGCTGCAGATCCAGGCAGAACAAAATTGGCTGCAGACCGACGAAGGACGAGACTGGTGGCTGCGGTCCGAGGGAGGCCGAGACTGGTTACAGGACGAGAGAGGACGAGAGTGGCTGCAGACTGGGGGAGCACGAGAGTGGCTGCAGACTGAGGGAGCACGAGATTGGCTGCAGACGGCCAGAGCACGACAGTGGCTGCAGGCCGACGGAGGACGAGAGTGGCTGCGGACCCGGGAAGCACGAGGGTGGCTACACACCGAGGAAGCACGAGACTGGCTGCAGACCGAGGGGCGAGACTGGCTGCAGACTGAAGGAGGACGAGACTGGCTGCAGAGCAAGGGAGGACGAGAGTGGTGGTTACAGACCGAGGAAGGACTGGAGTGGCTGCACACGGAGGGAGCACGAGAGTGGCTGCAGACAGAGGAAGCACAAGAGTGGCTGCGGACTGAGGAAGCACGAGAGTGGCTGCAGACAAAGGGAGGGTACGACTGGCTGGAGACCGAGGGGGGACGAGAGTGGCTGCGGACCGAGGGAGGACGAGAGTGGCTGGAGACCTGGGCAGCACGAGAGTGGCTACAGACCGAGGGAGGACGAGAGTGGCTGCAGACCTGGACAGCACGAGAGTGGCTGCAGACCGAGGGAGGGCGAGAGTGGCTGCAGACTGAGGGACGAGAGTGGCCGCAGACCGAAGGAGGACGAGAGTGGCTGCAGACTGAGGGTGCACGAGAGTGGCTGCGGACCGACGGAGGACGAGAGTGGCTGCAGACCGAGGGTGTACGAGAGTGGCTGCAGACCGACGGAGGAGAGTGGCTGCAGACAGAGGGAGGACGAGACTGGCTGCGAACCGAGGGAGGACGAGAGTGGCTGAAGACAAAGGAAGGGAACGACTGGCTGCAGACCGGCGGAGGACGAGAGTGGCTGCAAAACGACGAAGGACGGAGATGGCCGCAGACCGAGAGAGCACGAGAGTGGCTGCAGACTGACGGAGGACGAGAGTGGCTGCGGACCCAGCAAGGACGAGGGTGGCTGCAGACCGAGGAAGCACGAGACTGGCTGCAGACCGAGGGAGCACACGACTGGCTGCGGAACGAGGGAGGACGGGACTGGCTGCGGGCCGACGGAGGAAGAGACTGGCTGTGGACCTGGGGAGGACGAGAGTGGCTGCAAACCGGCAGAGGACGAGATTGGCTGCAGACAGACGGAGGACGAGATTGGCTGCAGACAGATGGAGGACGAGACTGGCGGCTGCAGACCGAGAGAGGGCGACAGTGGCTGCTGACTGAGGGAGGACGACAGTGGCTGCTGACCGAGGGAGGACGGCGGTGGCTGCTGACCGAGAGAGCACGAGACTGGCTGCAGACTGAGAGAGCACGAGAGTGGCTGCAGACTGAGGGAGGACAAGACTGGATGCGGACCTGGGGAGCACGAGGGTGGCTGGAGACCGAGGGTGGACGAGACTGGCTGGAGACTGAGGGAGGGCGAGACTGGCTGGAGACCGATGGAGGACGAGACTGGCAGCTGGAGGACGAGGGTGGACGAGAGTGGCTGCAAACCGACAGAGGACGAGAGTGGCTACAGACAGAGGGAGGACAAGAGTGGCTGCAGACCTGGAGAGGACAAGAGTGGCTGCCGACATGGAGAGGACGAGACTGGCTGCAGACCGAGGGCGGACGAGACTGGCTGCGGACTGACGGAGCACGAGACTGGCTGCTGACTTGGGGACGAGACTGGCTGCTGACTGAGGAAGCACGAGAATGGCTGCAAACCTGGGGAGCACGAGAGTGGCTGCAGTCTAAGGGAGGACAAGAGTGGCTACGGGTTGAGGGGGGACGAGAGTGGCTGCAGACTAAGGGAGGACGAGAATGGTGGCTACAGACCGAGAGAGGACGAGAGTGGCTGCAAACCAATGGAGGACGAGAGTGGCTCCAGACCGAGGGAGGCCAAGAGTGGCTGCAGACCGAGAGAGGACGAGAGTGGTGGCTGCAGACCGAGGAAGGGTACGACTGGCTGCAGACCGAGGGAGGACGAGTGTGGATACAGACCCAGAAAGGGCTAGACTGGCTCCAGACACAGAGAGGGGAAGACTGGCTCCGGACCCCGGCGGGCGGGCAAGACTGGCTTCAGACCCGGCGGAAAGACTGGCTCCAGACCGCCTATGGCCAAGCGTGGCAATCCACTCCTGCGGGGTCTGTATGGGCGACTATGGAAGAATTTTCGAGTATGTTGGAAGGAATCAGCAAATATACCATTGTTCCAGAATTGGCCCTACTGCCAACCTTCAAAGTAGTCCAGCAGCTCAAATGCTTACCGGATTTCTTGATGTTTCCTGTGTTCCTGGCATTGGTACCCCAAAATCGTATCACCTCTGCATCGCCAGAAGTTCCTGACAGGGAGATCATCCGTGCCATGAAACTCTTTATAGCTTTTGCAAACGAGGCACAGGAACGAAGTCAATCATCTTCCGACGCTCTCAAGTATGCATCTCGAAACTGGGTTGTTCACCTGTCGCGCGCTCCAAATCCATGGGACGACACTCTCAACCATATATTCCGCGTTTTCTGGACGTGTCATCTCCTTTCCTGGCTCGAACGCCAGTGGTGTTTGAAGGGACTGCGGTCTTGTCTTGATATTTTATCCGAGGGGCAAAAACTAGTGAAGGTTCTTCCTTTGCTTCAGGTTTGACTTTTTTTTTTCATTTTGTGAAACATCTTTTTAATTCTCTCTCATCTCCAGTTTGAACCATCAACGCACAACCTAATGAACGGTTGTCAGCCATCTGTCACAATTTCCGGCACTCGACAATGGAAGCTTCGGCAACCCTTCCCCTCTCCGAAGCCCAACACCACTGTACTCCATGGTGACACATCCAGAAAGCGAACTTCGGATGAGTTTCCGGTCGAATCGGACACCTCTAGTAGCCCATCAAAGCGTCGGAAATGAACCAAACAGTGTTTGCTACGCAAGACTGGCAGGAGCACTAGTAGGACGCTAGATAACATTTAGTTCACCGCTTGTTATTGAAGATGTTGTCTCTGAGCATCTGCTGGCGTCGTGTTGTACTTACTAGTTTAGTCGAGTATCTTCGCCTTCACTTTTGGTTGCGTCCTATATCATCAGATAAAACCTCTCGGGTTCAATTCGAGCGATTTACATTTACTCCGAGTTTGACCCCTATTTACATTTATCACACTTTCCACAATGACCTCCGAGTCAATCAAGGACACCTTAGTACGAATGATTATCATGATCTGGCTTTGGCTTCTCCTAGTTATAAATCTCATCTTCACACAACGGTACCCTTCCTTGGCTGGAAGGGTCAATGCTGCCAGTATGGCAGGAACTTGGCTCCTATCTGCTGTCCTAGTCCAAATTCCAACTACCCGCAGAGTTTGCTTAGAGGATACACGCGGTCTTGGCTTCCTACGCTTGGCCTTCTTATTATTATGGGTGTTAGGCCCACGTAATCAAGACAGTGACAACATGGAGACATGGTCAGGTCACTCAGCCAAAGACTTTATCATGTACTATGGTTTTGCATTGGCGCGGGTGCTGGCATTCATACATATGAGTGTGCATTTGAGCTTCTCGAGGGATTTGATCCAGAACTGGAACCGTCCGTTCCTGATGGTTTGGTATCTGATTAAACGCAGCTGGTCGAAGCGGGCGTCTGATTATCTCGAGAATAATGAAGAGTCATTTGCACATTACTCGTTGGTAGGTATTACATTTTTTTATTCATAAACAAGCTAATCATGATGATTTGTTTAAGCCGCAGGAAGATTCACATCATTCCGATGATAAGAAACCGGCCAACCTCAAGGTCTGAGAGCTCACAGCAGCACTGCACCTCGACTCAGGCTGTACCTGGATCTTGCATTTCTATTATATATTCAATTACTCGATATTCTGTACTGCGACCCCAGCAAGTCTCTTTCTCCATATTCATTGTCTTTTGTTGCGTCACCTGAGCTGAGAGAATGAGAGGTTTGAAAGTGTCATATACTAGTAGCAGACAGATGTCGAAAAGCGGCTTGGAGGAACATTCTTTTTCCCGCGCGACAGAACGGAACGTCGTACCACTGGGTATTTTTTTTGCGATGCTTGTCTATCAGCTTGTCACCAATTTTCCCAGCATCCGGAAGGATGTGAACAGAATCCGGGACAATTCCGTTCTATTAAACCCAAATAAGTCTCTGTGACCGTGATGGAGGCTCTCTTTAACCTCTCCGAAATCTTCGACTCAGAATTGTGCGGGTGTCCGCCTCTGACGTTTGTCGTTGATATCCTTGATGAATGCACTTCCAAACACAAGCTTACCGATCTTATTCTTTCCCTTGCACGGGCTCTTCTTGAGCCTGATGTACCCGTGTCACGCATTCTACTCACTAGTCGCTTGGAACCGCATATCTCTGAAGTCTTACTCGCACAGCTGGCGAGCCGCGCTGGCAGACGTTTCATCGTGGCGTCTACAATGATGAAGTTTATTATCGACCATGAAAACAAGGATCCACGCGCTGGGTTACAGCTGATGCTCAAGCTAACGAGCGAGCTGCTGCCAGGAACGGAGGTGTACAAGTTATACGATTGTATCCTCTCCACGTGTGCTAATCTCAAGCGAACTTACATGCACTTGTCCATCATCGCCGCCCTCGCAAACCCTCTTCCCGTCTCGCAAATCTCGTCACTTCTTGGCCCTCGTTTCGGCAGAGATGTGTAGACAATGCTGATACAGCTACGGTCTATTATGGGTAACCCTACAGACAACACTCTCCCCGTGCATATCTATCACTCGTCGATTCGCGACTATGTTTCCGACCCCTCAAACTGCAGCCTCCCTCAAGTACGCGAACACGATATGCCATCACCCCACTCACTACTCGCTGATACCTCTTTTCGCTTGATGATAAAAAACATTCCAGAAACCACGGCCCTTTTGGATGCGTTCTCAGAGCTGGAGAAACAGAGCCAAGCTATGCAATTTGAGGCCCCCATTGATTAAAATCTTCACTATCCTTCCTTCTTCGGCCACTAGAGCCACTGTCAGTTCTCATCTGTATGCTATGGCTTCGGGGAGAAATTTACAATATTAGCTGGACACCGTGGATGGGTGTACCTGGGTGCAGACCACGAATGGGCACGAGTAGCTGCAGACTGTGGGAGGCTGAAGACTGAGGAAGGACGAGACTGGCTGCTAATATGGGGACAAGACTGGCTGCTTACCGGAGAAGCACGAGAGTGGCTGCAGACTGAGGAAGTATGACTGGCTGCAGCGCCTCGACGGCAACACTAGCACGACTGCAACTGTGTCTGACAACTGGCAATCTGCATACGGTAACTGTGACTCACCGGCAGGGTAGCTTACGACAAATTTGGGGGTAGCGGGGTAGGAAGCTTCGCACTCCACTGGCAGGTCTCGTGGTCTTTAGCACATCGGGACCCACTCACCGAGGGACCCTGGAGTTTAGCCGTTTCGGAATACAATTGAGGATGTGGCGGATATGGCGTCTCCATTGATGCTGGAGCCAATTGTCGTTTTGCGATTCTTTTGAGAGCTCACCCCAAAACATTTCTGCCCTACACTAGTTCAAGGACTTGTGTCTCCCACCTGTTGGGAGCCGATCTACTTCGAAATCGTAAGAGGGGATTATACTCTCTACTGGACTGTGCCCACTCACGCCTATGGACGTAACGACTGACACGAAGACCCCATCGTCCTCCGAGTCAACCTCTAGCACTTTGACTATTGATATATAACGAGGTCCGCCTTCATCTGGCCACGCAATGCACAAGCTCTTTGAGTTTGACCCATCCTCAACCATGGTGAGTTCTACCACCGGGCGTTACGGTTCAAACTTCATACCGTACATTAATTGCTGGCTGACGCATTGAAGGAATAAACTGAACTATATAACTTCAAACCCTCATGTCTCGTTGATTGCTAGGGACAGGAACCATAGATTATGTTCCGAATGCAGGTTGGTGCGAAGTCGCCATGAGCATCACTGTTCTGACTGCGATCAGCCTTAGATTTTAGACAGTGACTCGGCGGCGAGCACAGGGTAAACGAATACACTCACAATCTCGTGATCGCAGGCGGAAAGCGTCTAGCAATACAAGTCTCCTAGGGATCAGCGTAATGGACCCTGCCGGTGACCTAACTTTGAACATGGTGCGTAAATGCGTTGTTCTACTTCTTTTTTAGCATCCATGTTTCCTGGTCAGGTCAACGTGGAGCTGCCCATTTCTGGCGATATTGAATGCTCAGATGAAGTTAATTCTCTGCTGCACAATACATTGTTGGTTGAGTGGAATACGTATGCCACTCATTATTGCCACAATGGAAAATGGTGGACAAGGTGTAGTGCGCAGGTGTAGAACGAGGTGATGAGAACCTATTCATAAAGATAATATCTTCTTGGTTCTTACCGATAACAATCTGATTTTGGATTTCGAAGTTCTTGCCGATGCTTTGAAGGACGCGTGTCAGAAAGTAGTAAAGTTTGGGAAGCAACACAAGGACAGTTTTCCTTACAAGAAAATCGAATAAATAATAAATAATAGACTCGGGTGCATGCCAAGAGCTCGTGTTTCGAAGTTGAACCCTACTCGCTGACTAATCCATGAGACACATCAAGGATGAACTCTTTTGAAAACTCCAGCGTGTACGGCCTGGTAAGGCTGCTCTCTCATGTTAGTACGCACAACGTATAAGTATAAAGTGAATATAGCATGGCGGGCGACGACGAGAGGTCGATCGCGAGTCCGGCATTGTTCGCCCAAACACGTGACCGCCACAGACGCGTCTCATATTCATGGCTTTGTCCACTCCACACGCGTTGCACCCTCCTATATTGCAGATGCTCCCGTATGCTCAACTGCTCACACTTTAAAGAATTACTCTACATTCTTCAGTGGAGAACCAAAGATGGCGGAAGATCTTCTGAAGTCTCTTAACTCTGCTCAGACTAGATGTATGTCTCAAGTTGCTTCTTGTAGCATTATTCGCGTATTTAATTGTCTAATACAGGCGTGACTCACCGTCCAGACTCCCCGCTCCAAATTTTAGCAGGACCGGGAAGTGGCAAGACGAAAGTTCTGACATCACGAATCGCCTACATGATATTGCACCACGGGATGGACCCATCGTCTATATGCGCTGTAACATTCACCAACAAGGCAGCCAACGAGATGCGAGCGCGTCTCTTAAAGCTCATTGGTAAAGATAGTGTTAATAAAGTGAAATTGGGAACTTTCCATGCGATCTGCGCCCTCTTTCTGCGGAAATACGGGACATCGGTGGGCCTCGATGGGAACTTCACCATATGTGATTCTGATGAGAGGTACGTCACCGCAATAATGCAGTTATATTGTACTGAGCTTTATTGCAGCAAGCGAATTGTAACGAAATTGTTGAAGCCTTACAGCGATTTTCTCGACTCCAAAGACATGCAAGTGAATGCCGCTACTCTGTGTTCGTTGATTTCGCGAGCCAAATCCAAGGGAGAAACTCCAGAGGATGTTATGCCACGCAAAGAAAGTCGACACGTTTAAAGCAAAGCTCCTTCCTCAAAGTCAACGAACGAAGATTTCCAGCGTGTCCTTGCAGAGATATACCGCGACTATGAGAAGACCTTGCGCAAAAGTAATAGTTTAGACTTCGACGACCTCCTTCTCTTTGGCGTTAGGCTTTTCTCTCAGCACCCGAGATATGCTGCATGGTGTCAGCATATACTTGTCGACGAATTGTGAGCTTTCGTTTCTCACCGATGACCAAGGCTCACCCAAAATCATACCAGCCAAGACACGAATGCAGTCCAATACGAGCTCATGTGTTGTATCGCTGCTGCTAGTCGTTGTGTGACGGTTGTCGGGGATCCCGATCAGTCAAGTACGCCCTGGCTATTAATACTGTCTGACTTAAATCTAATTCACAACTACGTAGTATACGGTTGGCGATCTGCAGACATCACGAACCTTGGCAAGATGCAAAATGGTAAGATAGAGGCAACGCATATAGCCATGCATTGGACGGATTTGACTCGATTCCCAGACTTCCCGAACGTAGTACAGATCATGCTCGAGCAAAATTACCGTTCAGCGGGATCTATCCTTGCAACGAGCCTTGCCATTATCTCGCAAGGTGAGTTCTGTAGATATTTCAAATATTTTTTACCAACACTTTCAAAGATACATCACGGATTGCAAAAACCCTGCATACAGATCATCAACTTGGGCCTCTTCCAATGCTCCGTTCGTTCCCTACAGAACATGATGAAGCCGCTTTCATTGCATGGGAGATCAACCGCATGATAGCACAATCAGGAGGGATGTTAGGTTTTGGAGACTTTGCAGTACTTCGTACGTCCCTCCTTCACAATGCTCGGATTATTTACAAATACTTTGCAGTACGTTTCAATGCCATATCCAGAACGATCGAGAATGCGCTTCAAAAAGAAAGTATCCCTAATCGCATACTTGGTGGACATCAGTTCTTCGAGCGGGCAGAAGTAAGTGATCAGCTACACATTCTTTTGATGACATGATAACCTGTTACTTAGATTAAAGATATCTTGGCGTACCTCCAGCTTGTGGATAATCCACACTTTGAGCCAGCGTTTTCTCGCGCTATCAACATTCCTTCACGAGGAATTGGGGACAAAGTGAGGATCGATTATAATGAATTGATGTCTCTTGAGCTTATCCACTGCTGGTAGTCCCTCGGGGAAATTCTTTCACGAGCACAGAAACTTGGAATATCACCACTAACTCTTGTTGAACGCATCCACGACTCTATAATTCCGGATCTGAAACCATCTGTAAAGCGCAAAGTCCAATCCTTCGTGAATGTTATACGGTCACTGAAATCATCTGCCACTGATGGAATAGAACCAGCCCAGTTGATTAACAAGTTAATCGAGCTCATCGGGTACGAAGAACACCTGAAAAAGTCGCAACCTGACTGGGACACACGATGGGAGAACGTTCAAGAACTGATCAACTTCGCGAGTGACGCCACTGCCGACGCCTCAAACGTTTCTGTCATTGATGAAGACGAGTCATCGTTACAGTAATCCATCCTGTTTCACTCTTTTTTGAATATAGCTTTTAACCAATTGCACAGAGATACTCCGCTGAGGCAGTTCTTGCAAGCATCAATGCTGTCATCTGCAGGTGATCAGTCGAATGAAAACGACGACGAGGTTTGTCTTTCGAGATCAAATTTTGATCACTCATGATTTGCAACAGAAGGTGTCCATTGCAACTTGCCACGCTGCGAAGGGCCTTGAATGGCCAGTTGTTTTTGTCCCAGCAGGTTTGTAACCTTCCCTCTTCTGTTTCTTCCTGTACACATACTTGAACATATTATCAGTGGAACATGGAACATTCCCTTTTTACCGGTCGGACGACATTCATGAAGAAAGGCAAGCATATCATTCTATACATTCATATGTTCTGACCAGATCAATTAGACGCCTTCTATATGTTGCATGCACTCGAGCCCAGACATCACTTTACCTAACGCACACCTCAAAGCGCAAGGTCGCTGGCGTTTTCAAATCCAGAGACCTGTCTGAATTCATCTCTAAAATCCGTTCCAAGTGTCCGGTAAGATATCTCCGTGAAATCATTGAACGACACCGTGCCTAAAGCTAGTTTCTTTTCTCTCCAGCCGTTGTTCTCCGACATGCCTCATACGCACTCCCCTCAAGACCTTCGTCTCATAGCAAGAATCCTGGATAGAGGGTCACGTATACCTGATGAACTGGAAGTGAAGCGACGAATGACAATGTTGTGTGTCATCGTCTGTTTGATAAGTCTTGAAGATTGCAACTAATTCCTTCTTAGTAATTTGACTGCAAGACAGATTCACCTGAGCCATACGAACGTAGATGGGAATTCGGACAACCAACCCGTTCCTCCGCCTCCTATCATGAGAGATATTCCTGCTAATTACGTGCCCACGTTTCAGAGTCAGTCCCCTGCATGGTTGTCTGATTAGAGCTCACGTCATGATGCCGTAGGTGTACGAGCTGGCTTGCGCGGGGACGAAATTTCAACTGCTGTCGAGTTTCCCTATCCAGCGCGCCATGTGGAGCGGCCCAAGTTGACGCCAGTAAACCCGACGGGTGGTTTCGTGGACCAGTCAGTTCGATTATGTCGTCAAGACAAGGTGGAATCTCCAGCCCAATCGGCTGTATACCCTCGATCAGATCGTTCACAGTTATTAGCAATGGTGTCAACGGAAGCCACTGAAGCAGCTAGAGCTGAAACCAAGCGATCGGATCGAACTATAACCGGGCCGCAATTCAGGGCACTCAAGTCGACGCCAGCAGATCTAACGTGTGTCAAACACTCAGTTCCATTCGCTCCTCCAGCCAAGTTGGAATCTCCAGCCCAACCGGCTGTCCATTCTCGATCAGATCGTCCGCAGTCATGTAGACCAGTGTCGTTGGAAGCCGAACCAATTGTAGCTGGAATCAAGCGGAAAAGACTGGGAATGGGTCGAGGTGGGGCCGGATATACCAATAAGAAATTCAAAGTCCCTGCGCCACCGTGATATCCGCGGGGTCATAGTCTATTTACTTACATGTTGATCGATTATCAGTCTTTGCTCCTGTGGCGTCATCACGCTACGAGAGTAGAACATCCACTGCCAGCCATGTAGGCATTAAATCCACGTAGCATCTCTGAAGACTCATGCCTGTTGAAGTGCCAATGTATACGTCACGAGCAGCAGCAATCCTGCCTTGTTTAAAGACAACGATTGACTGATTGCTGTGTGTATCCGGATAACATCATATGTGCGGTCTTCAAGACCATCCTGATAACACCATATATGCGGTCCTCAAGACCATGCCGATAACGCGAGTATTGGGGCCCCGTTCTGATGATACACCTGCATTTTCGCTATTTTTCCGTGATCATCCGATTCATCTCTCCCAAGAAGACTCACCAGTATTAACTTTGAGTTATCACAGCGCTCGAAAAGCGTGGCCGGTGAGGGGGGATGCCAACGATGAAGTTGGAACCCAGTGCAGCTCACTCGCTTCGTATGGTCAAGGTTTAGTTTAAAGAGCGCTGTTTGGCCAGCCCAGTCGGCTATGTATCGATGGCAGATGTGACCAGAGAACTGCCAGGCATATTAATCCAGATACTACTAGTACTGGCAGATAGAAAGGTCACCTGCCCCATTCCTGCGAACTTGCAGCATGAGGTAACCTCATTTTCTCCGCAAATGAATCGGGGTTTACAGCATGGAAGCGGCGAAGGTGTCAAGCGAAACAGGATGCTGACCAATGCTGAATTCTTCAAGGCCAGTGTTCACAGCATTGGCGAAGTACTTAAAAGATTACTGTCACTACTCAGGTGGCGGGTTTCACCCTTCCGACATGAGGTGAGAATTCTTGTTTTGGATCCTGCCAGCCGTTCTGTTTCCTTCAATTTTATCGGCCGCGATCAGGTCAAGGCCGCTGCTTTTAGCAACCTCGTGTCAATCAGCCAGCCAGCCGCACGTCTTCCTGATAATAATCTCAAAACGCACATCAAATCACTTCCCCTCTCCAATTAAATCCCAGGTCCAGTACATATTTACTCTCTAGCCGCTACACAGCATCCCCAGATTGTTTCTTACGTCTGTCACCAAGCGATGGCCAAGTTTGACGCCCGAGATCAATCCACTGCGATGGACTCATTCTGCAGCTTTGATGGCGTCGACTTTGTCTATCAACAGAACCAGTCCCGTCCAATTCGTGCCAGACACTCATCGTCTTCGGCACTTCTTGATCGTCACACAACTGCCACCAAAGCTCCGCCCATTCCTAGACGCTCATCCGAAGATTCGGGCGGTGCTACTAAAGACATCACTTCTCTCAATCAGTTGTGGAATACCCTTAGGCAACAGAAGCAGCGCCAAATGGCTAAGGAACCTCCAAAAGTTAACTCCTTGAAGGCACCGACGCCCACACCCCCATCTATTCCATCACGGATACCAGATCCTGTAGGGGTGAGGAAAGTGATGACGCCTCAACCTCTCAAGAGGCGGAAGTCAAAGTAAGCAATCACTTCTGCGACCTACTGGATTGCTCACAGATAGTATTTATCGACGATAGTGTCTCGTTTCGAGAGTCCCGTGATGGTCGTACTGTACGTGTGATTACTGTATATGAATGTACATTGCGCACGCCTTAACTCCACGCTTAGGTTACGGCCACGTTTGATCTACCGGGTATCAAAAAAAATAATGCCCATGTTAGCTATCGCGGCAGTCATCTGACTGTGACATGGGAAACAGTGAAGATCACTGAGATCGATGAAGGAGGAACACTGGTGAGGGAACGAGAAAAAAAGGAGTTTTCGAGGACTATTCCTCTTCCAGAGGGAACCAAGGTGAGCCCCTAACGTTCGCATACCGTTGCTCCTAGAGGAACATCGGCAAAGGCTGTGATCAACTCATAATACTTCCCTCGGCAGTTTGAAGAAGTTGGTGCACGTATGGACGATCGTTATTTGATCCTGACGTACCCAAACATGCGGTCAGTACGAGTGGAGCCTCGACAAATGGGTAACCGGCAGGTTGAGCCTCGTCGCATAGAACCCACGGAGATCGAAGCCTCAGATGTATATGAATATTAGTTAGACGCACATAGCATGCCTACGGAGTTTTAGTTTATGGTCCTTTTGTTTTGCTGTCGATACACTGTATACATACCGCATCCACGTTTGCCACGTTGTACGCTTATTCTATATAAATCCAATTCACCTGCTTGCAGGACTCGGGGTAGTAACAAATGGCAACAGGGCATGCCAACAGCCATCGACCAGGTCAGATGTGCCCTCGAACTGATGCACCACGCTGTCTGCCAATAGCTTACCACGACGCAGTTCACGTGGTTTCAAAGTGCGGGAATCAATGTCTCATGGTGTTTTGACCAAGGAGAATGATTGCTAACCTTATCTAAAACGCCACGAATGTCAAAAATAGCACCCTGAACTAGAAGTCGAGCATACAAGGATAGCGGCAGCCACAAAAATGCACCTCATTACATATCATCCACGCTCCATTCATAACTTGCTGCCGTGTTCCGCTTTCTCTCATTATGTCGCTGGAAGTACTTCATCTCGAAGCCATTGCCGCGATCTGCAAGAATTGTGAGGAATCGCTGAAAGGGTGGAGAGGGCTATGTCAACGTACCTACACCATCCCATCTATAGCCTGGCTTTATGCCAAAACGGTTCGGTGGAGGCGGTGGTCCCGTATATTCGGGTTTGCGGGGACCCTTAGATCTACTTTTCTACACAGTGAACCATATGCTATCAGCATCGAAAAGTTAAGGGCGTACAGGTACTTACTGTGAGAAAAGCGGCAGCTGGATCATTCCAACGTTCTTTAGCCTTCAGTTCTTCATTTAGTTCCTTATCGTCTGCACGTCTGGCAAACGGAAGCGATCTGCTCTTTTCAAGTTGACGTTTTCTCGCATCCTCTTCTTGTCTTTGGACCAAGCCTTTGCCCCATTCCATTTTCTTTGCTTCCTTCTCCTCCCTTTCTCGTTTCTTCCTAGCAGCTTCCGCACGGGCGGCCTTAGTATCAATCTTCCGGCCAGACGCATCGCGATAAACGGTCTCTTGAGCAGCCTCCTCCTCCTCTTTGGTCAGTTCCTCTTGTTTCTGCTGAGGCTTGGGAAGGGCTTTCCGGAGTTGCGCTGAGGTCAACAGTCCACCAGTAAACGGTTGTTCAGACTCCTCCTCCACGAAGACGGTAGGCTGTTCATCCGCAGGTATCGGCGGACTTTCCTCCCTCTTACCAGCGCGAACAGTCGACCAACCAGAACCTTCTTCAACACGGCGCTTCTTGAAGCTACGGTCCTTCGCGACAGCGGCCTCTGCAAAATCTTCTTCTTCTTCTTCATTGCGCCTGGAACTTTCGCCTGCCCACTCAGCGTCATCGTCCACTAACATTGAAGGTACTGTGGTTGCTGTGTCCGCTTTACGTTTCTTCTTTTTCTTTTGGATTGTTCGAGAAAGAATGGCATCTGCCTTAGGCCCTGACATATATTTTTCCGCGAGGTATGCTTGCATGGTAGCTAGGCTGTGTTCCGAATAGAGGAAGTTCGAACAGTCTGTAACAGTCTAACCCAAGTTACGTTACCTAACAGTGTATCCGCGTGACTGATCCTAAACAACAACACACAAACCCTCTGAGTACTGACTCGGAGTTTGGATTCTGGAACTTGACAATGAGCACATCGTAGCCTAGTGCTTGCTTGCAGCTTCACCCAAGCTACCTTTTTTTGGCAGTTGGCGACGCCGCGGCTCATGCATCATGCATGATGAGCTCTGTGATTGACAAATTTTCCCTTTCCTGCTATCACAGAGTATCTTCTTGTCTAATCTCCTTCACGCGTCTATTCTTGAAATACACGTTGAGCAGCAGATGATCGTGAGTAATCATTTGTTACCCCTGAAACATGCCTCAATATTGTTGCGGTCACCACTGTGTTATCAATTTTGAATCGCTGATACATGGCATGTAACCAAGTGATCATGATGACTTTCGTGATATCTCAGCCAAATTAATGTCAAGGAAGTATGTAGCTCACCACCCAGTACCGCATATACAACCTCACTCGCGCTTGCTAGTGCCTCGTACACGACACGACTTGATAAATACAAATACATTGGTTACCAGCCTCGAAGAACCACGCTCGAAACTCACAACTGTAGCATTCGTGATGTCGAACAGTCGAGTTGTTCAAGAATCTTACTCGTCCCCCAGTTGCGTGGACGGGAATGCAAGGCATCAGTGCGGGATACTTACTGCCATCTGTCACTCAAATTGTCGGAACATGGAAATAAACAGGGTATATGTGAGGAGACATCTTCAGCATGTTGATTAGCACAACGTGGTCTAGCCTCCCACACATACTAATATATCCTATTCCAACATAGCGTGCCAGCATAAGATCAGCATCGGCACATCTTACCGCAGGTATGACATAAGCGACATACAAGAGTCAGATAGAGAACGATCATCCTTATGGAGGATTCTTCTCCCGCAGTCAGACCTTGATAGTCGTTCCTTTATTCCAAGTCAAAGGATGGGAGTGAGTGAGTAGTAAGCGAGTGGGGACCCGGGGAACTTGGTGTACGGCGATCACGAAGTTCATGCTTGTAATACCATGTGAGTCGCTGAAGCGACTCAGATTTTAGGGATGGCATTGATGATATCTGCGTGTGCAAAGTAAGATTTTCAGCACAATTTCACGTAGCAAGGAAATGTGCATCCAGGGATGTCGGCGGATCAAAGTGAAAGTTGTCAGTCGAGTCGCAAAGTAATGACTCGCGTGGAATCTCTGAACACCGTAACTTAAAGATCGTAAAATATTAATCTCGGCAACGTTGCAAGTGCGTTCTTCGAAGTATTCTTGGCACTGTGGGGTTCGGCCTCAGTCCAGGTTTAAACAGCGCCCAAGTTGACATCGTGGCAGAGATAATTAGCTATTTTTCACCTTCTTCGAAATCTATTCTATGTGGTCACTCTATGCAGGCTGTCATCACGACATGCCTGCAAATCTTCATGAACATGCTACATATGGGTACAAATGCGACCAAAAGTAAGTATTAGTACAAGGTGGAGTAGTTTGGCCATTGCGCGAGTTTCGAATGCCTTGTTTGTTTAAGAAGGTGTAACCAGTTCTATTGCGATTGTAGAGGCGTCAGTGGCGGACTGTCCGTCATCGAGAAGGTTGCAAATGGTTGTATTCGGTCCGACATGGGCGATTCTGAGTCCAAGCAGTCCTTATTGCGGTGCAAAGAGCGTTCGTCGGGCCTGTTCTATCGTGTCCTTATCTGCCCAGAAAAAGACAATTCACGGAACCTTCGCAGCAGATGTAGCCTCTGCTTCATGTGAAGGAATCAAGTTCAAAGGAGGATAGCCAGGACGCTCGGAGGTAGGCCGTCGTTTTAGAGATCTGGGTCTGTTGGGCCATCTACCGAACGTGCCTATCTGCTCTGAAAGAAAACAACTCACGGAAACATTACAGCATATCCAGCCTCAGCCTCATGTGAAGGAATGAAGTTCAAAGGAGGATAGCCAGGACGCTCGGAAGTAGGCCGTCGTTTTGAAGAACGTCGTCTGTTGGGCCATCTACCGAACGTCCTTGTCTAGTTTAATAGAAAATAACTCACGGAAACATTGCATCATATCCAGCCTCTGCTTCGTGTGATGGAATGAAGTTCAAAGGAGGATAGCCAGGACGCTCGGAAGTAGGCCGTCGTTTTGAAGAACGTCTGTTGGGCCATCTACCGAACGTCCCTATCTAGTCTAAAAGAAAATAACTCACGGAAACATTGCAGCATGTCCAGCCTCTGCTTCATGTGAGGGAATAAATGTCAAACGAGGATAGCCAGGACGTTCGAGAGTTGGTTGTTTTTTTAGCCTCTTGCGTCGACTACTGTCGAGCATAACTGCAGAAGCAGCCGAGTGAGATCGCGTTCCAGAAGCATCAGCAACCTTCGCTTCATGTGAGGGAACCAGGTTCAGTGGAGGATAGCCAGGACGCTCTAAAGCAGGTTGTCGATTTGCCCTCTGGCATGGATTATTGCGCAGCATTACTGCAGAAGACTCAGAACGAGAAAAGGCTGATCGTTTGATAATTTTCTTCCTCGGCGAAGAAGAGGGAGGCGTTGCGAATTTCGGGAATGAAACAAAGTTGAGAGGCCGGCGGGAGGAGGATATACCGGGAGGATGTAGATCCTTTTTTGTTTCCACATGGGAGAGAATAGCAGCACGGGCCAGCCTCTGCGCCAAAGTCATCGGTTTCTTGTCCCCGACGGGCTTGGTGGAATATGCTCTCCATTTGAGACGCAGGCCTTAGCGTCAGTAAACCGTGTGGCTGGCTGAACATTTGCACCGCCCGCAGAAATGGATGTGTCTTGTAGCTGTACGGTCCGTAGCCGCCGTTTGCGCTGCGGTCCAGGCACCTTCGCAGTAATTTGACGAATGAAGTTGTCCACTGTCACCTCCTGATGGTGATAAATTAAGCTGTGTTGAATTCTGATGGTAAAAGCTGTACCTTGGTTGCACTGGTGTCCCTAATGAGGTCCGGCACCCCAGCTGGAGGAAGGGTAACAATAGGAGGGATGAGGCCTAAGGATGATTCGCGCATGCCAGTGTCTATCGAAGTTTCAAAATGGAGATCGAGCGCCTCATCGCCTTGGGAGTTGTAAGCCGGTCTCTTTCGTTTCCTTGTCATCTTTTCAGAAATCGAATTAGATATCAATGAATATATGACGGCAAGATGGAAATGGTTATTGCTTACAATGTATTGAACGTCCATTTCTATGATTTGATCGGAAGCTAGCTATATGGTTGCTCGGGAGTTAAGTTCTGAAGTTGGTGTTGAAGCCAGACAGGCTACTGCAGCCTGCAGTTTATGTAGGTGAGGGAAAGGAGTCACTGACCACCGCCACCACCACCGCCACCATCATTTATTCTTTTCTCCATGAACGGTCATTAACTATTGGCCACGGAACCACAATGCCCATTGAACTTTCCACAACAAGTTACAACCGGCTGCCCAACTATAATATTGTACTAGCCCTCAAGCTGCGGAGCCTTTTGAGTGTCCAGTTGAGCACATGCAACTCTCGTCCACATGGCACACATCCGAGTCGGCATAGATGTCCGCAATCATTTGAAGTCGGCATTGACATGCTTTCCATTGCATGCACACTGAGGCCTTATTGCGAACTGGCGTCGTTATTAAGTCATAACATTCGCAAGATACTTGCAAAATGTTTCGCATGTATTCTGTCATTTTTCAGATCGAGTCTGTGAGCCGTAATTCTCCCCCGTCGGCTTGTGATGCCGCTGTTGCAATGTTCTGACGACTCGTTCATTAGAATCCTGACAACCAGTACTGCCTCATCAAGCTTGCATAAAAAGGGCTAACTGCGACTGGAGTGAGTGTCATTCCCCGCTTTTGCAAGAATGCAGCTCTCCTTCTCAACCGTAATTGCTACCCTTGCTGCTGTCTTTGCTGTAGCCACTCCAGCAACTGCTCAGGCCTGTTCCGAGGCTACACAATTTGGCGTTCTTACCGTCAGTCCTACCACGCTCTCTCCCGGTGATGTGAGTCGTCTTCATAATTTATGTTGGCCCCTTCCGAGTCTGATCATTTTTATCACTCAAGACCTTTACTGTGACGGCAAATTTCACCTGCTCTGTTCAATTCGGTGTGAACCCCCAGTACACTGACTACTACATCGAAGTCCCTGTGAACAACAATGGCCACGAACCTCCGATCCTACTTGCTCGTCGCACCCTCGATGCGAGCTCGGCAACTCCTCTCTTCGATCAATTCACAACTCAGGTTAGTTTTGGTGGCCATGTCAGTCCATGTGTGGTAGTTGATTTTTTGCCCTAGCTCCCTTACGCATTATATTTCAATGCCTCTTACGTAGTGATGCTGGACACTACTTATCCAGGTCAACGGATCAAATGGCTCCCCGTACTCTGTTGTCGGAGGTGTTGAATTTCCCATCAACATCATCTAAATGACAGTAGTGGTGCAAATAAGAGCTGTACAGAACAATTTTAGCGCGCGTGCTTTGTAGACCAAAATCTTCGCATACGACTCGAGTCTCTTTTGATAATTACTAGCAGACTTCAACATTATAAGTACAGGAGCAATGATACAACTTCGATTACAGCCTCTTCACTGCGCAGCCGGCTTTCTTGACTTCTCCAGTAAGACAAGTTCAGCCTTTAGCCTCTTCAGTTCCGTTACCGCAGCATCTATAACATCCTTCGCCTCCTTGTTCTCCTTCAGCCCACGAACAACTTGTCCATGCTCCAAAATCTTTGCTTCTAAAGCAATAATCTCAGGTGATTTCGGACCACTGACCGCCACGGCGTTCGGCGCAGCATTAATAGCACCCGCCTTCTTTGCTTTGCGTTTCGACGTAGGTGCCTCCTCTTCCTTCTTAGCTGACTCCTCGCCACCAAAGCGCACCTTCCACACCTGTTCCATCTTATCATCGATGTTCTTGAACAGGTGGTCTGGCTGGCCGATCCGGTGGCCCGCAAGGATATCCGTGGAGAGTACCTCAGGAACTACGCGCGCCGGCGCGTTCAGCTGCAACAAGAGTGCATCCGAAGTGGCAGGCATGAAAGGATATATGAGAGCTGAAAGAACGTAAATCAGGTTAACGGCGCGCGATATGACTTGCGCGCATCGCTGTGGGTTCTCTGTCATCAAGGCCTTGTTCAGACCCGAGGCTTGCAGGTAACCATTACCCCGGCCTGAGATAAGCATGACAATTTGAAGACCGAGACGTATTTTTACGCTCTCCATCGCATCGATATAATCCTTGAGGAGCGTGTTGACATCGGTGACGAACTCGGCGTCAAGGGGGTCGTTGGGGGACAATGGGCCGGGAGCATCGCCGCTCTCTGGAAGGACGCTATCGTATTGGGCGGAGAGGAACTTGAGGGCACGATTGACGAAATTGCCAAAGCTGTCAAACAAGCAATCAGTATAAGTTCAACATTTTTATTTTAATGATTACTTTTTGAGAAGGACATTATTGTTGGCGGCAATCTACGAAATAGTAGAGAGGTTTAGGAAAGAGTTAGTGATAGAACGCAGACCAACTTACACAATCTGCCCATGAGAACATGGAATCAGCTGTTTCCGGGCGAGTGGAGAGCAAATAATACCGCCATACGGAAGCGGGAATTCCAGTCTCCTTAGCAGCAGGCCCAAACACACCGCGATTTTTACTCTTGGAGAACTTTCCGCCCTCATAATTAAGGTATTCTGTATACCAAATGGTCAGAAAAATACTAAGTCCGGAATTCATGCTCACCGGTAGTTGAGAGATGGTGTAGTGTCGTCCAATTATTGCCATCCGCGAGCAGCATGGCGGGGAAGTATATAGTGTGAAAATATACATTATCTTTGCCCATGAATTGGTATAGTCGAACATTATCTGGGTTGAGCCACCATTTTTTCCATTCCGGGGTATATTCTCCGGTGATACTAACATAGCCAATGACTGCGTCGAACTGCAGGGAAAGTGTTATAAAACGGTGTAGCATAAATATCGTCAACTAACCCAAACATCTGTCATCGCCCGTCAATACATTGGAGAGATTTTGGGAGGTAGCCACTCACACAACACTTTTCCACCCATCTCCTTGTCATCTTCTCGACCAAGGGGTGGAATAGGAACGCCCCAGGCAAGATCTCGCGTAACCGGAGTAGGTTTAAGTCCGCTTTTCATGCGCGCATCTACGATCTCGCCATCGGCATTGATTGTGGCATTTGGTGACCATTTTCCTTTCTTCCACGACTTCTTAATCCAGTCTTCTAGCGCTGGTTGAGCAGCATCTAACTTGAAATACATATGTGAAGAAGAATTTGCAACAACATTGTGAGTTTTATCAATCAAGCATCGAGGCTCGATTAGGTCGACGGCATCTAGCGTGCGACTGCATCCGTCACATTGATCGCCGCGAGCATCCTGGGACAGATAGTGAGAACATGCGTTATTATCAGTTGCATGACGTACGACGTAGGCGCAATGAGGACAGATACCCTCGACGTAGCGATCAGCCAGAAACCTAAGGTGAATGTTGGAACAGTTTTATTGACCTCTAGCAAGACTCACTTTTTGCAGCCTTCACAATACGTCTGATCTTTAATCTGCTTTTCTAAATATCCGTGTTGGCCGAGATTGAGGTAAATTGATTGACATATCCTGTGTTTCGTTGTTAATAAGTAGTACCAAAACTGTGTCGTTGCACTGACTCGGTATGTTTGGCGGTTGATGTGCGTCCAAAGAGATCGAAACTGAGGAAGTTAAGTAGAGAACAACTGTAATTGTGTAGGATACGCACCCAATGTCAAACCACTCATATGTCTCTTTGTGTAAGGCATGGTACTTGTCGCACAGCTCTCTGGGAGTGATACCCTCCTTGAGAGCCGCAGTCTCTGTGGCAGTTCCGTATTCATCAGTCCCACAAATATACAGAGTGCGTCTATTCCGTGTCCCTGTAAAGATTCGATGAGATGTGGATGTAAAACTGTACGAGATCATCACTGACGGTTGTATCTATCAAGCGAGGATGTTCTGAGCACACATCACAAGACATCAGTAAGTGGGGATACTCACCGGCTGAAGACGTCTGCGCTCAGAGTGCTTCCTATGATATTTCCTAACGATCATTGTCGTCAGACTTGTGATATGATAGTAGATCGGACGACGCACCAAGATGAGGTACGTTATTACAGTAAGGCAAAGCGGACGTGATAAGAATATTTGTTTCCCCATCCTTTGGTAGTCTGCACCAATGATAATATAAATGATAAATCGGAAGTTCTGATCTAGTAAACTTACACGGCGCCTTGCCCAGGATCAGGAATAGATCGTAAGACATCGTCTGTCACTCTGATTTTCTGAGTCATGACTCCAGATCGTTCTGAAGCGCGTCAAAAGAGTGAGATATGTGATATGTGATATGATTCGGTGAGACCCAGCACTTGCAATTGATGTTGTCCAGTATATAGCCGAGGCTTGGGATCTAGAGTGACTCGGCCTTGCACAGCTGAGATGTCAAAATAAATTTGCTAGTTTAGTTGGGTTAGGGTTAGTGCACTACTCATGCATGTCACTGCTATCAACTTGACTTCCAACTGAACAAGCAAATAACGGAAATATATTCAATTAATATTGTCATCTGGGTCCATACTCGCTCTGGTCTTCCTGATCACATCAAGGCTGCCTCAGGCACGTCATCTCTGTGATTGACATGCCACATCCGGGCAAAACATCTGGATTTCACCCTTCGAAGCACTCGGAGGAATGCACCCCTTTCCGTCCAAGTCCATACAATCGCGTAGTTGTCGTCGCCGTGTCGGGATTCTCCGACTGCGGGGAAGATGAATCTTCTTTAGCAGCCCCTAACGGTAGAAGGCCAATGTAGCACAATGAAGATAAGTCGCCGAAATGCCTCTCAATTTGTTCTCAAATGCTTCCCAAAAGGAAGGACAACCAACTTACAGACGATATCGTATGTATGGCGTAAGACTTTGGAGAGAAGGAAAATATTTGGGTACTGACGCGTATTCTTGTCTAGAATGCGTGATCGTCAGTATTAATTGCTTTTAAGGATTGACCCACTGTAGATCTGGGGAGCGGGCTGAATGTAAGCATGACGCTTACTACGCACACGTGACGGTTGTTGTTCCCTGTTTGGACTGTTCGATATATATACTGTGTTCCCCCTGTACGCACACCTTACCTTCTTACCGTACCGTCAAATCCATACGCTCATCCACGTTATCCGGTTTTGTGTCACTGTTAGTGTCGGCTGTTCATCGTGACAGCCTCACACTGAACTTCAATTGGCGATCGATATAAGATCAATCAACACCCTCAACGACTCGAATGTGTTAGATCACTTGTCAATCTTCGGTTGCGGACAGCGTCGCGCACTTTAGTTCAGTTCGCATCCATCAACTGGAGTCATGTATGCTACAGTATACATGGTTATTATTGGGCCTGACAATTAGCTGCGAGAATTAATAACTGACCTGGTTGGCTACAACTTGCGATTTTTATACGACATTCTTTCCATGCAGCTCGGGGCACTGTCTGTGAGACAGTTGTCTTCTGGATAGCATAATTCGCTCAAGTGGCACGCCTCGAGGAAGCGTTGAATTCTCCGATACCAGCATGTGGCCTCATGCGACACTGCTAATGTGCCTATGTCATTGCCTCACCGCAAGCGTCTTGGAGCCGATTATGATACACCCCCATTGCATCAGGACGTATTGGGGACAAAGTATACCGTAGAGGTGGCGAATAAGTAGTGCTCGCATTTTTGATTCGGAAATCAACCAATTACTAGATCTCATATAGAGCAATACCTCGGTTTTTCCACGAGGACAGGAGGTTTGAACCCCGTCCGGTATGGATAGCTGCTCAATACTGCCGGCCTATACTACTATTAGCTAGTCGCAATGCAATTGCCTGCCAGAGACGGTCTTAGCCTTTAGGTCATTCAAGTTCAGGAACTTTCCGGTCTTGATACAAGCAGACAATGATAAGCTAAACAATATTGATCAATTCGTCCTTTACGAAGCCTCATGATCATGACGTATACTTACCTTGTTTGATCCGATAGGCTCACATGATAGAGTGTCCAGAAAGCACCTCGACTCAGCCTTCCTTCACCGTCGACCTGACATCCACGTCATCCATCTCCTTCGCGATATATTGGAGCGCCAGGCGACTCATTGAAGTCGAACGGCATCTGGATGGCCTAGAGCAGAAGATGGCCTGCACTAGTGTTTCTAGCTCCGATCATTGACCTTATCGACGGGACAAAGTTATCAATAATGCAGGTGATAACGGGTCCCCAAGGGCCCCATAAATCAATAGGAAGTTCACAATGTACTTACAGTGGAACGGTGGAGGCCTGCTTCGGTAGGCTACGACAACGACATTTCTGGATGTGCCCTCAAGAGTGATGTATGTGACTTTGAAGTAGTCTGGACAACTTCAAATTGACACTACAGACCACCGCCACACAAGCGTTACATAACAGGCTTTTTCTCATTGGTCTTCAAAGATCTGCTGGGCGTAAACGTAAACGCCCCCAGTGGGCGATAGTGTATGGACGGCCCGCTGTGGACTACGATATTGTTAGGATATGGACACATCAATGAGTCCATGTGGCCTTGGCTATCTGCATCATACATAATCCCACATCCGTAAGCATTAGGTCGTGTGCTATGCGTGTGCTTCAGTGCTGGTAGCAACGTGCCGCGTTCCCACTAATTATAAATACTAGCGCTTATTTCATTTTATCGACTCGAGATGCCTCTCCGTCCCGCATTCGACTTTTTGTAGTTGTCCTTTTACCATGCCACTCGACAGAATCATCACGGATCCAATCATATCGACAGAGAACACGACGTTCTCCCCGCCGCCCTCACCACCACCAGTCGACCACTACCTAACGCCGGTATTGGAGGGCGCCGCAGTCCCAACGGAACGTGACCCACTGATTCGCACTGCACCGCCGAAAGTCAAGAAACCGTTCTACCGTGCCCGCCCATTATGGTGAGCAGACGTTCACTGAGTTTGTCAGTGTCCGAGGCACGAGTAATCCGACTGATGAAATCCCGGGCAGGTTGGTACCATTTGCACTAATTGCATCTCTTACTGTACGTTTCGACTTGTCATCATCCAGAGAAATATGCTGATTGTCGTTGTGCAACTTGTACAGCGCGGCATGACGCTGGCGTCCCGTGTGGAGGTCTTTACACAATTATCGTGTCACAACCTATACGAGCACTACAATCACACCCGTGTGGTACACACTGTGTTCAACTCAAGCCATTACGTGGTTGATCCTGTAGAACCTCATTTAATCTCCGTGCACTTAGCGTCATCACCTATCCATACATCAGGCAAAACCCGGAGGAACGGCGATGAATATGAAGATCCCCGTGTTATACCAAGTAAGAAGTGTGTATCGGATCCCGCCGTCCAGGCTGGTGCTGCACGCCTGCAGACCATGATGACCACAACGATGGGTGCCCTCTCTGCTCTTACAACAGGCTGGTGGGGCCAATTCGGGGAAAGGCACGGTCGCATACGTGTCCTCGCTATCTCCACCTTCGGACTCTTCCTTACGTACGTTTCATATTTCGCTTCTTTCCGAGGTATTGCTTACAGATATGTGCCATCGAATCATAAAGAGACCTCACATTTATTCTTGTATCAACCCCTCACAGCCCCTTAGCCGTTCACTCGCATAAGCTGCTCATCCTTGCACCTATCATTGAGGGTTCTCTTGGGGGATGGTCAACTTTGACTGGTGCCAATACAGCCTACATAACCGATTGCACATCTCCTGGTTCGCGTGCGACTATTTTCGCCCGTTTCACTGGCGTCCTTTCTATCGGACTTGCTCTCGGGCCTGTAATCGGTGCATGGCTGATAAGGAATCCGATACCTTTCCTGAGTGCTGGAAGTAGTACGTCAGATTTACTATTCGATCGGCTGAATGCTCAAATCCCAGTAAAAGTTGACCAACCACTACAAAGCGTTACATCTGTTTTCTGGGTGGCGATTACATGTTCTTTCGTGAACTTGATTTTAGTGCTTTTTGTGTTTCCCGAATCACTTCCCGCTTCTCGTCGAGCATCAAACAGGAAAGGTAAGAGTCGAGCTATTGATAGTAGTCCTGAATTCTCTGGCGGTACGTGTATTACTGCGTTAGCTACCTGGTCTTGTATTCAATTCGAAGTGTTTGTTTATAGGTAAGGCCGATGAACCCTCACATGGATGGGCCGCAACTCGCATCATCCGAAGCTTCCTGTCACCCCTCGCCGTCTTCCTCCCATCACATGTTCCTGTAGCTGCCAGCGCCACTGGAGACTCACTCGTACCCTCTCGCACACGAAAAGACTGGGGTCTGACGTTCATAGGCATGTCGCTCTTCTTGCACATGCTGGCGTCAGGGATCTTCCAGATCAAGTACCTATATGCTGAGCATGTCTACGACTGGGCAGCTGAACAACTAAGTTACTACATTTCCTTCATGGGAGCCTGTCGTGCTAGTTACCTACTTGTATTCCTGCCATGTGAGTTAATCCTTTGGTCACACCTCCCGATTCTGATGATCAGTAGTCCTTCTTTTAAAGTTCAAGCCTGTCCGCGCTGCGGTTTCGTCTACAAGTGCACCTGCGGATCCTGCGGCGCCTACGTCAAAACCCAAGCCATCAAAGTCTCACCTATTCAATGAAATGCGGTTCGATCTCCGTGTCGTTCGGTATTCCATGTTTGTGGACTTCCTTTCGCATGCACTTGTTGTTATTGCGCCTCTGCCCTCCCGCGATGCCAATAGCGTTTGGTGGTCGCAGGCCATGTTTGTTGGTGCAACATCACTTGCGTGCATTGGTGCGGGGGTGATGCCAGCCATGCAAAGCCTCGCATTGTGCACCCTGCAGGGTCGTGCGCTTGCTGATAAGGAAGTTGTTGTCCGTACAGGCGAGGCTCAGGAGCATGATAATGATGTTCAGTTGGAGCCCGGAAAGCTCTTTGGCGCTCTCGCTGTCCTGCAAGCAATCAGCCAGACTATCCTTGGAGTGAGTAATATTCTCCTAGGCCGAGATGTATTCTCATATAGGCTCTGCAGCCCATGATCTTTGGTGTCATCTACAGCAGTACCGTCGCCTCCTTCCCAAAGGCCGTTTTTGCAACGGCCAGCGTCCTGGTACTAGTATCAATCTCGTTCACTCTCCTCGTCAGGCCAGATATCAGTCTCTCCATGATGAAACGCAAGAATGTCAAAGCCAAAGGCAAAATCGTCGTTCGTCCTCATGGCGTGAAGCCAAAACTGCAGATATCAGGAGCAAGTCCGTGGTCGATCGCGGGTAAGCAAGGATCTCAGGGGTGGCGCTGCGCGAGCAGACTATGATGTTTCGAGGCTTGATGGCAGTGCTAGTGAGGCTAGCGGTTCGGGTTCGGGTTCGGGTTCGTACGTTTGAGTGTTTCTTGGTGTGCTTGTGGTGGTATATTTTGGAAGGATTAGTTAATAAATACCATAGCATTCGAATCGCTTACTGCGGCGGTGGGATATATAGTGGGATATATAGTTTAATCATATGCAGTAATTTATCACAAGTGAAGATGATACTGACGCAGCCTGTGGCGTGGTAGTTACCTTGTCCGAGTCACAGCTCGGAAACTCGGAGGGAATGATACTTGGGATGACGTTTTTATTGGAGGGCAAATCGATAAATTCTGGTATCACGGGTATCACAGTCATACAGTTTCAAGCTTCGAGGACCTAAGTAACACATGTGTAAATGATTCCTCCAGACACTCTTCATAACCACGAAGCTCTACAGTCCGTCTAGGAAGTTTTTGGTTGCTCCACCCTACCAAGATAATCGCACAAGTCCTTCACAGAAGATATTGCAGCTTCAACTGCAGCCTGAGCTACACCACTCTCCACAAAGGTTGCTTGTCTGTCGGGTCTCTGCAAATCGTCTAGAGCTTCCTGCACTTTGTTGGTAACGTCTGCTGGCTGCTCTCCCGAAAAAATATTAGACCTCGTCGCTGTTACGAGGGCTGTTATGCCATTGATGTAGTCATCATTCCCCACATTATATCGTGCGTGCATCCATGTGTTTTTGATGAGTGTCCACCACGGGTGATTCTGGGTGGGAAGTGAATCGAAGGCAATGTTATTGTTGTTGCTCACGGTATAGAGGCGTCCGATAATCACAGTAAGGTAGAATCCGACAGCCCAATCGTGCATTATAACAGTGTCAACTGCGACTAGATCAATACACCGCTGAAGATGGCAGTGACTGGTCAGACGTTGACACCACTCGACGTTCTTTGTCATGGCAAAGATGATGTGGATATATTTGAGATCTCGAGAAGCGTCGAGTCCACCGTCGTGATTTTGCATAGCGGTGGAAAGAGCACCTGAAAGCTCATCCAGGAGTTCTGCATTGATATCCTCTGGCATCGAGGAACTAGTAATAGAAGCCAGTTCATCTCGAACCTCATATATAGCCCTAAGCGCGGCATGCTGGACTCGGCAAGGTCTAGTAGCGTCCATACAACGTATAAGCGACTTGATGTAGGAAGATTTCTTAGCAGGGCTCCCCAGTCCACGCATCGCGCTGAGCGCAAGCAATGCATCACCTGTTTCATCGGCTTTGTCGTATCCTACTTCCTCCGCAAGGTAATCGACGAGCCAGTCAAATTCTTCACAGTCGGGTTTACTCCCGTCCCTGTGAGACCAGCACAGATTACCATTCCAAATCAAATTTTCATCGTCTGGAAGTGAAAGATGAAAGTCCAGTCCGTGGACAACCATTGTCCTCAGGGCGGTGCGTGCAGTGGCTTGGTGCTTCAGCTTAAGCCCGGTCGTGTCTTCTTCTGGTGACGGTGTCGTGTTGTCAAGAAGACAGTAGAAGGCATCACGGCAAGTCGTGAACGCATCGCGAATAAAACGGCTTCGGGTTGCCTGATATTCATCATGCAAAAATGGTTTGTCCACAAGTGCTGTGTTAATGTTTACTGGCTGGATGCAAAAATGGGCCAAGGCCTTGCCAAATTTCACGTATGGTTCTTCACTGTTACAACACGCCTCGAAGTTATCACGTAAACGTGCGAAGGCTGTTGAAACATCAAAGTTCGGCGACCATTGCGTGTGGGGTATCATTGCAGCTGCAGCCTCGGAAGTCTCCTGGTTCCTTGGGGTTTCTAGCATCCAGAGTATGACTTCGTTAAGATTGGAGAAACTAGGACCTTTAAGCCACCACTGTTGGAGGAAAAGAGAACCTGCAAATAAGAGAACGACGGAAACTGCAGTGAGCAGCGCGATGAGGAATGTCGAGGGTGGGCAGGGCCACGCCCAGAAGCATAGCGAGATGCTGAAGAGCATCAGCGCATTCTGGAGGAGCCCAAGGCACGCCCGCAAGCAATCGAACAGCCTCAAACGTTCTAGCTTATTCAGATTCATCTGCCTCCGCGTGCCGCTCTCTTCTAGAGATCCCCCTTCTTTCCGAGCTGCCTCAAATGAATAAAGACGTTGCTTTACCACAACTGCCACGAATGCAGTTAACAGACTAAGCGCCAGGCCAATATAAGCAAGGGTCTGCGCCATGTTGTTTGAAACAGAATATATCGCAGTTGAAGAAAGATTGCTGATGTCATTTATGGCACTGGAACCTTCAACAGTGACTTGAATCAGCTGCACCAAGAGAGCATTGGTAGTGTCTCCCGAATCAGGTTGCATTCCACCGATGAATGCACAGATGACGACTGAGAGTAGACCAGCCTGATTCGGCTGTTAGACTTGCATTGTTAAACATAGAAGAGAACGCACAAAATTCAGGATAACGCCTATATTGTCATGCGCTCGTGGGAGGAAAGCGTCGTCGTACTCATCCGCAGCTTTCTTGTAAGTCGCCCAGAACTTTGGTTTGACATCATGATTGCGATTTTCTGCATTACTAGATGATCTAAGGACACTGAGTATCTGCTCCAGTGTGTTGGACCTTGAAATAATATAGTCAGACATCAAATGTATCGTCCTAGTTGTTTAACATTTACATATTTGTAACAAGGTCAGCCTCGATGGACACGACGTGTTTCTCATTCTCAACACGAGGCTTAGCCTTGTTTGATTCCCTGTGGACCCATAAGTATGGCGATCAACTCAATCTAGCTTGCCACTTACTGGGTGGTCAGCAGATCAGTATTGACAGGTGCGAAGCTGGATTGTGATGATATGCTTTGCATATTTTACGCTGTGGTGGACCTAGAGGTGGAAGGGGGGAGAGTGTAGAAGTAGAGGCTTTCTGCGCTGCTGCCAAAACTACTAAACAACTCTGCGCTTAGAAGAAGCATGTTCTCACATATTGTAAAAACCTTACGTCTCAGATAATGAAGAGGCTCGAACTAGAAACAAGGAAGAGAAAAGGCAATCTTGGTTGGAAAGACTGAGGGAAAGGAATATTATAAATGCTGAATATTAGTGGATCGTTAAAATGAAGAAAAAAAGTGAACATGGACGGAACTTGTGATAGGCGAATATGTATGTAAGATAGGCACGTACAAAGTGACATATTACCGTGACGCGCCCCGGCACGTAAGATCGTGCGCTGGAACAGAACATGCCCAGTGTCTGATAAGTGGAGTGGCGAGGTGCCCATTTTAAATGTTGATTCTCAGCGTTTGGCGCAGGTATCATTAAACAATATCCTCGATGAGTTGTTGTCCAAACATCCCGCATGCCAATGCTAGTTCCTGCTTCAACTTTTGAACACGAAATTAGACATAGCGTGTGGGACTTACTCAATGATGTTGTTCTGCACCCATGGAAACCTGGTGTACATACTAAAGATAGTCGGCTGAGCATAACGGGCTCGCCCCAGATGGCCTTATGGCCGATCAACTCTGGACATCAGATCCCACAGAGGATAAGACACGCACCTACCCAGCGGATGTTTCGAGGGTGAGGTCCCGTCCTAGTACATAGCACTGCGGGCAAAGTCAAAAAGGTAAGGTCCTTGAGATGAGGATGAAATAGGGTGGGAATGTAATACAACATATAGATAGTGGTGGTGGGCAACGCCCGCCAGCAAAGCATGACACTTATATAAGCTATCCCACGCTATAAACACACAGAGAAGTGAACTCAGCACATTTATGAGGTGAATTGGTGACTCATGACAATGATCTCGACAACACAAACAATGACACTTAGGTGGATACTAATATGCTCCCTTGCAAATATTGCATATAACCTATATTTACTTGATCACATAATTCAGTGCTGCACATAGGATACTTGAGCATAATCTAAACTAGTTTCCACCACAATATAATGCACAATAACTGCTTTGCCATTGAGTATGCGCTCGGTTTCAAGAAAATGGACCATTTAGGGGTTTTTGGCTTATATAAGCATCATGCTTTGTTGGCAGGCATTGCCCACCACCATAGATAGGTGGCACAGTAGATGTGGCTGTAGAATTTTAAAAGGGAGAGGACTCCTCGACGGTGAAGAAATATAAAATATCAAGCTTGATACTGTCCTACTAGTTTGAGACCATTGATTTTACATTTTAAACTAGGTTGGGAGGCTTGTGATTCTTTGTTTGAACTCAAACACTGTGGATAGTAGTTCCAGTGAAATTCATCGGGTGAAATCATATGATAATGGTCTGAAATTCAGAGCATAAGGTGTTGAAATTAGGGTGTTGAAATTGCTGTTTTTTACTCTGAAATTTTACTCTGAATTTGTGCTAGAATGATGAGCAAAAATATTGAACCCTACCCTAGGACATCAATTGACCCAAAGGACTGTGATAGGTCATAATTTGCAGATGGGGAGAATTGAACCAAAGACCTTATGTTCATAGGTGCAGCAATCTAACCACTATGGTGCAGTTTGGACAGTGACTCTGGGTTCATTCAAAACAGCAGGTGATGACTGCATGTGAGTGGGACCATCTGACATCCATTGTTGATGTTGATAGTAGCATCCAGATATATTGTGACTCACTGAAATGTCTGATAAATCAAGCAGTGACTCTTCACACTCCATCAGTAAAACCCTGATAGGTTGTGTGGCACTGCACAGTGCTGTACAGTGACACAGACATCACAGGTAAGTCACCCCCTGTCTAGCCAAGTCACAGCATCATATATTACACTTTAGATGTGTCATGCTGTGCCATCCAGCACAGCCTGGGTATCACCATACAGCGCTGCACAACACTGTAGTGCTGTACAATACTGTATAGGATGTTCATGATGTGCAGTGTAATACAGTGATGTACATATGGTGTTCTGTAGTAGTATTTAATGAACCAGCTATGATGCCTTCTTGTACTAATAGACCACTACCAATAATTATTAGTAAATTCAGTCAAAGATCTCATGTGAAAGTCAATTGGTAGTTCTATTCAAAGATCCTGCAAAACATGGTGTAAATGATACTGATTCTATTAGTATTACTACTACTAATTGAGCTCAATGTCCCAGTCCAAAGTGTTGTGGCCTTCATCACTGAGCATGGCACCATGTGTATTCCTTTAAGTTTCCCAATGGTCAGTGAACTACTAGTAGTGCTGGATTAAAATAAGTACTTACAAGCCCTCTGCAGCCCAGGATTGCAACATCTGACAAAGTTTTGGACCATGATACAGGTCCTTGTTGACACGCTCATACAATGCTAAGATTGACTCATAAGTGGCCTCTGAATCCAGAATGGATGTCTGCTTGGCATAGATTTTGAGAATGTTTCAAACCTTGACAAAATGGTCAACTGAGACAACAATTAGTATAGGTACGCTCATGATGGTTGTGATGAGGATGAGAGCTTTGGGTGGGATGGTCTTCTGAAATGTGGGGAATTGCCTTGGTGATTTGGACCTGCTGTTGTAATATACCTTGTGACAAATGGTTCAGAGTGTATTGTTGGCAAAATTTGATGTGTGACCCTGTTGAGTTGTTAAGAGTTGAATGTTCAGAATGATTAAAATGTACCTCAGCATCATGATCACCACACAAGAAATTTGTCTTCTTTAATAAACTGCTCGCTTTCATTTTGATGCTTGTGATGGTGTTTCCTTGTAAAAGTGCAAGTCTGTATTCAAGTGGGATGATGACAAGTGCAACTTGTTTGATCCAGCTCCAGAAGGTTGCATCATCATTGTAAACCTGTGTCTGTATGAGTAATAAGTGATATGAGCAATAATAGTGCAGGGTACTCACCATGATGTCCATCTCTCTTTTTTTGTACTTTGGGTAGTAACCTTAATAAAAGTATCAGTGAGGGTAACAGACAGTAGAATGAGATGCATTACCTTTCTTGACTTGGCAGTTTTGGTCTTGCCAATGTACAATTTCTTCTGTAATCAATTCACTGCATACACTGGAAAGAGCATCCTCTTTTGTGGGGAATGGAACTGAAATGGCAAGATAAAGCCTGAAATTAGCCTTAGCATAGTTGGGAAGTTTCCCCCAGAGATGTGGAAAGAAACCAAGGGTAGTTGGGTTAGCAACATCCCCCTTCTTTTTGGCATTATGGTGCTTCCTGCCAGTATTGATATTGTCTTCTAAGTCTTTGTACTGATCGTCGATATCATCTGGTGAATTACCTGTGTGAGTGCATTTAGACTTTGGGTGCTGGTTTTGGATGCTATTCAGGTAGGTAGGGGACGGAGACCATGGCTGATGGTTCTTCGTATGGTGAAGTTAAAGAAGATCATAATCAGTATCAGGCTGAAAACATAAACAGCATAAACATTGAAAATATGAGTGGGTGAGTACTTACATACTATTTGGACTCAAGAACACACTAACACATTTTTAGACCTCAAAACAGCAATTACATCAAGGCCAGTATTACAAGCTCTGAGATACGATGGATCACATTTCATTATCACTTCAGACGGGTGTCTAGAAGGCTCCACAGCAGTATTATGTCACAACTCAACAAGCGAATAAACGCGAAGAGCAGAGACTAGGACTCGAACACAAAGATAATCACAGAAAAGAGCAAGTACGCCTTGAGTCGATTCAATAATGAATACACAAGAGGTTTGAACTGAAGAACTACTGACTACAATCGACTAACTATATACACTAATTGAAACTGAGACCGAAACTGAGTTCTAACTACTAGCCAATCATTACATAGAATGAGAATTGTATGATGTACCTGAGACTAATAATAGTAATGATGTCATGGAATGTTCTGGATCATGTCACGTGATGTTATCTTATCTTATCTTATCTTATCTAATCTTATCTTATCTAAAGACAATCATAGAACGTGTCCTCATCTTCTGTTATAGGAGTAACATGTGTGGTAGGCGCTAAAGGAATTGTAAGGAGAGATTTAGGGGTTTTAGGAGGCGTTTGTGACATATTATCAAAGAGACTAAAAACACAAACACCAGCAGGAAAGTGTGTAGAATGGATGCATCCATTAGGCTTTGCATTGAAACAGACATCGTCAATGGAAAGGAAGTACAAATCATATTTATTAGAATTTGCAGCACTGAAATTTGGATTAGATAAGTTCTCAAGCATCATCTGGGGTTTCCCCATCAAAATTGAAACAGATTGTAGCGCAATGAAAGACACACTACTCAATTCAAACATGAATGTAGCACATGCCAGATAGAGAGAAGAGATTTTGGCATACCACATAGTGGACATAAGACATGTACCAGGTAAGTTGAATGTAGTAGCTGATGGTCTGAGTAGGAAATGGGAAAATACACAAGCAACTCGAGGAGACAGAAGTGAATGGACCATACAAGAAGACTGGGAAGCAAGAACAGGGTTAGTCAATGATATCATGCATGTAGAACTAATCAGCACAGAAGTTGAAAATCTCCAAAATGATTCAACAAGGAACCAGTCTTTTTAGAAGTCATAGATGCAATGTACAACTTAGATCAAAACAAAAACATATGATGTCTTGTTACTTGAGGGTCTTATAGGTTGCTCAGAATATAATGACTATCACAATTGTACTTGATAAGACTACAGGTGCCAGCTGCCTCGAGTTCATGGTCAACAGATTTTCTACTTCTTGGTTGATAACATGCTGTTCGTGGGTGGTCAAAGAGTGATGAATCACCTTCTTTGTTTGGTCTCTTCTGATAGTAAGGAAGTATGTATTTTATCAGGTTACTCTGAACCTAGTAGGTAATATTAGACCTCTGCTGATGCTGGCTAGATAATACGAGTCTCCCTTCCTGTATAAGAGAGAAGTTGAACTAAAATGAATAGACAAATATGATAGACTGTTGTATAGGAGATCCCTGTAAGATAGTATACAACTAATCTGACTAGATTATACCACGTTTTTCTAAGGCAACACTAGGCCTTCACTTTCTTCTGGATCTCACACTAGGATACAGAAAGGGGAAAACACCTGTTCAAATTCTTACTAACTCTCACATGGTTTGAGAGAAGAATGGAAAAGGGAAAACTTAATTATTGTGTGAGAATGGAGTTCTTATATACATTTTGGAAACCATCCTTACTAAGCAACAAGTCATCACTGGATTGGTAAGAATATGCTTACAAACCAAGCTTTTTGGTGTGCTGAATCAGCTGCTTACTAAAGTACATGAGTAAAATATTACAAGGCACAGTAAAATCTTACAAAGCATGACAAATCATGAAAAAATCCTTACAAATCAGATTATTACCAGTCACATGACATGCTTACAAACATATCTGAGTGGCTCTCTGATGTAATCAAGTGGCTGAAAATTAGAAAGAGACTGGAAACTGATAGAAAACTACAAATACAAGTAAATAAATAAATCAGAATAGGAAACAAACTTATGATAGTGAGAAATATATCCTTGTATACTTCCCTAATCATCTCCTTCTATATTCCTTATTGTATATGTCATGGTATGGAGTTCATACCATGCATGACATCGAGAAAAGAAGAAAGTGTGACATCAAGCATCACAGTATATCATAGAAGATGGAAAGCTTTGGAAACTGCACAGAGGAATGTTGATGAGAGCTCGAGCAAGAGTTGAGTGTGTATTGAGAGAGGAAGCAAGAACACTAGCAGTGAAAACACACCTAGAAGGAGGACATTGGGGAAGAGACATGATTAAGATTGCACTGCTGGACCATATATGGAGCCCAAAGCTCAATGCATCGATCCTAGAAGCCATTAGAGCTTGTGCTAAGTGCAAAATTTTGATCCAACACATATACACTCACTATTCAAACCAATCACTAGGAGACATCCATTTGAACTTTTAGTAGGGGATTACCTGTCCCTCCCTAAAGGAAAGAATGGATACAGCACACTCAGAGTATATCTCGATACGTTCTCACAACATATCTGAGTCTTCAAGTATAGAGTAGCAGGCAGCGCAATGACAACAATCGACAGGCTTACCAATATTTTCAATGCATTTATGTTAGCGACTAGACTTAGGCGCTTTCTTACTTGGATAATCTCGCAAGGCCTGGAGTGCAGGTGCTGGTTGTGAGTCTCAGTCCAACCGCTTGGGATAAGCAGGTCAATGAGCTTAAAGCGTGGGTGCTGTCTTGCAGCCGGCAATAGCTATAGCTTAAGTCGTTGAGGACAATGACAAAGGCTTCTCGTAGATTAAAGACGCGATGACCAAAGGTCAGAGCGAAGCGAGTTAATCACAAGTATAAGCTTATTAGGCTTTAGGAGGTTATGGACTAGGTAACTGGGAAGAACCAAGTAGATTCAAGTTAGAGAATACAACTGTAGTACACAGGGTTTATATACGTAAGGAACTTGAGCACAGACCAGGCCGTAAGTGGTAGTACAGAGATAGGCAGGCAGAAAGGGGACTGAGTCAGAGACCAGTGGTAAGGTAAGGGTAATGGGGGAACTGAGTCACAGACTGAGACTATGGTAAGGGTAATGGGGACTGAGTCACCAACCAAGGATGCAGTAATGGTAAAGGGGTGACGACGTCATGAACTGATAGTAAGGTGAGGGGTTCAGGATATAATAGGATGGGTACCAGTAGAGTGGAGGGGGCATAGGGGAAATGAGCTGGGGATCCAGCGAGCAGATATAGTACAAGTGAGCAGGAAAGCGATCAGAGAAGGTATAACCAGTACAGGTAGGGCGAGAGTACGGTCAACCAGAATAGGTATTGCATGTGTATGCGCACGTAGTCCTTGGGGTATAGGTAGAAGGCGAGAGTGAGGAAGAAAATGAATAGGGGCCACACCAATAACGGATGTTCTTGTAACAATTTATGCCATTGGAAATGTTCATGGCTGATGGAGGCAAGCACTTCAACAATGATGCAGTATGAACATTCTGTGGGTCAAGAAAGTGTAAGCTGCACACAGTCGCAGCATACTCACCTTGGGTCAATGGTTTAATAGAAGGTACGAACAGGTTGTTGATACATGTACTGAAAAGATTATGCACACCTGAGATTGGAGAAGATCAGCAACAGGAGATAACATGGGACACACTTCCTAAGTCATGGCTGGACCACATTGATGATGCAGTCTATGCCCTCAATTACTGTTTATTACCTGCACTGAAATTTTCTCCAAAGGAACTCTTATTAGGGCTAGTCATCAACACACCACAGACAACAATAGAAGAAAGTATGTCAATATTGCACACATCAGAAATGCTAGCACAAATAGCATACATTGAACAGCAGAGACTATATGGATATGATGAAATTGTTTGACACACTATTAAGCAAAAGTGAGATTCAACAAGATATTACCACAGTGAGCACCAGGTGAAGTCATATTCAAAATAAGACAATTAGTTTCAAGTCTACCATAACAATTTAGATTATACATTCAAGATGGAGCAGAAACTCATACCAAAATGGTCCATTCCATGAAGAGTGCAAGCAAGAGCACTAAATTTGTATATGCTGGAAAACCTCAAAGGAATTCAATTACCAGGAGATTATAAATGTTTATACCATGGCAAGGAACAGAATTAGCAAGAGACCAAGAAATACATAAAAAGGAATTAAGAGAAAGAAATAACAAAGGGGACGAAGAAAACATCAAGGATAAAGAAAACATAGACAAAGAAGAAATAGGACAAGTTGGAGAACAAACAGAAGAAAATGAGTATGTTGCAGCAAAATCATTGAAAACAGTGTTATCATTGACTTCACCAGTCCTTTACCCACCTTGTTTTAGAAATTTTTGATGTCACATCACACAGCACCATAAATTTGTAATTCAAAAAGGTAACGACAATGCGACATTAGTTAGGAAGCCGAACAGTGTGACAGCTATGTGTGACAAACTCACTAAGATAAGACCTTCAAAAACTACCTGTGTTCAATCTATCCACTCTGTAGAAGGAACAAAAGAGACTTGTACAAATCTGTTGCAGGTGAAAATGATGTTTGAAGTATATTCTTTGTATCCTACCAGCCACTTTTTCTTTAAAAAAATCATTGATCTAATATTGCTCTGAATAGAATTCACTGAGAATGAAAAAAACAACTAATTTGTGTCATGCACAACATCGCAGACATCATGTATCCATCATATACTATAGCAATGTCCGTTGAGGCCTCATCCTCAATTACTTTCTATATGTTGATATGAAAAAATGAAGAAATCAAAAGTTTTACCTGAGGTGGGTAAAGGACTGGTCCTATACTGTATCAGACCTGAAGTTTTGATACCTACTTTTGCCTATTTACTCCGGACTTTCACATAGCTAGTTATATAGGGTTGGGCAACTAAAATTACAATCACCACTTAGTAGGAGGGAGAAATCCCCAATACTTGGTCACCCATACCTATCCCTGGAGTTACCCTGCCAATATACCAGTTTACCTGTTACCTGTTACCCAAACCTGTTACCTCTCATTTCCTTGATGATCCTTACCATCTCCAGCCATCTCCAACCCACTCCTTACATCTCCTGCATCCTCCTTCCATCTCTGCATCTCCGCACATCAGACCTGATTTCCCACCCCTCAGACTTTATGCCTTACCTTCAGACTTGTTCCCTGACCATAGGACTTTATTTTCCTTGCTTAGTACTGACTATCAAACTTATATCAGACAGTGTGCCCCTCGGGTTGAATGTTCATGCTTGCAAGTGTAACAGCTGGGCAGAGCTTCGACATATATCTGGTTAGGGGATAGTCTCTATCACTCTAACTAGAGTTGTCTTTCACACTGTTCTCATCTCCATTCTCTTCATCACCGATAGCTCTGAAAATTGATTCACAGTATTTACATGTACATTGGAGTAGTACTGTCTACTACAATTTTCACAAAAAAAAGCCACTGTAATGCGGGATGCATTCTAAAATGTGGTGGGTAAAGGACCGGTCCTATATAACAAGCCATGAGGTACTGCGGCCTGTGAGAATACATGTAAAAGTGCTGCCAACTCAATCAGTAACATGTAACAACTAGATATGCACCAGTGGGGTTAAGCAGAACTGGGCTGGACATAGGTAGGACAAGTGTGATGATCTCTGAATAGGTCTGAAGTCAGAGATGCAGAGATGGTAGGAAGGCATCGGAGATGGATAGGGATTGACATACATTGTGAATTAAGGTGTTTGCAGGTCAGCCCAAAGATATTGCCACAATGGAGAAGAAGCAGATAGTGAGTCAGAAGAAAGGGACAAGATAGAAGAGTAGAGAGTGGTGTCAAGGCTGGCACTGGTCATTTTTTTAGGGGGGTGCATGGACCAGGGGTCCCAAGGCAGAGGTCCACAGACAATAGCCCTCAGAGGTCTCCATAGCTTAGTCAGATAGCACATACACACATGCATAGCTCCCACAGTAGCACATCATCATCCATCCAAGTAGATCTCAGTGTGTAGCCTTCACCTTAGCTCACTGCTCAGGAGTATCTGCTGGTCCTTCTGAAAGTGTGTTTGATCCTGAGCTATCATCCTCTGCAAGATCATACCCATACTCAAGAGCAAGATCAAATATGTCAGCATTGTGTCTTCATATGAAGTTGTGAATGGCACACAGTGCCACTGGGATCCAGGCCTGTATGACTATGTTGTATTCAGGTGTGCATGTCAAAATGTGCCATTGCTGATTCATAACACTGAAAATGTGTTTGACAACATTGCACAGTGCAGCATGCTGCAAATTGAACAATTCTTTTGGGTCTTGTGGCCTAAAAATCAATTAATAGACAGAAGATTCAGAACAAAATGAATTTATCCCAAGTCTACCCATCACAACTGCAAGGAATGATAGTACCACATAATTATTATAATTTGTGGCAAGGGATTAACCTGAACACATTATAATTGTGAGGAACGACTATACGGCATAAATATTATGAATTTTGGTGAGAGGTTGACCTGGAGACATTGCAATTGTGAGCAATGACTATACCACATCTGTATTATGAAGACATTGTAAATTTTGGCAAGGGATTTACATACCTAGACACATCACAACTGTGAGTAATGATCTTACTGTGTATACATTGCAAGGGTACTGTAACTCTTGATTGCTGACTGGTTGCTGTTCTAAACAGCCATCACAAGATCTAGCTCAGACAATGGATGACCACCATGCCAGAGAGATGTGGAACCTCTTTCCTACCCAGTATCATAATTGCGATACTTACATATCCTCATCAACATTAGAGTTTTCTTGCAATTTATTGTCCCCCAATGGCAATATGCTGAGGCTTATGTATGACTCTGTCTTTAGATATAATCTGCACATATTTGATATGGTTTTGCCACAAATATCTATCCAAAACATATCCTGCCTGATTCCATGATATATGCATAATTTATAGTGATGTGCATGGCCCAGCTTCAAGCTGTGAGCCAGGCCAAGCCAAGCCAGGCCAAACTCACAGCTTGACAATGGCTTTGGCCCAGCTTGAGATGTTTGAAAGCCCAGGCTGTGGCTTTACCACTTAGTCATTGTTCCATGGGCTTGTCACTGACCTTTGATCTTCTAGATTTATTCTTGTATCCATTGTTATCCTTTTAGGCTTTGACGACAATGATAACATGATATATGTCTGAATGATCAGTGAGTCGCCCTATGTGATGCTTCTAAGGCTTGATTATACTCACTTTAGTGTTAGTGGCATTGCAAATGTATCTGACATTGCTGTTTTCAGTAGTTTCTATGCGAGCTCTCATATGTTGCTACCTTGATGGATCAATGATGGTGATGTTGGTAGTTCATGTCAGGTAAAATCATTCACAACTATGCTAGTACATCTCCTCATTTACTCAAAACTATGTAGCATTCCTATCCATTGCAGACAAACGCTATTAATGATTTCCAGGCTGCAGAGGCTGTGAAGCAGACCACACAGACCACACAGACCCCTGCACCCATACCTAGCAAAAGCAAATGGGTATGAAGTGATAACAACTTTGACAATGATGAATTTGGTGATAATGAGCATGAAATTGCATGGACAAATCCAAAATGTGAGTCCTCAGTCTATGTACTACCAATGTAAGAGCTAGTTCAGAAACCAATGTGAAGTCATGTTGAATCAATTTGCAGTCAGCAGGCATGGTTGGCATGGCACACCCTGAGGGGCTGACCTTGAACCTTGCTTGTATCATACTATGACCATGGGGTCTCATTATCACATCGATAATCGCAAGGGTGTCCACCTTGCCCATCACAGACATCTCTTAACCAGTATCATATCTCTAACAGCTCTTGCTGCACAATACACCACTGTTCTCATGGCTCAAGAAAAAGAAAAGGCATTCTGGACTGAACCTGAAGTGACTGTGCTAGTTGACTACCTTTATGAGCATCAGTCAGAGTGTGCAGAAGGAGGCAACTTCAAGATGTCAACATTCAATGGTGCAGCAAAGGCTATTGCACCCAAGAGATTACAAGGCCCACAGAAGACTGGCAAAATGTGCCAGACAAAATGGACATCAGTACATTGCATTATGTTATCAATCATTGATATCAGCTAATGAATGTTTAGTTGAAACACATCTACTATGCTATCGACAAGTATTGTAAACAGTCCAGAATTAATCAGTGGCACCCTGAGTATGGTGCAAACATCCAGGAGGGAGCAGCAGCAGCCGTGTTTGACACGTATGTCCAGCAAAAGGTATGTCATTACATGTCCTACTAATGACATGCTATTGTACTAATAATGCGGTATTTTCAGTCCAATTCTGCAATGTGCACTTTCCAAAACTCTGGATGGATATACCTCGAATGGATGCAAGATATTTTGCCTGCTGGTGGCGCATGAGGGGCAGCAGCTTTCCGAGCCACTGATGTTCCAGTGCCTCCCACCAACTATGAGGCTGACTTGGATGCCACAGGGGCTCACCCTCCTGCATCTACTAGCTCCATGAGCACTGTCGCTGGCACAAGCAATGAGGCCAGTATATCTAGCGCCAATGTCGCGCCTTCTATCACTGGCACATGTGATGACATCATCATGTCTTCAGCTTCTCCCGCACCTACTAGGCCCTGCCCACTGCCCATGCCTTCCACATCTGCTACTCCCTCTTAGCCGACTCTCTCTACAACGTCCAGTGCTGCAAAGCATTCACGCGATGCCACATCCATGTTCTATGATGATGCAACCATATTTACATCTACAGCACCTTCATCAACATCTGAACAGGTGCAGTAATTTCAGGCTCCAGCATTGAAGAAACAGAAGTCACGTGCCAGCCAGTCACATGCTGGGACCCAGTCATGCACTGGTAGCAGTCAATCTGCAATGATGACCAGTGCTGCAAGAGCAGCTAAGATCATGCCAGCTGCAGCTGTCATGGGCATGCAAGGGTCCATTAATCGACTCACTGATGTGATTGAGAAGGGTATGATTACTGATGCAGAAAGGGTGGAGAAACAGAGACATGCTGCCTTGCAGATCTTGAACAATGAAGACACAGACTATCTGATGCAGGAGAGGGTCGTTGTCATGCATATGTTTGCAGACGACCCTGCTGTTGTTGACATTTACCTGGAAACCCAGGACAAAGACACACGACACACATTCATCCAGCACATGATCCAGTATAGGTTTCAGCAGATCCCGCAAGCACTGCAAATGCCATACACCCATCTGCAGATTGGACAATAGTACTTGTACTTGTGCTGCTAACGTCTCAATCATGCAGTGTTTCTGTTACAATCATCTCATGTATCGCATTCTGTTAGTTTAGACACTCAAAAACATGTATCATGACGTCATTTTTCAATAAAAACATTGTTTGGACTATCATGCAGGATGCCTGAGTCAATATGTTTCATTGTACTATGCACTCTTCCATTTCCTTGTACTCCTTCACCCTCGTTCTCTTACCCTCTATCGCTGCCACATATTCCAATCTTCTAAACCCACCAGCTTCCTTTCCTTATGCCCATCTGTATATATTTTTGGAAGATAACTCTTCATTTAGTAGTTTAAAACTATATTACATGCTCAGTAATTCATTCTCGTCCAATGTGTCAAAGTCAAAGTCTGATACCTCTGAGTCTGAACCTGAGTCCAACAAACACCTCTCATGCAAGATCCCCTGATACTGATCCCACATTTCTTGTGCAATGTGCTCATGCATTGCACAACCGCTACCATTATCAATATCTTCATCATCAGCTTGTCCCTGATAATCAGGGTTCTCATCACCACAGAGCATCATTTCACTGCTTGACTCAGAAGGCACTGTATCCTCACTAGGATCATGTAGACGCATAAAATTATGGATTGTGCACAGCACAGCAGGTATTCGTGCTTGAATATCGAGGGAGTACTCTGGCGCCAACAGGAGGATACAAAATCGGTGTTTTAAGACACCAAAGATGCGCTCCACTATGTTTCGTGCAGATGCATGATGTATATTGAAGAGCTCTTCTTTATTGGCTGGCCTGTGATGAAGATATAAGTTAGAAAAACAAATGAGTTGAAAAACATACCTGGTATTTGCGCAGCCCCACTCAGCAAGGTGGTAACAGACACCACGGTATGGGACAAGAAGCTCAGTGCAAAGTGGGAATCCTGCATCCGCTAAGTAATACTTCTGATGCAGAATATGGAAGTCATGGACACACACATCCTCGTAAATACGAGAATCGTTAGCTGAACCTTCCCACCCAGTCAAAGAATAAACAAATTTGAGGTCAAAATCGCGAGTGAATAAGCAATTTTGTGAAATGAAACCTTTGCAATTGCGATATACAGTGTGTTGAAAGGCAGGGGGTGAAGCATGGATGTGACTTCCATTGAGTGCACCAACAGCATCCTGAAAAAATGGCCAATATCTGGGGTCGTTTTTGAGTTTATTTGACACCGAAGTTCCAACTGGCAACTGGATATAGGTAGTGTAGAATGGCGGCAATGAGAATATGTGTAGAATTCTTTTAAAATAACTAGGAAATATGAGATATATTGTATAGATTGAAAAATTGCAGCACTCACCATGAAATTGTATTATTTGATCTTTGAAACCGCTCTCCCACATGCCTGGTAGTCAGGCCCGTGATGCTAGTATAGAGAAATATAGTGACTTGTTCTTCCAAGGAGACAAATTTGGAGTCAGTGTAGCCAAAGTTGCGGAGCTCGGATATGAGCACTTCAAAGGCATGTGCATGCATACCCAGTTCGCATTGAATGCATTCTGGATGACCGGTAAGAAGCTCCATAACCCAGCCTTCACCTGAGAGAATAGATGTATGGTATGGCTCTGGGTCTTTGGAGTAGGCGGATTGTAGTACAGATCCTGTAGCGCATATCAGGATGCTGATTAGAATTCTAGCATAGTGCAGGAGGCATTGAAGGCACTAAGTGACTGCTGCTCATGCAATCACTCTCTTGATGTGGGATCAACAATGCTGCTGGTGAGGCAGAATGTTGGGTCTTGCTGCACCTAGGCTGCTATGCCTGAGACAGACACGTTTGACCCTAAAGGGGACTGCTACTGCACACAGAACCAGATATATGAGAGACCCTTGTAGTCTGAAGGATGCGCAAAGGTACGAGAAGAAACGTGAAAGAAATGCAAAGAAATGCAAAGAAATGCAAAGAAATGCAAAGAAACATGAAGAAACACGAAGAAACGCGATGAGAATGCGAAGTGCGGGAAAGTCGCACTAAGGTAAGCGAGGCGTGGGAAGGCACGCGCGTTGTCGTGGGAAAGCACGGATGGAACGCGGAGAGTAAGGAGTGATATAGAGGGGTGGATAGATAACGGATCGACGGATATGCAAAGCAAGTGCAATGCAAAGCAAGTGAAAAGCGAGGTCTGATTAATCTAGTCTAATCCGATAACAATAACCATAAGCAACACAAAGTGCGCCCTAATGGTGACTACTACTTCAGAGTAAAACCTGATAGTGAGGGAAGTACAGTAAAGGGGAGTAATGGGGAAGAGTAGTAGTGCGATCATCAAACTTTATACTAGGCAAAATCGCATCAGACACAGAAGGGATAGGAAGAAAATGCGCTGATAGTACATAATAACATGTAATAATGCTGCAATGCTTGTTACAACCATGAGGCAAGGAATATGATGTACCAATGAGGTGGTCGGACATGGATAGGCGCTCCCAGATAATAGGCGATGAAATGCAAAAATGCGCAATGAAACGTGAAAATGCGCAAGAACACGCGCTAAGCGCGAGCGCAGGAAAGCATCGTGCCTATGGCGCGTTATACAGGAACGTGTCGCATGATATACCAATGGAAGTGCAAGTCATTACACGAATGATAAACAGACTGCTTGCGTGACGCGCCCATAGAAATATGAGTCCCTACAGTGTTGTTGGATCTCTGGACAGGTCATTGGACTAGTAGATGCTCTTACAAGAGGGAGATCGATAAGATATTGTATAGGCTATACTACTACATCAAAATTCAGACACAGCTGTTTGGGGTGTGCCGTGCTGACCATGCCTGCCGACTGCAAATTGATTCAACATGACTTCACATTGGTTTCCGAACTAGCTCTAAGATATTTTACTCAGATGGAGGCAACAGCCAAATGAGTCCATTGACAAAAGGCCCCTGCAATAGATCATGATGCTGAACTTGATGATGATGGAATTCTTGCTGACATTGATGTGCAACCTGTCACTGATTCTGGTCCCTTGTGTGAAGACAAGACTTGTGACATCAATCAATTTTTTGGTAACCCATTTGAGCATGCTGGCACCAATGGATTGGTCAAAAAACACTGCAAATGCAAGGTCTGCCTGTGAGTTTCTTTGAAATCATTTAATTCTGTACAGTCTTAACAGTTCATACTACACTACTAGGGGTCAGTGTATTATCATGAATGAGACAACCACACTGTGCTGACATGCAGAAGCCAAATTTGCAGTAAGTCTTAAGTATTGTGGCCGCTTGCAGCAATCCTGATCATGTACATCTGTAGGGAAGATATCAGAAATGGGCCAAGGACAATGCCTTTGCCTTTAAATTGCCTAGCAATGTCAAGAAAGAGAAAGCCACCCAAGCCCAGCAAACCATCAATACACACCTGACAGAGTGAAAGCTTTTAGATCATGTAATTCCCTACAGTGATAAGCTTTTTAAGAAAGCAGCTGTTGAGTGGCTCATTACAACAGATCAGGTCAGTCTTGTAGTAACTACTGTGTTGTGCTACATCCTAATGACATAATGGCAGCCTATACAGGCCCTTGAACATCTGAAGTTCAAGGAGATGATTGATGTGGCCTCCCACACCACACAAGGTGTCAAAATCCCAGGTCATAAAGCTACACGTACTGAGATCATGTGCATGTTCAAGAATCACTTAACCCAGCTGAAAGCAAAACTGAATGTACATATCATTAGGCCTTTCAACATTCTCATTTTCTGATATATGTTACAGAGTGACTCTGTCAGCAGAGCTGTCAACATAACATGTGATGCATGGCAGGCTGAAAATGTAAATGGGTACTTTGCCATCACTGGCCACTGGATTGAAGAAACCCATCCAATGCAGTGGGAGTGTGAAAGTGCACTGCTCAGTTTTATGCAGCTGAATAATGCGCACAATGGCAAGCACTTAGGTGGTGCTTTATTCAAGATACTGGATCGTGTTGGCATTGCTTATAAGGTCCGTGTTTTTGACTTCCTAAGTGCTATTGTACTCAGTATATATTAGCCAGCTTGGGCACGTCACATGTGACAATGCAAGCAACAATAGCACTATGCTAGAAGAGTTCTCACACAGCTGTATGAGGTGAAGTACAAGAAAGAATACCCATGGCCATCACACAAGATAAAGTAAGTCTCTTTATACAATTTCAATGGTGGTATTTCTGACTGTTTTGATAGTTGTCTAGCACATGTCATTAATCTAGGAACACAGGCCCTCCTGCATACATACACCAAAGCACCTCATTATAATCCTCATGATCCACATGCACATGAACCAGACACATCCTGGCCAAATAATCAGGAAGAGGTTGGCCTCATCCACAGTATTTACATCAAGGTAAGTCAGTCACAATCCCAACCCTGACATTGTCAATGAGGTTTCACTTTAAGGAACATTCATTGGCAAAGTGGAAAGAACTTTACAGGACCATTCAGACCAAGGCCAGTTTGTCTGCACCAACCCAGCTGCTACTTGACATGAAAGTGTGCTGGTCTTCAACGTATGTCATGCTCAATCATGCAGAACACAACAAGGCAGTACATATCTTTTCATTATTTTATCATTTTTGTGTTCTTACTTTCACATCATAGCATGTTGACACTTTCATCTACAAGATGGGCTGCCAGGAATGTAATCTAATGAAGCACGCCAAAATCAATTTTTTGCAGTTGTCACCTGCAGAATGGATACAAGCTGGTCGATTTGCAGACCTTATCTGGGTGCATTCAGTTAAAACTGGTTCATTATTGTCTACCTACTAACCTAATTCTCTAGTACACTGATGTCACTCAGCAAGCCTTCTCATTGGATCATGGATTGACTCTCCATCTTGCAATTCCAGCACCAGAGACCCTTCACAGATCATGGATATCACAAGCAGAAAGACCCAAATATATTCAATTTGCTGATGTGCTTCAGGCAGCAGCAAACAAGTTAGATGTTTACTACAAGAGGACAACAGATACCCCAGCCTATATAATTACCATGTGTTTGTCATTCTCTGTTTTTGTTGGCTTGCTCTGATATTTTTGTATAGTACTGGATCCAACAGCAAAAATGGCATACTTCAAAAAGCATTGGCCATCAAGTTTGCTCAATGATGTCCTTGCATGTGCAGAGAAAGTGGTATGTCATTCACTGTATACTAATTACTTTCTTAGCCTAACAATCCTGAAGTTCAAGGCACACTATTCTGAGTTGAATTGAAATATTTCATCACCTCCACTTACAACTAGCAAAAGCAAGGTCAGTGGCCTCAAGAAGCTTATCCAACAAGTTCAAAGCAATTCTGAAGACAACAGCAAGGCAGATATAGGCAGATCTACTGCTGACCCATTGAAACCATGGAGGGTCAAGTTTTGGGGGTATATCAAGACTATCAAGGCAGCTCTACCAGCCAGGATGAGCACCATACAATGGTGGGGGGTAAGTAGCTTTGATTGGATTAAATGACAATCACTGATGGTCATTGTTATTTAGATTAATGCTGAGTGATATCCAGTCTGGTCTTTGCTTGCCAGGGACTATTTGTCAATCATGGCTTTGTTGGTCTTGAGCAAATGAGCATTCTTGTAAGGAGGCATTACAATCAGTAAGCAGCATAATCGACTTAAAGGTGATGTTATCGAAGCATTACAATGCATGAAATGCCTTCTATGTCACAACCTTCTATTCCACGAGGCTGGTCCATCATCTCTTACAGAGGTTGAAGCTGATGACTCTGAAAACAATGCAGAGCCTGGTGAGGTTGGAGATGATGACAAGGAGGGTTGGGATGCACTGATCTTAGATGATAAGGATGATGAATCGATGGATGAGACCTAGTAGACAGTTTAATATATTGAATATTGATCTATTTGACTTCCAAAGCCATGACTGGGCCCAAGATGAGCTGTGGCTTTGGCCTGGCTTTGGCTCACAGCTCAGCCTGGCATTTTTGAAAGCCCAAGCTGCCCTAGGCCAAGCTGGGCCAGCACATCACTATGCAGCAGCATAAAATTGCCAGCATGGTGGGATTAGCAACAGCCATACATAACCACACATCTCTCATCAGCCACAATTATGCATTACCCTGCCATGAACAGGTGGTAGTATCTACAGGCTAATGTCACACCTGCCCAAGGATGAAGAAAGTACTAGCAGGAATGTCCCAGGGGAATCATTTCAGGCATGGAAAGTGGCCCATTAGGCTCAATCAACTCAGAGTGGCTAGCACTCTGAAGTAATTAGCTGTTATTTAATCCCATTATTTTATGGTTGATTCATATCTGAACACACCAGTTATAACCTATTCAGTAATAACCTGGGCTAATAACAACACTGCTTTGTACAATTAATTTGTACATCGTGAACATGGCCAAAGTTTGGTCACCTGCTACTCGAACCACCATACCCCGTACTAGTCCTCATTGCACCTAAATTAGACGATCCTTCTCCTCTATCCTGGCTATCATACCCAGGTACAAGTCTGCTCCTCGAGATACTACCCGGCAAGCGCCTCTCCCGCTCCCAGTCATACTCCCGAGACTCCGACGGACGATTCAAAATATGATTTCCCAGCGCCCCCAGCGCAGCGCCAGTCCAGAATCCTGGCTGCCACTGCGATCCGCTACCCGAACCGGCATCTTTGGTGTATGGTGGGGGTGGGCTAGTGTAATAAGAGCCCGAGAACCCTCCTGGTCCTGACCGGCCTTGCCTATCGCCAGGATATGAGGGAGGGCTGGCGTAGTTGGCGTCTGACGCGTTGCGACGCAAGCAAGGTTGAATAAAGCTGTAGATTATCATGCCTAGGACTACAATCCATACGAACATGAAGAAGATACCGGAATAATCGAGCTCTGAGTAAGTAGTGAATAAGTAAGCGTTGGTAGACGAGCATGCTCGAGACTTACTGCTGAACCACTGGTCGGGTGTAGAAGTGAGACCAGCTTGAGTCAGAGTCAGCGTGGAGGGCGTCTGGGAGTTGAACGAGGTTGTATTCAAGGGAACAGGATCCTGTGTGATCATTATGAGGCTTCGTGTTTCAATCACCCGACGTGGATCAGAATCAGACCTTTCATGACGTATGGATCACCAGGACCATTCCATCCCTCACAAGAGACCTCGACTCGCCCGAAACGTAAAGAGGACGGTAGGTCTGCCTCACACTGTAAATATTGTGTTAAACCCGCTATATAACTTCGATAGAGCTTACTGGAGTCTGGTAGTCCCTCAAACTGTCACTATTAAACTGTGAAAACTCACCTTCCAATCAACATCCGTACCCGACCCTCCAATATTAGTGCAGCGCACGACATCTGGCTGATACAACCCGCACGCTTTCCCGAGGCATACCAACTGAGCAATAGGACTGGTACGTCGCGCTGCTGTAAGCGCGTTTTTGTAGAATGTAAGACCAGGGATGCTCTCCAAAGCGATGCGGGACATAAGTTATGGTTGGGTGAGCCCTGTCTGCTCAAAATACAAGCACGAGTTTTAAAGCCTTGAGGGGCACATACACGACGTGGAGTGAAACGTGTTGTGATATGAACCGCCAGTTCGATCGTCGGTGGCTGTTCGGCTTAACCATTCTAATTTAAACACATAGTTCAGTTATCCCCTACAGTCACTGGCCACGTCTGACTTGGCTCCATCATCCACCGGTCTATGTTAATCAACTCAAGGCCTGATAAATTGCATGTTTAACTGGATCTCGTTGGCTTCCAAGGTTTTATTGCCCCTTATAGTTCTTTACTTGTCGTCCTTCATGTTTTCGTCAAAAAAATGGAGTCCCAAGGGGTTGGTGAGCCAAGAGGTTTTCTTCGATTATTTACTGATTCAAATGCATGACTCCAGCACGTATATATCACAGGTGGTAGCCAAGGTCTCGGACTTGCACTCGCCAAACTGGTCGCGCGGAAAGGTGCCCACGTTTCTATAGTAGCAAGAACCCAAAGCAAACTCGATGATGCTTTAAAAGAACTCGAGGTTCGTGCCTGTGATCAAAACCTCCGTTCATTCTGAATGTCATGTACAGGCCAATCGTCAAAGCCCAGACCAAGTATTCAAAGCCTTTTCCTTCTCCCTCGACACTGCAGAAGAGTCTGCCGCCGCTCTCCAAGCTGCTAGTGATGCCCATGGCGGCCAAGTTCCAGATGCCGTTTTCGCATGCGCAGGTGCTGCAAAACCGATGTACCTCATCGAAATGCAGCCAGAGGACCTTTCACGCGGAATGGCGAATGGGTACTGGATACAGGCGTGGACTGCATTCGTGAGTCAACTGTTCAACTCTGTTTCAGATCACGGACAAGAACATGACATTAGCTTATGAACAGGCTGCTGCTAAACAAATGGTGCGCGAGAATAAGAAGGGGAAGATCGTACTGGTATCTTCGACGCTTGGATACATGTCCTTCATTGGATATTCTTCATATTCGCCTGCAAAGTATGCTCTGCGCGGTAAGTAATGGCTACTCGCGGTTTTTTTTGGTAATGCTGATGATACGGTTTGGTAGGACTGGCTGATTCGTTGCATTCAGAATTGATGCTTTATGGCATCGATACTCACATCTTCTTCCCTCCGACAATGTATACCCCTGGCTTTGAAGAAGAAAACAAGACGAAGCCGGCTATTACTAGAGCGATTGAGTCGACGGATGAAGGTCTGACAGCGGACCAAGCTGCTGCTGGATTGCTCGCAGGTACATCTCGTGAGACCACAACCGCAACTTCAACCCTAACTTTTGATTTGTCTAGGTGTCGAGAAAGGTCACGCACACATCACTGCTGATCTCATCACAAGTTTGTTCCGAGCTTCGACACGTGGCTGTGCGCCTAGGAGCAATGCTGCTCTCGATTTTGTGCTCGATTTGGTTGCTCTGGTATGTTTGCGTCTTATGCATACTCGGGCACCTTGTTGATAATTGACTGTAGGCTGCGATACCGATTTGGAGACGTTCTGTTGACAAGCAGGTGCTTGCGCATCGCGCTGAACATAGGGAGTACTTGAGAAGTAAGAAATTGGTCGATTGAGGCTAGAGTGTTGAGTTTGTGGATAGATAGTAGCTTTACAGTCTGTGTTGTGATCGTCTGCGGACAGTCATTCCTATTCACCACCTTAGTTTACCTCATACATACATTCTTCTGTGAGTTCTCACTTTTGAACTTCAGTATATAAGCGATCATATATAAGGTGCAGTCACGTGTCTCATTCTTATAAGATGACTACCACCAGGTTTGGCCAAGAACTTTGTAGCTAGACACTATAGCTCTGACACAGATCCATTCCAGTGCCAAGCTCCTGAAGCTCGCGCTTCCGCTCATCAAAACCCATGGATTCACCCGAGAAGCGCTATCCTTGTCGGTGCTATCCCTACCCACACCACTAGGTCGTCCTCTCCCAGACGCAAGCGTGACTGCACTGTTTGGCCCAGGAGACGATGCGCGTAGGACGCTCGTACATGCGTGGCTTGATGATGCAAGGCATCAGATGAAGGAAGAGGCGGTGGAGAAGATAGAAATGGGAGATGTGTTGAAGGCGAGGCTGAAGAGCAACGAGCCGGTGCTGGAGCATCTTCCAGAGGTAATTGATATTTTATTTGGTGGTGAACCGATATTGAAGTTGATATTCGTTCCTTGCCGTTGTGCAAATAACTTCTGCTTGATGCTTCAGGCGTTCGCTCTCCTCGCTTCCTCCTCCTCATTACCTCTACCTCTACTTCCGGTGGACCCTGCTCCAATAATAAAACACGCTATTCAAGTCTCTAACCAGGCGTGCTGGATTGCTCATAGTGACGCGCGAGAGGTATGACGCGTTTTTCTTCGTGTATTTAACTAATCTAACTGTACCAGTCAATCAATCCCACTATTTCCTCACCAGTTATCATTGGTACACCCGCCGAGCATCCATCTCTGCCAGTCTACCTCGCCGCGAACTTCACCAACTGACTTCCCCTAAAACAGCACCAGTATTCTTGGATTCGCTCCTCGAGAATGCTGAGCATGCGGGAAAGGCTTTGGATGAGACGGCTTTGTTTGCGAGTTATGTTTGGAAGAGCTGGAGGGGGATCGTGAGGAGTTCTGGGGTGCTGGTTTGATTCTGAGGTGTGTGGTTTTAGAGCGTCGCTCATACTCTCGCCTGTAAAATTTATATTACATGATCAATACGATATAGTGCGTTCCTACACCTATCATATCCCTTTTTAAACGTCACTCATCATAACAGTATCTTTTAAATATCAACTGCCTGATGAGATCTTGCATCAATTTCCAGGGTTTCTAACCGATTTCAGTACGTTGACCGGTTGAGTTAGAGGTAACCAATGTTACCTATCAATCCAGAGAACTTGGGAGGAGGGGATTCGAATCAGGAGCATGCCGTATGCGTTTGGCGGTCCGAACGAGTCGGAGAGGTGAATTTTCTTTTAGTATTTGACATTCATGGCGGCGGCCACTTATTGATCATCGAGGACGATACGCCAAGTCCAACGGGATACCGCCCTGTTTGGATACGTTACTATGCTCCCCTGACTAGGCCAGCGAGGCGGAGACGTGCATGTGCACGTTGATAATATGGCTTTGGCCTTCCTGTGCCACCCAAGTTTCATATATATATTCCAGCCCGTAAAATTCGAAGAAAAACAAGTCAAGCGGCTGTAAGCTGCTTCCGAATCTTCCAAACTTGTCTTCTTTAACTGCTCTCTCATTGCTGTTTTGAACTAGCATCACCACGGAGCCTTTATTCTTAAGCGGTGCTACAGGATGACATAGTCGATTGGAAAGAAGCGTTGTGCTACAATCACTTCTACTCGGCTGTGGGCTTCCTGGTAAGGGATGGTGTCCTCTGAGTTGTGGTGTCGTACTCACTGTGAAAATTGATGGCGTTGCCGTCGCATCAACTGCGCCATGCATTGAATGGAATACATTTTGCCAAGTACAAAACAAACGGACACAAGTCGCGTTTACCACTAGTTTTCGATCTTCCAAAATCCGGTAATCAAACATCCCGGTCCCGCGCGACGGCTTGGCAGATTCACCAACCACAATTAAGCTAGTTCAAAAATCAAGCAAAGCAGGAACACCGTATGCTGTTCATTTCCTTTCATCTCCGCAGTGTCATAGCCTGAATGACTGGATGACTATATATCTAGCACGCACGAGCGTAAGGCATCACTGTACGTCCACCAAGTTTGCCCTTTCACACCCATCCTCGAATACTAATTCTACTAGTAGTATGACTCTAGTCTCAGATAATTCTAATTGGTGGCCGCTCGTCAATTCGAATCGTATTGGCAACTATTTTTCTGGTTCGTGTAGAGTCATGGAAATGTCTTGATCTAACCTTTCGCAGTTGCCTCCTCTGTTGGAGTAATTTATGATTGGTGTGAGTAGCATAGTATAAAATAGTTGCCGGAATACTCATGGTTTCTGCAGCACTTACGTTCGGACGAGAGGTAGGTTGATACCATTTCCGGAGCAACCACCTCGCTAAGGTTTGGTTGATAGGTTGAGTTAGTCTGGGTGAGCAATGTTGCACTTCAGAAGAAGAGCTATTAAATCGCTGCAGAGGTCACGGTGGTCCCTCATGACCTATCTGTACTTTGGTGTATGTAGCTCGTATGTCAAAGCGGGGTTGGCAAGCAAGGCTGATTTAGAAAAAAATTAGGCGCGCTACTTTGGAATAATACATGCTGTGTAGGTTTGAAATGCCAAGTAATTGATGTACTAATCGGTCATCTCTCACAATAAGCATCAGTATACTGGGTGTGTCTTTTCATACGCGCTCCATTCGTTTCTTCTGATCAGTGACATATAGTATCTGTTCCGTCAATCTCAACAAATGCAGTGAGTGTTCTGCATCGATGTCTCCATTCCCATCTAATCAGCTGCGCTCCCATGTAGGGGTGAGTCAGATTCTTGACAAGCTTGTTGGCTCAAATAATGACTGTCGCAGCTGTGAGTTTATTTGGAGTGTGAGCCTTCGGCGCTGGTCGCTAAATAGAAATGTCAGGTCGTATTATGTTGGTCACATTAAACTGGATGCATGGGGTCATAACTGCAATACTGGGCGGTGAGTTACACAGCTGTAATGCCTCAACTTGACTGAAAATGATGCAAGTCATCATGATCACTCGGTTACATGCCATGTATCAACGATCAGGAAAAGCACTGACACTTCTTGTTATCATCTTTCTGGCTATCAACATCGCTGACGGAGTGATTGCCGCAATAACAACAAAGTATATTTCGGGGGGTGAGCTTAATTTTTGTTGAAAGACTTCATTACATTGACGGGTACCAGAGATACTCATCTTCCCGGGCATCTCTCTGTGCTACGTCGACGTCGAGGGAGATGTCTTACTCTGGTCTATCATTTGGGTGCTCACCACTGCATGGGAGGTCCTAGCATTGAGTATCGCAGTCTGGATTGCTGTGAAACACTTTCGTGAACTGCGACGATATTCGGCTGGAGGGATTCTCGGGGACTGTTTTGCGGTGCTAATTAAGACCCACGTGGCTTATTTTGCGAGGTGAGCTCATAGTGTGAATGTGGTTCTCTTTTTCACTGAAGTTCTGCACGTACTAGCTTTGTTGTTGTTTCTTGCTTCACCCTCGGTTATTTGTCTCCGACACTCTCAGTGGTATGCCAATTTGTCACTGACCTGTGCATGGAACCGCAGTTCATTGTTTCTACAGAACAAATTGTCCATAGGAACTCAGATTTATCTTGGCGTTCGTCGAATTTTCTTACTCGTACAGATGTTTGTGCTGGGACCCCGCCTGATCCTTAGCGTTCGTGCTAGACTCCAGGTCGACCCCTATACGGGAACCGGCGTGACTTCAGTTGCTTTCCAGGAGGGCGTACATGTGTCATCTGCCAGTTCTGTGTATACTCAATGTGATTAGCGTGTCTCGGCTATTCTGCATGAGGCAAGAAATGATGATCGAAATGTCCTTGTAATACTCAATTTATGTTGGCATACTTTTTTTGGTGCACCGAAGTAGAGTAATATTAGGTGCGGAAAATAATACATGTCAAGTATCGGAAAGCAATAAGAAAGCTACACTGCCCGTGCGCCCATTCGTGCCCTATCGAAATCCTATGCAGGGCAGCCGGCGCATATGCCTCCAGAACAGCCCCAACAACTTGCCACGCCCACTCCATATGTCTTCAGCACCAACGAAATCACGCTGATTACTCCTTCACCCAACACAAAACCACTTGCAATCACAATTAACCTGATATCTGCGCCTCCAGATTTCGCAACGCGTTTGTGATACATATATTCGATGATCCCGCCGATCAAACGTGCCAAAGAAAAAGAAGGCGTGTTGAGAAAACCAATGGCGAATGCAATGCCGGAAGGGATCCACTTTGTATAGGGGTGGTTGTATTGTGCAGCCATGACTTTGACACCTGCAATGACACCGAAAATGATCGCAAACAGCACCATATAGGAGGCGCTATTTTGAGGAAGTTGCCCGTCACCTGTCAAAAGAAAGCAACACATGAGCGACACGAACCAGCCAGCGGCGATGAAATCTCACGGAGAAGGCGAGCCAGGCTGAGCCAGACGTACGCAGTGGGCGCAGGAAAAGAAGGCCCGGGTATCGTATATGCTCGTTGATATAGGGTATAGGCAGTTGCCGAAACGATGATTGATAATGACGATCCGATAAGTTGGCCATAGAATTGGGCTCTTGGGAAGCACGTATCAGATGACCAGTCTTAAGGTCCTGCATAAGGTCTCCAGCTCTGGAGTTGCTCTTCAGCATATATCTAGCTGAATAGTGAAGGAGAGTCGTACTGTTGAGCGCCAGCTTCTGCAACACCTCCGGCAATGATATTGGCAACCACATTGCCAGGTTGTATCCAAGCAAAAAGGAGTTGCGAGATCTTCCCCAGTCCGCTCACAGGATTCAAATCAGTTTCTCCCAGAGCCCGCACACTAATGGAGTGATCAGTTGGAGAAATACTATCGGGTCGCAAAACATACCCCAGGATACTGAGTAATCCACCCATCATGAAACCGATCAGGGTTGCCCATGGTTTGATACCGTCATTTCCAAATACCATCCAAACCAAAATTGTCCCAAAACATATACTACCTATAAGACCGTAAATGACCCACTTCGTTGGGACAAGTCGGTCAGCAGTTTCTACTTCAAGATCTTCATGCGTTTCTGCATCGTCGCCAGGCTTCGTTGGTCTATACCATGCCACTAATTTGGTGCAATATTCATAGACAACAGGAAGGAGAGATACAAGCGAGTCGGCACACATAATGGCCAGAGATATCCAGAGGATCCAGCCGCGCGCGCCTGTAGACATGTCCCCGACTGGACCAGAAGCCCACCCAGAGTGTTTCGACATGGGTGATAAGATACCCCAACCCACAAGCATGCCCTGATGTAAACGATAAACAACGGCTGCATGAGTGAAGAATGAGACTTACTAAATTCATACTCAAAGTGGTTGGGAAACCCATGATAATGCCTTCATGGTGTCTCAGCAAATTCTTAACTAGATGAAGCCACACACACCTTGACCAACATACGACAAACTGGGAGTAAAAGACCAAAGCCATTCCCGGGCTAGGTACTTCCCGAATAACGGAATCGCGAAGACAATCGGGAAAAAATATGCAGCAAGCTTTAAAGATGAAAATGAGCTAAATATAGCCGGTGAAAGTTATGGTGGCACTGCATACAGTCATTGCCCCGGAAGCAAGGAAGCTCATTAGAAGATCTTCCCAGCCTTCTCGCTGAACAACCTCTCTTTCGTCAAAGTCGTCTTCTGCTGCGGCTTCCTGATGGTTCTCAGGCTCATTCGCAATTGCGGTTGGATGTGTCAAATCTTCTGTGTCAATTGCCCTATAGCCGGAACGGCGTCGCACCGTAGTATCTGGAGGGGGCATTCGATGTAGGACGGAAATTAGCTGGGCAGTTGCCGTGCCAGATGGAAACGCCAGTTGCTCTTTGATGATCTTTTCAGTGTCAGACTGACCTTCGATGAAGAGGAGGTACGCTACGCACAACTTGCTTTCTAATGGGAGGTGACAAGAATACTCCGAAAAATGCGACTGAGCATGACCATCCTATGGCAGCAAGCCAAGAAAGACGAATTGGTGGACTCCCATCCTTTTCCTCCTCGAGTAGACCTAGCGCAGGCAATATTCCAACAAACCCCGCTGCTAGTGGCATCTATGAAGGAAGCGGTAAGCCAACTACGAAAAGGATGAGAGTATGACCCACCGTGCCGGTAGCAACTGCAGTGGTCTGCACTACGATGATTTCCTGGGGAGAAAGTGGGGTTGGGAGCATCTTGGACAGCAAGAAACCGATCAAGGCGGATTGAAGTGACATCCTTTGTGACTAAGTTTCAGTTATTTTGTCTTGTCGGTTACTTGGTGACACTCACATGCTGATCCATCCTGTCTGCAATCCAAAATACAAGTTCGTAAAGCACAGCAAGCAGCCTATTAGCAGGCCTATAGCGACTGCCTTGAACTGTTGAATATAAGTTATACAGAGGACCTCTCGTAAAATGCACTACGCACAGTGAATTCAGCCTGGCTTGAATGAGCCTCTGTCTCTCCATTGACACAGCATTGAGGTTCCCGCAACCTACTGAAGTTTCGTGTCGTAAGTATTGGAAAAAAGCCGTGTAGCAAATTAAATTCCGCCTGACCTCCGAATCGAGGTCCATATACCCATGATGTCTCTCGAGTGCTGAACAGTCGAACTTCCTATCGATAGTCAGCGGAACGGAGTGTGCATTCAAGTTATTAATATTTGTAAGTGTTGACGGATGCCAGATGTGTTTATTTTGGTGACAGGTAAACTCGGCTCCAGGCTTAACCCACGAACTGAGCAGCCCTATGTGGGAATAGCCTATTTTGGTTAACTAACCCCTGTGGAATACTTCGGTACTAAAATGAGGTCATCATGCGTGACTGTCACAAATATTGTTGCTACTGGCACGACCATCCAACATGTTCAACATTTTTTATGGAACACCAGTACTTTGGACTTAATTGGGTGACTTAGTAGACGCGCTCATAACATATTTTCTTACGGCGAAAGGTGAAATTATTCAATCCCCATCATTCTGCATAACACCAATACTTCGACCGACAGCCTCGTTGCGCCAATATTTGTCTATGGGGCGTTAGTTGCCATCCCTCTCCTGGCCTGGGCAATGAAAGGCGACTCGTCAAAAGGAGACGTTCTCGGCGTAAACATGGGGCAATAATGGGCTTCATAAGGCGCCGCGTCCACGGCCGTGATTATCCCGTGCTCATCGGTTGCAATGATACCTGCAATGATACCTGCAATGTCGATGGATATGTAATCTCTCCCGCCAGCCTCTCAGAGTGGAAGAAATCGGACAATTTCGGGGGTAGTTCGTACAAACGAATTCCACGGAAACAAGCATTCGCATACGTGTGGAAGGGGGGAGCAGGTGCTTTAGCAGAGGATTGGGATTTTGAATATCGTGAAACTAAGAGGCTATACGCCTGGCTTGAGCGCTTTGGTGGATTCCACCGTGGAATGGTGCTTGTTGGTTGATTGGTGTCGGTGTCTGGTCCCCATTTGTTTGCACGCTCAAGGTCGTGCATCGAGTTCTTCTGATGACAAAATCCTCCCGGACCTCCATCAGAATATTCTCCCCAATTGTATGCTTGGCAAGTTACCGATAGCATCTTACAGTAAACACTGTACAAGTGTCACATCAGAAGACTTCGCATCGGATGTTCTTGCGCCCAACATCATGGAGGCCATGCGGTGCATCGTACTGTATGCCTCCCATCCCGCGTCCACCGAATTTTTCGTGACAGTTCGTGTGCGGTACCAAGCACGTATATTTGGCCCTTGACCAAGTACTCCCAATGTTTCTGTATATCGTTTAGCTCGGCCATCATTAATCTACTGCAGAAGTCAGTATTCATGTATGTATATCATGTGCTCGTGACACGCAAGAATAAGCAACATAAAGGCTTACCATAGTCAACAGTCCACAATTGAGGTCATAGTACTTCCAAAAGGCCCAAAGAACTCTACTCAGTCTTATATAGACGTTGCTGCTCAAGGTGATACTCAATCCATTCAAAAGTTAGTCAACCTTCCCGCCAACGAACCACGTGTAGCTGACTAATCTTTGCCGATTCATATTCTCTTGTGGTGTCAAACTTGTTGGATCCCCTTGTCCCTGCCATCGACGACGACGGCGACCAACAGCCTTTGCTCATCGTCGGTAATTACCGCGACATCCGCGAGCACGCTGCTTTTCTGATCTTTGGTGTTGCCTCGGATAACTCAGGCAGCCTAAGATTTACGCGCTTTCAGAGTGTGATTCTGATCTCCGCTCGTTCTCCTCACAACTCGACATGGACGTCGAGGACGACTTAAATAGTCATCAGAATGCCGTGGCAGGCCCCTCAACGATCACTCAAGACTCTAACTTCGTGTTTCTGCCACCACCAGCTGGTACGGGCGTCACTAGTTGTTTTCATTCTCATGGCGTTTGATTACTACTTTTCACACCTGACTAATCTCACAAATTACAGCACATCCCCCTCCACGAACATCCCTTGCAAGCACACAGGACATTCTTGGTCGCTTTAATCTCCATTCTGCTTATGATAAGCATGTCCGCCCATCCATTCCCTCCCAGACGCCACCGTCACACGCTTCTATACCACCACTCACACCGGCCGCCCTTCCAGACAGTAATGACAAAATGAAAAAGAATTCTTACCGATTCCTCATAAAGAGTGTCCCTGGGAAGCACTCGATGAAAAAGGACGACTATCTTACGACGATGATGCAGGTACCACCAAAGCAACGCATACCAATCGTCGAGTTCGATGAACGAACGCAGAAGGAAGCGTTCACCGTCAGTGCGGAAGGTCTGAAAGGGGTACGCTCTCCCTTCTTTACACCATACTTGTATTTTGATGTTACTGCACTAGTGGAATGCGAGTACTTTGGTCGTGGAGTCTGCACAAGCAAAGGAGGACAGGAGAAAACGGGTACGTGCGGCTTTCTCGTCTCCCTAAGCTTTGGCGTTTAGAATATCATGTATTTGCTGCTCCCAGAAAGAGTCTAGAAAACTCGCACGTGCTCAAGCGCAAGGTCTTGCGCCGGGAGCCATACCCGGTGCACCCGGTACGCTGCCCCCGCCACAGGTGGCATCAAATCCAATTCAACTGTCCGCACAACAACCGCCTGTAGCATCACAAGTGCAACCCGTTCATTCAAAGCCTCATGTTTCTGCTGTATCGATTCCACCCCCTACAGCATCAACTCGCACCACTACACCGACAAGCGCTGCACCGCGATCAGCTGTGCCGAGTAGTGCCGCATCGCAACGGACAGATACGGCCGCCCTTGGCGGAATGCGGGGCAAGAAGCGTGAATTCGAGGATGGTCCTGCACTACCACCCAACCCGAGTGTTAACGGTGTGAACACGTCTATAGGCATGGCTGGAGTTCGTGCGGGGTCGAATGGGGTCCGTCCAAGACCCGTTAAAAAGCCAAGGATGGTGAGCCTCTGATTTGGCTTATCTCAATTTCTTGATTGTGCACCCATGACGCTGCCATGATCGTAATTTTCATGTGGAAGAGTAATATGAACTCACGCGCTTCTTGCAGGACATTCAAGGTCAGGCAAGAGACATGCCGACGCAGCAGCCCACGCCGTAGGGTGCATGATGCTTTCGACCCTTACAACTGCCTAATTAGTATTCCATGCTACTCTCCTATCTCGACACAGCCGCCCCACACGTCAAAGCGGCTTCATACCACTATCTCCTACCCACATCTGCTGCCAGAGGGTTACCGACTTTCCCGCACTTAGCGGGACTTCCTCGAACTTCTAATTGCATCATCCTGGGTATCATGATTGGAACACCATCGTACCATTTGCATAGTCCAGAACTACTCCATTGCCCGCACGACGGGGCCCTTCGGCCCCAGACGGGGACGGCGCAGTCATAGCACGTAGTGATTATCCGTCGTTGCTATGTTCATTGACTATGCTTTCGCTCCGTTTACCCTACGCACACCTCTGCACTGCACGCACAATACACTTATAGTTACTTACTTGTCTAATGTTGCAGTTTGCGCTCGATGCTTCAGTTGCGAGAAGCTTATGGTGTCGTTGACGGCCACCTACAAGCTCGAAAGACATTGAGTCACATAATTCATCTTACAAGTAATTGAACTTCATTTTGGCTCACGATTCGGCTTTAAAAGTTTCTCAGGATGAAGCTTGATAAGATCCAGGCCATATCGATATCGATTCATGATAAGCGCGCTATGGCTCGAACAAGAAGAAACAACCATTCTCTATTTCCTACATGAGACTAGACCACGTATCTTGAAGCTTGAGAGTGCACACTGCACAGCGATCACCTGTTTTCAACTGAGGATGATTTCAGCAGAGACACTCTTATCACAGCTGCCTCAGGATGTACTTGTGAGTGTTTTGCGATCGATCCTTGATTTGTTATCGCCCCTTACTGCCATATCTCTCAGACACTGGCCCAGGGAGTGTTGGACCGTTCAGTTACAAACTTTCAACAGCTCTGCGATCGGATTGCAGATTGCTCTGAATCTGAGTTACGGATACTGCAGCCAGTGTTCTACGTGCACCTCAACCCAGATCGCGTTCCTGTAAAGTCAACTCCGGCCGCTACTACCGACATCGAGCTCGCCCGTTGGTCCCTTGCCGGGATCGTCACAACTCTGGGCAAGATCGATGTTCGCTTGGAAAAATAGACCCGTCGATAGGACGTCTGCCATCAAGCTTGTCACCAGCATTCTGTTTCATGGCTTAATCGCTGGCCGTGACCTTGACGAAAACTCAAACTCGCTACTACGCCCACCATTTGTCGCCCGATCGCAGAGTTGTGGGTGCTAGCTATTGAAACAAAAGATGAAGACGTGTTGAGCATTCAAGTGCCATTGCACGACCGAGGTCACATCACTTCTCTTCGACTTATCACCACCTCCTTGGCTGGACAATGTATGCGCAATGAATCCTTTGTGACTACACTACTGGAAGTGTCAGGTGGCGTTGACCCGTTCACTTCTGCAGCTATGAAGTATGTCAAGACCATACCATCAGCGGCCAAGGACCCTGATATAACTTCCATGGCTGTTCGGATAGAGCTGATTCAAGTCGTGACAATGTTTTCGACCTCTGTTAGATTGATAATAGACACAAGCATGCACAGTGCTGCGATACGAGAGGGATTCATTATCCGACACTCCATCAGACATATTTTTTCGGCTCTCCGTATTCTCCAGCCTCTTATCCCTGGTAAAGGGAGCACGGAACAAGCTCTCGCCTCGAGTTTCGAATACCTCTTCTTTCTCCTTGATCGTGCCGACGGCCCTGTACCGGTGTTCCACGAAGCTCTCCACACACATGCCCTTGAAATAGTGGTCCGTATGGCTCCCTTTGGACCAGTGAAGATGGAAGCGAATCTTCATATCGTCTGCTCGGATTTTTTCGAGATATTATACCACTATCTTGTTCATGACAAAATCTTGACATACACCTGCAGACATGTGAACGCCTGGTCCAACGCTCTCGGACCAATCGTGAGACAAGACGAAATCCTCGGGAAAGATTGGTCCGCAATGGAGCAGACGATACGATCATATGTCAGTCTCAGGTCTAAGGAGGAAATGATAAGGCGGCCATTATCCAATGACAAGGGCTGGCTTTTAAAAGTCAGTTACAGACTTCGTTGTTTCGTTCTTGCTGACCATTCAATTTGTCTCTTAAAACAGTGTTGTAGCGGCACTACGGAAGGCATTCGGCTTAGGCAATGTGCGGGATGTCAAGTTGTGCGATACTGTTCAAAGCGATGCCAGCTTGATTCCTGGTATAGCCATCATAGGTTAAGCTGTAAATTTCTCAAAGCAGCTGTCGGCAAGTCTTTCCAATGTTCAGAGACATCACTTCCACTCACAATCTATCCAGGCTCGTCATCACCGCACTACGTGAAGCGTAGTCTCTGTCTGCTAGCTGCCCTAGAAGAGAGACAGATGTCGTGCCGAGGGATCGACGAAATTCCGAAGTTAGTCGCCGCCGCACGGCGCCAATATCCGACAGACCAGGAACGGCTTGTGGTCGAGCTCAGTATAGATAAGCTTGATGTAACAATTCAGCCTCTCCGACACTACCTCTTCCTGTTCAATGGGCTCTCTGAAGATGAGGTTGTGGAAAGCTTATCGTCCTGGAACTTGAAAGAATCAAGATGTTATCCATCATTCTTGTGTTTGGTGGTCGCGATAAACGGCCAATATCGTTCACGACAAATTTTGTTCAGTCCGTGTACTGCATTAAATATGGAGATGAAATTAGGTCATAGGTGTTATTGATGTACGTTGATTTTTGTTGCTCCGGTCTTGTTCGTCGATTTTCCGTATCGTGTCAGGTGTTTGCGTCTTGATCAAGAGTCTGGGCCAGAGGGGAAGGACTGATTGACCTCCGACGGGAACGACACTGAGTCAATGAACGTACTTATTATCCATAATCAATTGTTTGTTATTAGTACGTTCATTGCTCTCTCCAGTCAACCATGCTTTCGCTCCATTCATATCGTACTCACTGGCAGCACTGCCCACACAATATTTACAATTGGAACTACTTGTTTGCAATGTTTCAGTTAGGAAGCTTTGTTGTCTTAGTATCACGCATATGGTGTGTAAAAACGTATTCAACTTTCAACCTTGGGTCGGCATCCATATCTTTCTGAATTGAACACGATGATTGATCTGAAATCTACTTGGAAAGACTTGGTCTGCGGCCTGGCTCGCGGCCTTATACCAGTGAGCCACCGTGACTCGAGAATGATCTCATCGGCACAACTATCACAGCTACCCCAGGATTTACGGGTAAGTGTTTTGCGATAGATCCCTAGTTTATTGTAACCGTTTACGCCGTAACTGGCCATATGTTGCTCAGCGCTCAGAGGCTGGTCCGGGGAGTGTTGAACGCCGTACGAGTCCCGTTTAGGATAGGTTTAGCGGCGCTTAGCGTGTATTTGGCTCCCTTAAGACTTGCAAACGACAACGACGTTTTAGAATTGAGCATCCCTACCGTGACTCGAGAATGATCTCAGCGACGCAACTATCACAGCTACCCCAGGATTTACGGGTGAGTGTCTTGCGATCGATCCTTAGTTTATTGTAACCGCTTACGCCGTAACTGGCCATATGTCGCTCAGAGGCTGGTCCGGGGAGTGCAGAATCGTTCGGTCGCAGACTTTGAGGAACTGTGTGGTCGACTTCCAGGTTGCTCCGCATCTGAGCTATGTATACTGCAACCAGTGTTCTACATGCATCTTGACCCAGATCGCCTTCCTGCAAAACCAACACCAGCCGCTACTACTGATATCGACCTCGTCTTCTGGTCATTTCTCGCGATTGTTGTATCCTTGGGTATCGATGGTTCTAGTGATGACTCGGCAAGTTCGGAAAAGCGATATCTTATATCCTCCTGGAACCGTATCACTCCCTGGCTTGTATTCTTTCATGACCAGTTCATTATGCGCAGAGCCAACTATCGACCCCTCGACAGGTTGTCTGTCATCAAGCTTGTTACTAGCTTACTATTTCAAGTTTCGGTCGCCGGGGGCAACCACAGCAGAACCACAAGAGTACCTACCATTGCCACCCTTTATCGCCCGATTGCGGAGTTGTGGTTATTAGCCTTAACAACCAAAGACGAGGATGTAGAATGCTTATCACTGCAGTCCGGCACTCACCCCACTTCCTTTCGAGTTTTCGGCTCCTTTTTGGTTGCAGAATGCATTCGCAGCGAATCCTTTGTGACCATACTACTCGAAGTGTCAGGTAGCATTGACATTGTCACTTCTGCAGCTCTGAAGTATGTCAAGAGCATACGATCGATGGCTAAGAACCCCGATATAGCCTCCAACTCTTTCAAGCTCAAGCTGCTTGTACCATTGTTTTCATGCTGTGTTGGAATTATCGCAACGACGAGCATGCACAATGCTGCGATACGGGAAGCATACATCCTTCAGCGGTCCATCGAAGTCATTTTCTCGACTCTTCGTGTTCTGCAATATCTTCCCCCGGGCGGAGGCAGCACGGTGCAGGCTCTCGCCTCAAGTTTTCAGTACCTCGTCTTTCTACTTAAACATGTCGACGACCCTGTCTCAGCATTCCATAAAGCCCTTCGCGCACACGCCTTCGAAACAATGGTACATATAGATCCTTCCGTACCCCTGGAAGAGGAAGAGGAGGAGGAGGCGGCGGCGGATCCTCATGCAATCATTGAGATGTTTTTTATGTTATTATTCAGTTATATTCTTCACAACAAAATCTTGACCTACGTCTACAAACATGTGGACACCTGGTCTAATGATCTTGGACCAATTGTGAGACAAGACGAACACCTCTGGGATGTCTGGTCCAAAACAGGGCAAACAATACGATCATATGGGATGCTCAGGTCCCGGGCAGAAATGTTACGGTGGCCATCAGCAAGTGAAAAGGGCTGGGTACTACAAGTCAGTTGTAAATTTCATCACTTCATCCTTGCTGATTCGCTGATTTACTACCAGTGTCATTGCGGTGGTACTGCAGAAGACATTAATCTTAGGCAATGCGCGGGATGTCAGGTTATACGGTACTGCTCAAAGCGATGCCAGCGTGATTCATGGCATAGTCACCATAAGTTGAGCTGTAATTTTTTGAAGGCAGCTGTTGGCGAGTCTGTTCGATGTTCAGAGATGCGCATTATTTCCGCTGACAATACACCCAGGCTCATCGACACCACACCACGTAAAACGTAGTCTGTGTCTGCTAGCCGCTCTAGAAGAAGGCCATATGACACGCAAGTGGGACAACATTCTGAAGTTAATCACTGCTGCGCAGTATGAATATCCGAACGATCGGGAACGACTCGTGGTCGAGCTTGCTCTTGACAAGAACGAAGAATCAGTTCGACCTCTTCGACACTACCTCTTCCTGTTCAATGGGCTCTCTGAAAATGAGGTCGTGGACCGCTTAACATCATCCTGGCCAGATCCGAGGAGCCACCATCGACAACTGTTCTTTTGTTCGGTTGTCACGATAATTGATCGATATCTGACGCGGCAATCTTTATTCAGCCCGTGCACTGCATTAGACATGGAGATAATGCCGCAAACGCTTAGCCGTAACCGCCTGTGTGTATGAAATCTTGTACATCGTTCCGTGGGTCTTGCTCAAAGCTTGCTCTTCCATCCGCTGTATCGGGTCAAGCTGCCGGCACCATGGACTGGAGAGTGACCCCCAACAAGGATGATGGAGTCATAACACTTCTGATTTTTATTATTGCTAGTTAGTAGTAGTATGAACGTTAGTCCACCATGCCTTCGCACCGTAGTACGTTGCAATTGGAGCTATTTTATACTTGTCCAATGTTTGCAGTTTGGGCTCGATACTCGAATTGCGGGAAGCTCAGGTTGGTGTCAGTGACTGGTTGAGACGAACCCGGGATGTGAGAACATATTATGATGAACGTTTGAACATTCAACCTCTAGGCTCAATTGAAAAGCATCTGAAGTCGTACAGTGGCGGCCTTACGTACAAAATGCACTTAACTTTATTTCTACTCTCGACCTCGAGCCGGCATCCAAAAAATTCTGAATATGGGAGTAACTCTATCATTGATAAGCGCTCCGCTGAGTCCGCTCGCTAAGTGGCGATACTATGATGAACACGAGGCCTTGAGGGCCGATTGCATTTAGATCTTACTAAATCCTTCGATTTGGTCTACCTACGAGCTCGAGAGACTCTTTCACCATCCATTTTGCTAGAAATGATTTCAGCGACACTGCTGTCACAACTACCCCAGGATGTACAGGCGAGCATTTTGCGATCCATCCTTACTAATTTGTCATCGCTGCGTACTGATATATTACTCAGAGGTTGGTCCGGGGAGTGTCGAATCGTTCGGTAGCCGATTTTGAGCAGCTCTGTGATCGACTCATATATTGCTCTGCATCCGAGCTATGCATGCTGCAGCCAGTGCTCTACATGCACCTCGACCCAGATCGCATTCCTGAAAAGTCAACTCCAGCTGCTACCACTGATATCGAGCTCGCCCAGTGGTCACTTACCGGGATCATAAATACATTCAACAATTGTCCTGGCACTGGGCCAAACCAATATCTGATTTCCGCCTGGGACCGTGTTGCTCTCTGGCTTGTCTTCTTTCATAACCAGTTTATCATGCGCAGAGCCAGCTATAAGCCAATCAACAGGAGGCTTGCTGTTGACCTGGTTGGCTGTATGCTGCAGTGTAGCACTGCCGCAAGCGACGGGGACCTTGCTACCACACCCGCCCTTTACCACCTGCTTGTGGAGTTATGGTTAATTGCCCTCAAAATAAAAGACGAGGATGCGCTGATCATTTCCCAACATCCGTATCATCAATCGCCCTTTGATCCTTCCTTTGCTTCTCTTGATATGGTCGTCCCCGTGGTGCTTAGAGGGTGCATGAGCGACAAAGCCTTTATGACCACCATGCTCGAAGTGTCAGGCGACATTGACACAGTTGTCTCTACAGCTCTGGAATATGTCATGCACATAGGATCAATGGCTCAGGACCCTAAGAAAGTCGCAAGCCTCCCATCACCGCCTCTCGATATACTTGCGCACATGTTTTGGAACTGTGTTGATATTATTATCCAGATAAGCAACCACAGCGCCGCAGTGCGGGAAGAATTCATCCTACGACAATCAGTCAGAAGGATTTTCTTGGTTTGCCGCCTTATCCAGCTTCAAATTTTTTCTATAGAGAGCACGGATCGCACATTTGGCAAACCCACACTTGTCTGGAGTTTTGAGTACCTCGTTGCTCTCCTTGTCCATGCCGATGACACTATCCCAGTGTTACATCAAGCTCTCCACTCGAATGCCTTCGAAATAGTAGCCATGAGTCTCGAAGGACCCCCTGTGGAGGCGGATTTCAATGATCACAATGAAAGCTTTCTTGTGACATTAGAGTATTACCTCGTCTACGACAAAATATTGACCTATGCGTGCAAACATGTGGACGCCTGGTCTAATGCTCTCGAACCGATTCTGATACAAAACGAAGCCATCCGAAAGTGCTGGTCTAGGGTCAAGGTGAAGACACGATTATTTTCCAGTCTCAAGTCCAGGGAGGAAATGATAAGGCGGCCATCACCTGATGAAAAGGGCTGGATTCTACGGGTTAGTAACAGACTTTCTTGTTTCGTTCCTGCCGACCAACTTACCCGAAGAACAGTGTTACTGTGGTGATATCACAAAAAATATTCAGCTTAAACAATGCTCGGAATGTCAGGTTGTGCGGTACTGTTCAAAGCGATGCCAGCGTGATGCCTGGTACAATTATCACAGATGGAGCTGTAAATTCTTGAAGGCAGCTGTTGGTAAGTCTTTCCGATGTCCGGCTCGCATCATTTTCATTGACAATGTGTTCAGGTTCGTCGACACCGCACCACGTGAAACGTAGTCTCTGTCTGCTATCTGGCCTAGAAGATTATATGGTCTCGCGCATGCGGGGGGATATTGAGAGCCAGATACTCACTGCGCGAAGCAAGTATCCGCAAGATCAAGACCGACTCGTTGTCAAAGTCACTATAAATGAGGGAGAAGTATCAGTACGACCTCTTCGAGACTACCTCTTTCTGTTCAGTGGTCTTTCTGAAAATGAGGTCGTGGACCGCTTATCATCGTGGCCAGATCCAAGGGGCCATCTTCAACGATCATTCTTTTGCTCGGTTATCGCGATAACCGATCGATATTCATCGCAACAGATCTTATTCAGTCCACATACTGCATTAGACATGGAGACAGTGCCAACGCTCAGCCGTAATCGTCGATGTGAGTGAGTTCATGTTACAGGTCTTGCTTGCACTTGTTCATCGATATTAATATTCTATGTTGGGTCAGATCTGAGTTCGCGAAGTGGGTCCGACTGTCAATGATGGTACGTTTTCGCTTTACACGGCACTCACATGCATTGCTGATCCTACATTGCGTCATAGCGCGGATGAGACCGAAATCAGTGGGAAGTTCTTAACATGATGGATTGGTACTGACATCCTGTAATTTTAGTTTGTCTTCGATTTCACTGTGGCTGTTCTCCGATAGATTCCAGACAAACTTGGATTATCAGCAAGTCTGAACAACAGCTCAAGATGTATGTATAGATTCGGTCTACGTTAGCAAGCTGGGAAAGAAAAGATTGACCATGAATACTTGGCTGCGGCTTCTTCACGACTGAAGCTGGCCATTCTCCGTCAATGCTCCATCCTCATCTGCATGCGCCTCGATCGTCTCATCTCTCACAGCAACCTTAACGTCCCATTCCTTAATACCGACTTTCCCACCCATCTGATGCCACACCACAAACATCCTAGAACGCCTCTCCTTGCATAGCTTTACAAGCGCTTCCCAATACTCGCAATGGGAATACATAAACCGTTGCGAGCCATTCCAACCCTCCTGGATAAGCTGATCCGGCTCAAATACTCGTGATGTGCTGTCGGCATCCCAAGCTTTCGCATCTGCAGCTGTCCTAAACAGACCGTTCTCATTGATGACAGGGTTGAAGACCAACTTCTGCCGCGTGTAGGGATCCATGAATGGTGTGAGTAGTGCAATAAATGCATTCAAAAGCCAGGGAAGATGTGTAATGAGCGCAAGGCCGAGGCGTTCTGGATAGTGTGTTTGAATGATGTCAAGCGTCGTGCGGCACAAGCCAAACGACGGGTTCTTGGTGTTGTCTGCATAATCCACCAACAACGCTAGGGTCCTAGATAGCACTGAAATAAGTTCTAAAAGAAATGTGATGTGTAGAAGGCACTTACTCGACACCTGGACCCATAAGGTCAAAAGCGCGTTCGGCCATCCAGATACTGAGCTGGATTGTGCGGGGTGACTCTTCGGCACCCACTTTTGAGGGGCTCACATAGATGGCAGGTCGACCGTGAGTATCATAGCCAAAGAGAAACTCTTTTCCGGTAGTTGCCTTCAAATCATTCGTGTTAATCGTGAACTTGAAGAACTCGCTCTGGCGTACCTCTGGTTCGATATATTCAGGAGTGATTTTGTCGTAGATCCCGAATTCACGTCTCCACTTGAGTGTATCTTCTAAGCGCTTTATGGCCACATCTGCATTCCAGTTGGTAGCACGTAGATATCTCAGAAGACATTCATATGACTGTTAGTTACCATAGGACAGGAATACGTGGGTCAACCAAATGCACAAAGTGAAAGAGTGCGATGGGGTGCACCGACCAGCCAAAACTTTTCATCCTCCGTCAGTGCAGCCCTCTCCTGGTCCTGGTTGACATTGGGAAGCGAATAGTCTACGGCAGCGAAGTGTTCGAGGACACAGTCATATGAAGTCTGGTTCTTCTCGGAAAGTGCTGAAGGTGGTGCAGTCTCATGCGAGTGAGTCGGGACTGGGAGTGGGACGTGAATCGACATCACAGCCGTTGAATCGACTCGGGTGTCCTTATAATTTTATGTTATATGCATAATGTACGTTAGTTATTGTAATCTCCGAGGAGCTTGTTCGGGAGTCTTGAATGAATAAGCGGCCCAACTTGACTCCAAGTGATGGGCCGGTTTGCCTAGTTTTCCCTAGACCTGATAAACTTGAAGGTTGACAAGAGTCCACAAGTATACTATATAAGATCAGTTGGGTGATCGGTGCACTTTCTGATTGCTGTGCTGCACTCTTGGAACACGGAGACTTCCGAATTACATAAATCGACGAAGTAAATCTATTACACCTCAAGTCCGCACGTCTTCCGTGGGGACTTCCAGTCACTCGTTTTGATTCTCATCGACTTTTTATCGCTCCACTACCTATGGTACAGGAATGGGTCACTAGTCACTGAGTTCTCGTTGCTTTTCAAGTCTCGACCCGACCTCAGATGCATTAATATTGCTCATACTTTCTCATCCCATCCGCTCATCACCTCACCTCCTAGTGCCTATATCAATTCCTCTGCAGTCCCGACAAACCCCAGTACCTGCAGTTCGCCATGTTCCCGTATATACCACCGCCAATTTCGTTTATTCCTCTATCCAAAGTACTTCAATGCTCGGGACCTGCTCCATAAGCACAATCGCCTGCACAAATATGAGTTCAGTCAGATCATCTATGCCCTCACGTTTCCCTAAGTTAATCACCCTTGTTATCTCAATTCGAATGCGATCGATGGCACCTGCAGCACCGGATCCGCTTAGGCTCAGTGAAATAGCCTGCGAAAGTCCTGCTAAAGGTACTCAGAGCGTAACACTGGAGCAGCTAGGATGAAAGGGGTTGCTGAAAGAGCCTAATAGCACCACTTGAGTACTGGAGCACTTCTATGAGGTCCTGGAAACAAACCATCTTTCAGCGATGGCATCAGGAATGAATAGGTTTTCACTGGCCACTACGAACTTGACAGCACTACTGAGATCGAATGCGTGAATCTCAGCGTCAGGGAGAGAGATCTGCTCAGAGTTTATCAAAAGCTCTTGTATGACTTCGCAGCGTACATAAATAAGCACCACGACAAAACCTGGAATGAATAAAAACAAATTCTTCCGCTCCCTGCACATACCCGCCCATCGCAAGTCAATCGCATCAAGCATCTCCTGCGCTACACACCACTGCTAGTTGACACATGGACGCGCTCCTGGAAAGCAATTGAGGTCATAGCGGTGGCTGTATCAGAATTGGCCACGAGCTCAGCGTGATATTCTCGAACACCAAGGATCAGGCGTGGTCCTAGCACAAACATCTGCGTGACCTGGAAGATGTGAGCTAGACCAAGATAGATCTGATATTCCAGGGAATATGGATTCTATAGAAACGATTAAGCATGGTTGCATGTAGAGGTCGGTGACAGCTCGACTTACCGCTGAGAGCGTCGGAGAGGATGAACCGAGCTGCAAGCAAGAGATCGCCAAAAAACTAACACGCAAAACTTCAGCGGAAAAAGAGAACCACATTCACATTATGAACTCACCTTGCAAAGTAACTAACGTGTGTTTGTATTAACACAGTGAAACAGTCTCCAATAATACCTCTTGTTGAGTGTCGTCGTAGTTCACGGAAGTGTTTTACAGTAATCCAGACCGCGAGACACAGTGCAAGGACCTCCCATACAGTGGTAAGTATCCAAGTCATAAAAAGGAGAAATAAGGGATATTTCGTGTAGCCAATTATGCACTGATAGGTGCCGGAGAGAACGAATTCCTCTGGTGTTTTTCAATGAGCCTGATGTACTTAAACATTTCATGCACAACTAAAGCTTACCCCCTGCAACCTGCATCGTTACTATTGCGACCATCACTGCATTGGTAATTCTGATGGCTACAAAAATGATAACGAGACATGTCAGCACTTTTCTAGATCTCTGATACATGGCATGTAACCGAGCGATGATGATGACTTGCATAATGTTTTAGTCAAGTCAATGCCATGGATGTGTATAGCTCACCACCCAGTATTACATTTACAACTTCACCTATCCAATTGAGGGCGTTGTAGATTATGGGGCCTGACAAATCCAGCAACATTAGTTATCAGCTTCGGAAGATCACAGGCTCGAAACAAACTCACAACTGTGGGAGTTGTTGTGTTGAATCAACGAGTTGTTCGAGAATCTTACTCACCCCTGCATGGTAGATCAGTGAATGGCAATGGGAGGCATCAGTGTGGCATACTCACTGCATCTGTCATCGAAATTGTTGGAACACCGACTGTATGCCTCCCGTCCCAACAAAGAAACAGAGTCTATGCGAGGAAACATACGCAGTGTGTACATCCTGATTGTGAGAGATGGGTAATGAGCGAAGTATCAGTAGCTTAAACTTCCAAACGTACACAGCATATCCTATTCCAATATAACGTACCTAGGATATTTTGAAGTCAGCAAAACTCAGACTTGTTAAGCATAAATATTGAAACGTAAGGTACATACACTGAGATAGAGAAAGGTCATCAGGGACCAGCGTTGCCTCTGTCGTGAATAAGTTGTATTTTCACGTCGTTCCTTTGATGAAAGAGTCCGCTCACCCATATCAGTTCAACCTATAAAACGATTATAAGCGAGTTGGCTACCCCAGTAATGGATCGACGTACCTCTTGTCCAACCGTAAGGGCTGAGAATTCCGTAAGGATATCAATAGTTCATTTATGCTTAGTCTTGCTCACCCCAATCGTACATCACCCCAACAGAGGCTACAACTGCGGAATCGAAGTCAAGATGAATCGAAGAATCACCGTCATTATGCGACTGACTCTCCACATACCTATAAAATAGCTGGAAATAAAATTCGCATTGATGATTGGCCACCAACTAGGATCATTCGAGACTAGAGTCATACTTTTAGGGGATGGCAGTAAGGGAGCGAGGAAACTTGGTGGACGTATAACGATCACATTAGTGCTTCATATACCACAATCCAGCGCTTATACCGCCGAAGCAATATTTGAAAGGAGATATCTGATTGATCGAAGCAAGTGTTTCAGCCTAAATTCCAAAAGAAAGACAATGTGCATCCAGGGATGCGCATGGAATGTTATTGGTAAGATCTCAAAGCAGTGACTCACTAAAAATGTTTGAACGCCGTAGATGATTTCGGCCCTATGACTGAGTGATCTTCGAAGTACTCTTGCTGTAGTGTCCAGTGCGGGATGCAACGTTCAGCCTCGACCCATCAATAACATCCTGTGGTTCATTGACCCAACACAGGTTTGAACGGCGCCGGAGTCGACCCCAAGACAGACGTTGTCTATGGTTATTAATCGAGTACAATTGAACACGAGCAGAATCCACAACGGGAAAGGGGCGGATGTACAAAAGAGGAAGGCGTTGTTGTACAAAGAAAGAGTCAACAATCGAGTGATTAGTAGACAGGAACGGAGGCAGTAGGAACAAAAGCGACGACGACGAGGCAGTACTCAGTGATGATACACACTTGAATGCGAAGTTAATGAATGTGTGATGATTCAATTTGGTGGTCCACAAGTAAGTAATGACGGGATGGGTTTGATGCACCAGTGAATAGCTGAGTAGATCAAGGTCACGCTGGACACATTTGATTTTCACAAAACCTGGGAGAAAAATTGATATCCCGAATTTCGACCTAAAAGTGAAATGTGCTCAATTGAGAAGTTGTGGCTTACGTACAAAATGTATTTCTGCTCTCGACCTCGAGCTGGCTGATTCTGAATATGGGAGGAACATTGGTAAGGCTATATCATTGGTAGGTGCTTCGTTCACTAAGTGGCGTGTAAACATGAGGCCTTGAGGGCTGATCGGACTAGATCTGGAGTCCTTCAGTTTGGTCTACTTAGTACGAGAGACTCCACCGTCCATTGTCACTGAGAATGATCTCGGCGACACTGCTATCACAGCTGCCCAAGCATGTACATGCGAGTGTTTTTTTAATTGGTCCTTAATTTGTTATCGCCGCTTACTGGTATGTTACTCAGAGGCTGGTCCAGGGAGTGTCAAATCGTTCGGTAGCAGACTTGCAGCAGCTCTGCGATCAAGTTGCAGATCTGTCCACACCTAAGCTATGCATACTACAGCCAGTATTCTACATCCACCTCCACCCAGATTGCGTTCCAGCGAAGTCAACTCCAGCCACTACCATCGATATTGAGCTTGCCCGGTGGTCATTTGCCGGGATCGTGGCAATCTTCGACAATATCGACATCGATTCTTGCATTGAAGCAAAAGAATATTTCATCTCCGCCTGGAACCGTGTCGTTCCCTGGCTTCTCTTCTTTCACGACCAGTTCATTATGTGCAGAGCCAATCATAGGCCCGTCGATAAGAAGCTTGTCATTGGTCTAGTTGGCAATATACTGTATCACGCCTATTCCGCGAGAGACGGGGACACACCGTTGCTTTCTACCACGCCCTCCCTTTACCGCTTGATCGTAGAGTTGTGGTTGCTGGCCCTCAATGTCAAGGACAAGGATGCCCTGAGCGCCCAGCATCCATTGTCTCATTCGCGCTATCCTTACCTCACTCCTATTAAACTCATCACCCCCATTTTGGCTGCAGGGTGCATGCACGATGAAGCCTTTATGGCCGTCGTACTTGAAGTGTCAGGTGACATTGGCGCTGTCGCTTCTACGGCTCTGAAATATGTGAGGAGCGTGCGATCAATGGCCCAGGACCCTGATGCAATCTTGAGATCGTCAACGTCACCCGAGCTGTTTGCACACATGCTTTCGTTTTGTATTAGATTTATTATGGAAATGAGCGAGTGCAGTGTCACGATGAGGGAAGAATGCATCGTTCGACAATCCGTCAGAGAGATTTTCTCGACTTCCCGTGTCATCCAGCTTCTTCTGTCTTCCGCAGAAACCATGGAGCAGAGACTGAAACCATCATTCTTACGGAGTTTCGAGTACCTCGCTGATCTCCTTGACCATGCCGATGACACTGTCTCGGTGCTACATCAAGCTCTCCGGTCACATGCCCTTGAAACAGCGCTGAGTACCTCGAGACCCCTGGAGATGGATCATAGTGATAACTGCATAACTTCAAGTGTTTTGCTGATGTTGTACGATCATCTTGTCCACGACAAAATCTTGACCTATGCATGGAAACACGTGGACTCCTGGTCTAATGCCCTCGGATCGATTGCAATGCAAGACAAAACTATCCAAAAGCGCTGGTTTACCGTCGAGAGCAAAATAAGATTATATGCCAGTCTCAAGTCTAGGGAGGAAACGATGAGACGACCATCACCCAATGAAAAAGGCTGGGTTCTACGAGTCAGTAACAGACTTCGTTCTGTCGTTGCTGACTGGACAATTGACCTATGAAAACAGTGTTACTGTGGTGGTACCACAGAAGGTATTCAGCTTAGGCAATGCTCAGGATGTCAGGTTGTGCGGTACTGCTCAAAGCGATGCCAGCGTGATTCCTGGTACAGTCATCACAAGTGGAGCTGTCAATTTTTGAAGGCAGCTATTGGCAAGTCTTTTCGATCTTCAACTGCTCATCATTTTCTTTGACAATCTGACCAGGCTCATCGACACCACACTACGTGAAACGTAGTCTCTGTCTGCTATCTGGGCTAGAAGCTTATAAGGTCTTGTGCAGGTGGGGGGACATCCAAAGCCAGATCGCCGCTGCACGATGCAAGTACCCACAAGATCGGGACCGACTCGTTGTCAAGATCACTATAGATGCGGAAGAATTATCAGTTCTGCCTCTTCGGCACTACCTCTTTCTGTTCAATGGTCTCTCTGAAAATGAGGTCGTGGACCGTTTATCGTCATGGCCAGATCCAAGGGAGCATATTCAACGATCATTCTTTTGTTCAGTTATCGCAATACCCGATCGACGTTCGTCAGAGCAGGTTTTATTCAGTCCACATACTGCATTAGACATGGAGACAGTGCCAACGCTCAGCCGTAACTATGAATGTGCGTGTGTCCATGTTGCTCAGGTCTTGCTTGCACTTGGTCATCGATGTTGATATTTTATATTGGGTCAGATCTGAAATCGCGAGCACGCTTGTATGAACATCTTTTTTAAAAGTGTCAGGGACTATACGTCTTCACTTCACATAGCGCTCGCATATTGCTTTGTTGTTCCTACCTTGCGTCATGGCGCAAATGAGCCTGAAATCAGTGTGAAATTCTTAACATGATGGATTGGTACTGACATCCTGTAATTCTATTTGATCTTCGATTTAGCTATGATCGTTGTCCGACAGATCCCAAAACACAACAAACGTTGGATTTACCAACAAGTCTGAGAACCAGTTGAAAAGGCGCACAAACCCGATCTACGTTAGTACTTCAAAAAGGAATAATTGACGACAAATGCTTGGCTACGACTTCTTCACGACTAAAAGTGGCCATTCTCCGTCCATGCTCCATGCTCATCTACATGCGCGTCGATCGTCTCGTCTCTGACAGCAACCTTAACGTCCCATTCCTTGATACCAACTTTCCCGCCCATCCGATGCCACGCCACGAACATCCTAGAGTGCCTCTCCTCACATAGCTTTAGAAGCGCTTCCCAATACACGCAATGAGAATACGTAAACTGTTGCAAGCCATTCCAACCCTCCTGGATAAGCTGGTCCGGCTCAAATACTCGTGATGTGCTGTCGACATCCCAAGCTTCCGCATCTGCAACTGTCCTAAACAGACCGTTCTCGTTGATGACAGGGTTGAAGACCAACTTCTGCCGGGTGTAAGGATCCATGAATGGTGTGAGTACTGTAATAAATGCGTTTAAAATCCAGGGAAGATGGGCAATGAGCGCAAGGCCGAGGCGTTCTGGATAGTGTGTTTGAATGATGTTGAGTGCTGTGCGGCACAGACCAAATGACGGGTTCCTGGTGTTGTCTGCATAATCCACTAACAACGCAAGAGTCCTAAACAACGTCGAAATAAATTATGAACTAAATGCGATACATAGAAGGGCACTTACTCGACACCTGGACCCATGAGGTCAAAAGCGTGTTCGAGCATCCAGATAATGAACTGGACTGTGCGGTGTGACTCTTCAGTACTGAACTTTGAGGGGCTTATATAGATGGCAGGTCGACTGTGAGTATCGTAACCGAAGATAAACCCTTTGCCGTCTTTTGCCTTCAAATTATTCGTATTAAACGTGAACTTGAAGAACTCGTTCTCTCGTACCTCTGGTTCGATATATTCAGGAGTGATTTTGTCGTAAATCCCGAATTCACGTCTCCACTTGAGTGTATCTTCTAAGCGCTTTATGGCCATATCTGCATTCCAGTTGGTGGCACGTAGATATCTCAGAAGACATTCATATGACTGTTAGTTACCATAGGACAGGGTAACGCGGGTCAACCAAATGTACAAAATCGAAGAGTACGATAAGGTGCACCGACCAGCCAGAACTTTTCATCCTCCGTCAGTGCAGCCTTCTCCTGGTTCACATTTGGAAGCGTATAGTCTACGACAGCGAAGTGTTCGAGGACACAGTCATATGAAGTCTGGTTCTTCTCGGAAAGTGCTGAAGGTGGTGCAGTCTCATGCGAGCGAGTCGGGAGTGGGAGTGGGACGTGAATCGACATTGTAGTCGTTGAATAGTGCCCTTCTGGGGTGTCCTAGTTTCACATTATATATACATTAGTTATTGTAATCTTGAACTTTTTTGGGAGTCTTAAATGGATAAGCAGCCCAACTTGTAGCAGAAAGAGTACTAGTGGCTTGGTGGGCGGATCCGAGAGTTTTCCTAATAGTCTTCCCTAGACCTGATGAAGAAGGTTGAAGAGGAAAGATCATTATGGAGTATATGTGACGTGACTGTTCTGATTCAGCAACTTGAATTGCTTCATTCCTGGTTTCAAACTAATATTACGACACAATGGCTCTCTTCGATGTGTTCTTCCCCGAGCTTGTGTGTGGTAAACTTGAAATGCTGGTCGTTTCTTACCGACTCGGAGGTGCCTCTAGATCTGTCACGGTAGCTCTCACGTCTCCATGTATAGTTTGGTACTATTCGACGTTGGCGCTCCATCCAATGCGTCAGTACCTTTGCTAATGCTGTGGTGACGGGGTGAGCAAGATAGCACCAAAAAAAAAACCGCTGATATTCTTATGGTATTTCCAGCACTAACCTTTAGCCAAGAGATAGGTTGATGCCATTTCTGGAGCAGCCACATCAGAAGAACAACGTGAAAATATGATCAATTTGTGACAGAAACGCTGGTCCCTGGTCTCTTTTGCATCGGAGTGTATGTGGCCTGCGTTATAAGTGTGATTGAAAAGCTGTACTGACTTGCAAATATCCTAAGTCCCATCTAGGGGTGAGTGAGATTCTTGACCAACTTATCGGTTCCATATAAGACTACCACAGGTGCGAGTTTGTTCCAACTGGGTGACCCTTCGATGCTGAACACATACTAGATTTGTCAGGTTGTATTATACACGTTTCACAAGATCGGTTGGCTGTGATAGTGGGTGGCGAGCTACAAAGCTGCAATGAGTGCCTCGACTTGACCGAAACCATGCAAGTCGTCATGACCACTCGGTTAATACATGGCATGTATCAGCGATCCAGAAAGGTGCTTATATGACCCGTTGTCGTTTTGCTGGCTGTCAACATCGCCGGAGTGACGATCGCAATAACAACGAAGGAGATGAGCTTAATTTTACCTGAAAGACTTCATTGCTTTGACGAGGACCGGATGTGCTCAGTCTCTCAGGGCATCTATCAATGCGAAGTTGATATCGAGAGAGATGTCGTATAATAACATATCAGTGTGTCAGTGAAGAAAGTGGAATACAACAAACAATGAATAAAAGCTGACTACTGTCTAGGACTGAGGCTGGTCATTCTCGTCCCTGACAACAACCTTAACTTCCCACTCCTTAGTGCCAACCTTCCCCCCCATGCAATGCCACGCCGCGATCATCCTAGACCGCCTCTCCTCACATAGCGTCACTAGCGCTTCCCAGTAAATGGCATGAGAATAGACAAACGGCTGGGAGCCATTCCAACCTTCCTGGATAAGCTGGTCAGGCTCCAATACTCGTGATGTGCTGTCGGCACCCCATGCTTCAGCGTCCTCAGTTGTCCGAAAAACACCATTGTCATTGATGACAGGGTTGAAGACCAGCTTCTGTCGAGTGAACGAATCCATGAATGGCATGAGTAGTTTAAAAAATGTGTTCAACAGCCAGGGAAGATGTGCGATGAGCGCAAGGCCGAGGCGTTCCGGATAATGTGTTTGAATTATCTCCAATACTGTGCGGACCATACCAAATGATGGATTCCTGGTGTTGTCTGCATAGTCTGCCAGCACCGCAAGGGTCCTAGATAACGTCGAAATAAGTTTTGAGATAAATACAATATGCAGACGGACACCTACTCAACACCTGGTCCCATAAAGTCAACGGTGCGTTCGAGTATCCAGACAATGAACTGGATTGTACGGGGTGACTCGTCGACACTCAACTTTGAGGGGCTCACATACATGGCAGGTCGACCGTGAGTATCGAAGCCGAAGATAAACGCTTTGCCGTTCTTCGCCTTCAAATCGTACGTATTTAAACGTGAACCTCCAGGAATTCGCTTCCTCGTACCTCTGGTTCGATATACTCGGGAGTGATTTTGTCGTAGATCCCAAATTCACGTCTCCACTTGAGCGTATCTTCTAAGCGCTTTATGGCCGCATTTGCGTTCCAGTTCGTAGCACGTAGATATCTCAGAAGACATTCATATGACTGTTTAGACAAGGTGTTGATCATTGTCAACCAGACAGATGCACAAAGTGAAGAGTGCGATGAGAGGATGCACCAACCAGCCAAAACTTTTCATCCACCATCAGTGCAGTCATCTCCTTGTTGATATTCGGAAGCGTGTAGTCTGTAGAGAAGTGTTCGAAAACACGGTCATATAAAATTTGCTCCTTCTCGGGTAGTGCTGAAGGTGGCGCATCGTACGAGTTAGTTGGGATAGGGAGTGGGACGTAGATTGACATCGCAGTCTTTGGACAGACCTGTCCTGGCGTGTCATGGCTTTATATCACCACTGCAGCCGCATATCGTGATTTGCCGTTATTTACATTGCAACGCTGAATAATCATGTTTGCTGTCAAGATACTATTAGTCACAAGGTGGGGGAAATGAGAGTACATGACATACACCTGGCGTAACTTCGGACGGGCCCCCCTATGGTGATGGCATTACAGTCATTGTAATTTAGCTATATATAGTAATTACATCGACCACAAATGATAGGTCTGAGAGCAACAATATCCATTGAAAGCGAGTGCGTACAGCGATAACTAAGAAGCAGGAGGACGCCGAACATCGAGCGAAGTACCAGGCTGAAGGAATGTGCGAGCACGTTTGGAAGGAAGAGAGCCAGCAGACTCGAGAGCAGGACATTTGGTACGAGAACCCGATGCTTCGGGTATATTCTCCTTGTCCTGTCAGCTCAGATGCATCGCCGTACGAGGACTGCTGACAGCGATCCTTAGGAATGGGTGAAGCGCCACCACGGAAATCTGAAGTTACCTTATGCGGACAAGTTCACGCGCCACAATCTTGTGAGAGCCGACGACCAACCACCTTGAAATGGTAAGGTGAGCTGCTCGCGAGTGCTAGTGATTCACCTTCCTTCATTCCATAGATGCCAGATGGCACTGTATTTTCATCTTTGCAAGGATGACTGCTTATACTGGTAAGCTCATTCCCTGTCTGTCGTGCTCTGGCCTTATCATTGCAAAAGACCCGGAACCTGTCAGTTGATTCCCTGTCCTTATATTCTCATGTTTGCATTGATTGTAGACTCGTACGTTCACTACCCCATGGATATTCCAACCTGCGTTGGCTGTGGAAAAACTTACAAAACCCAGAAACAACTTTCTAAGCATGCTTCAGGATGTGGGCAAAATCATGTGCTGACCTTGAACTCAATTTTTGAACGACAGGAGAAAAAACTCAAGTTGCAAATGAGAGTACCGACCTGTGGCGCGCGTGCATTTTCATCTGCCGCTCCATTAAAACGTATAAACTTATGTAATTGAGATTAGCGCGTCAGGAAAGAACAGCGAATAGGTAATACTGTTCCCTCAGGACTGTAACTGATTACTGGCCATTCTCTACCAGCTCGTTTTCCGTCACTACTTGCACGTTCATTGTTTCGTCCCTAACGGCAACTTTAACTTCCCACTCCTTAGTACCAATCTTCCCCCCAATGTAATGCCATGTCGCGAACATCTTAGACCGCCTCTCTTCACATAGATTCACCAGCGCTTCCCAATAAACAGCCTGGGAATATATAAACGGCTGAGAGCCATTCCAACCCTCCTGCACAAGCTGCTCCGGCTCAAATACCCGTGATCCACCATTAGCACTCCAGGCTTCAGCATCTGCAGCCGTTCGAAAAAGACCATTTTCGGTAATGACGGGATTGAAGACCATCTTCAGCCGAGTGAGGGGATCAATGAATGGCGTTATTATTTTATAAAACGCGTGTAAAAGCCAGGGAAGATGTGCAATGAGCGCAAGACCGAGACGTTCTGGATAGTGTGTCTGGAGAATGTTGAGCACTGTGCGAGCCGTACTGATTGACGGGTTTTTGGCTTTATCCGCATAATCTATCATCAGTGCAAGGGTCCTAGATAGTGCCGAGATAAATTTCAGCAATGGGATGGGTAGAAGGGCACCTACTCAACGCCTGGACCCATAAGATCGATAGCGCGTTCGAGCATCCAGACAGTATAATGAATTTGACGTGGTGACTCCTCAGTATTCTGCCTTGAGGGGCACAGATAGAGGGCAGGTCGACCTCGAGTATCATAGCCAAAGAGAAACTCTTTACCGGTCGTTGCCTTCATTAATCGTATGGAACAGGTGAACTTGTAAGAAATCGTGTCCTCATACCTCTGGTTCGACATGTTGAGGCGTAATCTTATCGTAAATCCCGAAATCGCGTCTCCACTTCAGCGTATCTTCCAGGCGCTTGATGGCCTCATTCGCATCCCACTTTGTGGCACGTAGGTATCTCAGCAGACATTCATATGACTATTGGTCAAGATAACACTGGTCAACCAATCACAACGAAATTGAGGAGGCGCACTGACCAGCCAATACTTTTCATCCACTACTAGTGCAGCCTTTTCTTGGTCGACATTTGGAAGCGTATAATCTGCGGCAGAGAAATGTTCGAGGACGGTGTCATACAAAGTCTGCTCCTTCTCCGAAAGTGCTGGTGGCGAGGCCTCATCTAGGTGAGTTGGGATAGGGAGTGGGACATGAATCGACATCGCAGGCGTCGAACAGAACTATCTTGGGGTATCCTAGGTATATTTGATAGTGGCCAAAGAACTTGAACCTGGCCAGGTATATAGTCTTGACATAATAAATTAGGTTTTGTAATCGTGAGCTTTTTCGGGAGCGTCAATTTGGCGAGTACGTAAAATGAGTTGCGGTATGGACCTTATGTCAGCGGTATGCTCCTTAGTATGGAAAGTCAGACAACCGTGCTCACATTTGTAAGCATTTTAGTCATGTGCATCACAAAGACTCCGGACACCTTAAAGATATATTACAGCGGTATACAAGACAAGAAACATTCTATATATCATGTGCGACATTTCCCAATCAAATCTACAGTTGCGGACAAACAAACTCGACAATTTTGGTCTTCGATTTTTGGGCACTCTCCATTGAATCAAATCAAATATTTAAGCCTACAGATATAGTATTTGGGACATGATAAAGTGATTTGCACGAGCCAATTTCCTCTTTGTGGGGTCCGAAAGTTTTTCACCCTCAAAATTTGGCCAACCCCTAAAATGGGTAGAAAAATACCGAAAAATGCGGAAAACGTTCCTTAGCACATTAGCATCGTGATCATGATGTCTGATACCAAAATTGGTTAGTGTGTTGTGAAGGAAAAAAATGAACATGATGAGTGGTTGAAATTTGAGTTAGTGCCTACAGCCACCAATCCACCTGCCAAAATGCGTCGTGGACGCCCACCCAAGTCCATTCGACAAAGGAATATCAAAGGCCTTCGGAACCAGCTTCATGTGGCTGCACAACAGCAGCATGTCTCCTCATCATCTGAGTCAGATGATGTGTCTGAGTCTGAGTCTCCATCGAAAAAAATAAGGCTGTCTCGCCCTTCAAGTTGTTCACATTCCCCCAGCCCTGCGAGTGTCAGCAGTCATACTTCTGGACACAATACTCACACCTGGCACCCCCCAATCATATTTGACAGCCTGAAGATGGTCAATAACTGTGATGAAAGTCAATCAGACATTGAATCGGATGCGGAGGAGATTCCAGACCCTGATCTGAATGACAGTGGCCTCCGTTCACGACTCATTGACCTTGCAGTGTCAATTGATGATAATCCACATGACGAGACATGGCTGTCTCCAAAGGAAGCCAAGCGGGTGGCTCAACGAGTGCCACGTCCAAAATTTTACAAGAAGGGTCCAGATGTTGGCAGCAAGTCAGCACGAACACAACGACGATATAAAGAACTCCTTCAAAATCAAAAATCACTCACCAGTCTCGGATTCACAGTCCTTACAAAGCCATCCACATCGGAATCAGCTCCACCTGCACAGACTGCACCATTGTCCATGTCACCTGATAACAACAGTTCTGTCAGTGACTCAGACTCCGAAGATGCAGGACATACTGTACCTGCATCAGAACTTAGTTTGGGTCTTGCCAATGACTTCAATGCAGAGGAGATGTGGGAAGATGAGCTGCAGGAGCAGGAACGGGGTGGGGTTGAAGTGCGAGGTTGGTATGAGCTGAGAGAGCAGATTAAGAAAGATCTTCAACAAAAGGGCAAGAAGACACACTTATCATTCTCCCAAATAAACCAATTGTTGCTGATTCGGAACTTCGCAACACTTCGGCTAAAAGGAATGGGCCGGATTGCAGCAAGTCTCGAGATTGCCCATCAGTGGCATGAAGACAAAGGAGCACACTTTGCACGAAAGATATGGGCACTTGCACGACACTACCAAGTTTTCGAACAGCTTCCAACTGAAAGGCGTGGTGGGCGGGAAAACGCATTAAGCCCTCTCAAAGATGAGAGGCTTCAGCTTGCTTGTCGTCAGTGGCTAATGTCGCAGCCGATTGGTGACATTACTCCTCGCAAATTCCAACACAGTCTTAACACCACCATTATTCCATCATTAAACATCTCACTTGCACGGCCACTTTGCGAACGAACAGCAAGACGATGGCTAATCAAACTGGGGTGGCAGCGTACAATTTTACGAAAAGGGGTCTATATGGATGGTCACGAGCGTGAGGATGTGAAAAAGTATCGACAGGATGTATTCTTACCTGCAATGGCTGCTTTCGAGTCTCGCATGGCACATTATGAAGGCCCAGAGCTGCACCGTGTCGAACCAAACTTGGCACCAGGAGAAGCAGAGGTGGTTGCAGTCTGGCATGATGAGTGCTGCTTTCACGCAAATGATTACAAGACGCAAGCTTAGTGAGTAATGTTACCTGTAATTCAGTTCGTTATGTGACAAAGTGGAAAAACAGTTTGCTGCCCGGTCAACAGATCCTTCAACGAAAGGGGAAAGGAAGGATCATCCATGTATCTGGGTTTATTGACGCAATTGATGGTCGACTCGCACTGCGTAATGAACAGGGTGAAGTCATTGAAGAAGCACAAAAAATTATTTACCCTGGTGCAAACAGTTCGGATGATTGGTGGGACACTGCGCAGTTGCTTGCACAAATGAAGGACACAATCTGTATATTTGAGGCTGCGCATCCAGGCCGTGAAGCGCTCTTCATTTTCGACCAATCCTCGGCTCATGCATCTCTTCCCGAAGATGCGTTACATGCATTCAACATGAATAAATCTAATGGGGGCAAACAGCGACATCAGCATGACACAATCATTCCGCAGTCTAACCCAGTGGCTGCGCATCGCGGGAAACCTCAAAAAATGACATTGCCAGATGGCCGTCCTAAAGGCCTGCAACAAGTTCTCGAAGAACGGGGATTTGATGTCCGAAAAATGCGAGCGAAATGCGCACCTGTTTGCTCATGGGAAAGCAACAACTGCTGTATGGCTCGTCTTCTCAGTCAACAAGAAGACTTCAAAAATCAATTATCGATGCTCGAAACACTCATCAAGAAAGCTGGTCATCAGTGCATATTCCTCCCAAAGTTTCACTGCGAACTCAATCCAATTGAGATGGTAGGCTAGTTCAAGCTGTTTATGTCAGTTTCTGCTTACAATGACATGATTTCATGTTAGTATTGGGGCTGGTGCAAATACCGCTATCGCGAAGTGCCAAAGAAGACTTTCGAAGATGCGAAATGTTGTGTGCAAGAGCAACTCGACGCATGTCCAGCTGATGTAATCCGGTGGTTTATCAATCGTTCATGGCGTTTTATGAGTGCTTATCGGCTGGGTCTCACAGGAAAGGCAGCAGAATGGGCAGTTCAGAAGCAAAAGCAACATAGGCAAGTATCGCAGCGCGCCATGATGTCGATTGAGGCAGTACTGGGCAGTACATAGCGGTAAATAGATGCTGTTGAAAATAGCCAAAATTTTGGCCAACCCAAAAACACACGGGAAAATTATTTTGAGACCAGTTTTAGACGTATTTCCACTCCCTGAAGCCATTCCCGCAGCCAGATTTGCGCCAAAAAATGTTCTGGGGTCAGGAACGAAATTGTCGAGTTTGTTTGTCCGCAACTGTACATTCACTGCCCAGCCTCCGGTTCCTCTACTAATACTGCTGGCAACTGTGCAAGTCCGAAGCCACTCCATGTACAAAAGTCATTACACACATGCTTTTTCTCGAACATACTGACTTTGTTTTCTATGTTGCCGTTGCCGAATGTGTCCTTGCCTTGGTTAACCGAACTGGAGTTCTTCAGTATGAGTATTGTGCTTGGCTGAAATTGGTGATCACGTATGGGTGTGTTAGGACTTGAGGGTCCGTCAGAATCTCAGCATCACCTTGAACATAATTTTTCAATGCTGATATCAATGTAGAATATCAAAATGCATGCACCCTGATAGTCTGATATAAAAGCCAAACCACCAGTCTTGACGTACTGGATGTGCTGCATACAAGCCAAAAAAAGTGGCTATGTCATAGCCAAACTCGTCCACATCGAGCAATGGATTACAATCCATATTGTGGATGTATTTAATGAAGTTCCTATTGTTGTCATCGCTGATCAGTTCCTCGAGCAGAAACCCAGCATGAGGGAGGCATCCTTTTGACTTCTGGTTAGAATCAGATGGCGCCTGACTGTATGACAATGCGAGGCCTGCTTCAACAAAGCACAACCGAGGGATTGTAAAGGGTGGAGGATCGGTTGAGCGAGCAATGCAGTGATCGATGTAGTTATAGGCAAACTCTAAAAGTGGGCCTGCCCAGTACAACACATTTGCTTCTTGAAAGAGCTTTGGAATTTCATCAGCCACCACATACCGCCCAATAACATACTTTCCAGGGGCCCTGCTGCCTCCCGGAGGGTAGATCTTGTGAAAAGGTCGTTTGATGGTGACTTTCTCGTGGGGGCATGAACCAAGTCCTGACTCTGGAGCTGCAAAGAGAATCAGCCAACCAGGATGTGCCGTCTTGAATCTGCCAGCACCCAGCATGTTGTCTGAGGAGATGTCAATGGTAAGTTGGCTGTTAAAGCATGCTTTGGGATCCAAGCAAAATGTGTGGTATTGTGGCTTGTCCAAAATCTCGGACAAGGGGCGCTTTGGGATAGGAAAGAAATGTATATTTTCATTCTGTAAATCAAGGACTAGAATACATGTTAGATTGCATGTAATAGACGATGTTTCCTCTTACCTTGGCAGATGTCTAAGTCTGCAGTACCCCCAGACTGTAAAACATCCCTCAAATGTTTGCAATCAGGAGAGCAAAAGTTTGGCACAGGTTTCTTGTGAGGAGGTGATGAAGGAAGGCTGCTGCTAGCACTCCGAGTGTCAGATAGAAATAGCCTCTTCGAAGATGGAGTGACTGCATTGTGAAACAGTAAGGTAATGATTGACGACGCAGTTGGTATGGTGGTTGAAGGCCTGGGGTTGGTAGCATTATGCCTCAAATGGTCAGCATTGCTTGTTGAAGGACCACAGCTATAATTGAGATATTCCTAGTGTATGAGAGCGATTAGCACATGTGAGACATCATATTAGATGGCAAAGACAAACCTCTTCAATCTTATCGAGCCATGATTCATAGTCGTTCCACTGAGCCATGGGTACAACAACTGACACCGTAAACTGTCTTGTCTTGAATACCATAGCACGAGAACCTTTGCGAGAAGGATGGAGGCATTGTGAGTAAAAGTATGGCACATCTGCAGTGTGTGTTGCCAAATCAACCCAGGCTCCATCATGAACAATAAATTTGTCTTGCTGCCATGGAAATCCTGGTGCAAAAGCTTCAATCTTCGGTCCAATAGTATTGAGTGCGAGCGTAACAAGGCAAGGTGCATCAATCCAAGCATCGATGTCCTTCTTGCCCTCACAGATGTTCTGAAAAATATAAGTTAAAGATTTGCTGGTCTGAGTTAAATACAACATACCCCAAACCCAACTCCATGACTGCCCTTCCTCTTGTTGCCACCCTCTCGAACTGCCGAAATCTCTAAACTGATAGTCTCTGTGGGAGGAGTAGAGTACGCTTTCTTAGCCCAGTGATCACATTGTCTTAATAATCGAGGGTCTTAAATTAAAGCGTGTAAAAATGTAATGACACCACAATTACACTTGAATAAGACTTCTTGCCAGTCCTCGATTAACATGGTCTACGACTTTTCTAGTTTTTGTGGTAGATAATGTGTGAGTTCTTGGGAGGCTCGCTAAACCAATCAATTGATTAACTTAGCCGGAGCTTTTGTGTGTTTTAATAAAACCTATAAACTTTGTCTAGGATAATCCGACTAGACAGAATATGTGGACCAAAAGACTGGTTGGTCAAATAAATATAAACGTGTGAGAAGTGGGTCTCAATATGTGAATACGTGGACCAAAGACTGGTTGGTCAAATATCTGATGAAACTTTACCTAGGATAAACCGTCTAGGCAATATACGTGGACCAAAGACTGGTTGGTCAAATAACTACAAACATGTGAGATGCTGGTCTCAATATACGTACACAATGACCAAAGCTGGTTGGCCAATTATCTCTGGAGAATCCTGCACAGTACTTCAAAGGGACTAACTTTGCAAGCAGCTATCTGTACAGTGAGAAACTTCAGGGGCTATTTTCACTTTCTGAGAAAATATGTGCTTCTGAGAGATACTAAGTTTCTTATTTTTGGGGGAGAATGGGCTCTCCTTATATACATTTTGTGTGGGAATATTATGTAAGTAAAAAGATGGAGCTATGACATCAGAATGTGGAGCAGAATATTCCAGATTATTCCATGGGTGGAGTAATGACATCATTTATGACATCACTGTGGAGCAGAATATTCCAGAGTATTCCATGGGTGGAGTAATGACATCATTTATGACATCAGTGTGGAGCAGAACTTTCCAGAACTTTCCCTGGAACATTCTAGAACTGATGACATCATCATGACTTCATCATGATATCATTTCTACCAACAAATACCTGCAGGAGTATCTGTGGAGTCTTATGACATCATTATGACATCATACCCTGTAGGTACAATTTTGTGAAGTATCTGGTGGGTCAAAGCATCCTAATAGAAAAAGAAATAAAGGAAACACTAGAGAAAACAACACAGAACTAATGATACAATGAGAATAAAAGAAACCAAGAACTTTTGGATAGGTTTTTGTAAGGCTTTGAACTTTTCTCTATGGTTTTCTCTAGCCAAAGTGAATAAGCCAAAGGCAAGGCAATACCTTAACCTTCTTTTTAATCCTACTATCAACTAGGTCATTATGTGATTCCCATCTCACAAATGACATTTCTTCAAGACAGTACAGAAATATAAATAAATATGGGGAAACTGGAATTGTTTGACCAAGGCTTGAAGCCAAGGCATGGGTTGACTAGCCTGAAGGCTGAGCTATCAGACTTTGTCTTTTAGGGGGATACCTAGTAGTCATGTCCATGCATGATTCCTAAATCATGCAGGACAACGTTGTGCATCATACTGTGCATGATTCACAGAGTAGCCAGGAAGTGGAGCAGCGCAGGCAGCAGAGCGAGATTGCTGAGGGCAGGAATTCTGACGCCAGCTGGATGGGATAACTACCTCTGGCCCTGCCCTATGCACTGCAAGTGGATTGCGTCCATAGGACATTGTAACCACTGGAGGTGGCCATATGGACGCTGAGACATTTAAACTGCTTAGCGAATAATGATGGAGGGAAAGGTGGAAAAACTACTGACAAGATCATTGTGCAGCATTGATGGACTGCCAAATATCATTCATGGACTGCCGAATATCCTGTGAGCCAGCTGCAGGTCTCACTCCACTCGGTCTTACTCTGGTGCCAGCCTTGCACTGGTAGCACTGGTAACATGCCCCACAAACAAAGCGTCCAGGTTGCCCATGGACAACTGTAGCTATGTAGAAGCAAGGTTCTCCCTTATGGATATTTGTGGCACATGAAGGGCATTGGCAAACACGGTCTTCTTGCGCAACAGCATCTTCAGTGAATTGAGTGAATACCTTGAGAGACGCCATGGAGAATGGGAGGGAAGGTGAGATATAAGAAAAACCACTGGCAGATGGCTTAAATACTCAGTGGGAATAGCTCAGATTCAACTTAATGCTCACCATCATATCGAGTAGGTTCGAGTAAGTTGAAAGATCATGACTTTGGGATGGTTGATGCGACACCTCAGGCCAAGCCTGACACTCAGAGCGGATATGCTGGGTCTGGATGCTCAATCCTAAGCTTGACATTCAGGGCCGCTGCTGTGTTTGAAGCATGCTCCACTCATCCTCCCCACCCACATGGCCCAGCTGCTTGATTCTGAGATGCTGTTGACGATTGTGGGTCCAGACTGGTGAGCCACAGCTGGTGTGCCAGGCCTGGCTGCTCGATCCTGAGACAATGTTAACAAATGTGTGTGGCAATTGCATGGCAGTCATGGATGCACCATTCTTCAAGACCAACATCAAGCTAAAATCAGGTGACAAATGCCCATTTGTTCAAGTTGAGTAACATCACATCTAGTAATTGTCAATACTCATCTGGTGTCAAGTTCTAGTTGGCAATACTTATCTAGCATCATGGGTTGTGGCTCAGAAGACCAGTGGGACTCATGTCAGGGGCCCGTGTCAGATCAGACTGACATGACACCATAAGTAAGACCAAAGCTGATGTTCGGATATCCCAAGAACAAATTCAGCAAGTTCCTAGGCAGCAAGGCCCGAAGGCCCGGATCCCCGACCTTCAAATAATGCAGAGTTGCAGAGCTGCCGAAGTTCTTGGGCTCCTAGGGCCTTCATACATCCTTTTGTGGCATTGCAGAGTCACAAAGTGAAGAAGCGACTGCGGCAGCTCAGTCTTCATGCGGGTATTGTACAGCATATCATATGTAAGTACAACATGAGTACACTATGCTGGAAACAGTATTTAATGACGCTTTGCAGCCTATCAAGCTATCAACTACTATCGTTCAATGCCTAATCAGCATAAACCCACTCGTATGTGCTACTTACTACTATCTCAATCAAACTGATGACACTCCTCTAGCACCACTAGACGAGATCGCACCTCACATTCTGCACCTGTGGAAAACATGCCAGACTGACAGGAACATTGTCCGCATTCTGCAGGAAAAGCATATTGACACCAAGTGCTATGGTATTGGGTATGTAGACTTGTGCTACAAAGCAGTAGTTGTTACTATCTAACTTCAAACCATCTCTCTAGACTCACCAAGTTCAGAGAAATTCGGGAGGGCATGGGGCTCCAATGGACATGCCAGCAGGGTCATAGCATCGAGTCTATTTGTGATGCTATGATTGATCTCCGTCAAATGTATCCGAAAGCTGGAATATGAGAGATGATTAGTCTCCTGTTTCATGAAAGAGATATCAGTGTTTCAAGGTCGTGTACCAGTTAACTCCCACATTTGTTTGAGAACTGATTGATAGTTGAAGGAGTGTAGTATCTTCGTATTTCACTGTCTACGAGCCTGAACTCGTCCGTGAACGTAAAGCCAGATCTCTCAAGAGGAGGCGCTTCTGGGCAGCTGGCGTGAATGATCTATTTGCAGTTGACCAACATGACAAATGGCTGAGATTTGGTCTCGGTCTCCACACTGGTATCAAACCATTTTCAGGGCGCATCATGTGGATTTGTGTCTGGCATTCTAACAGGAATCCTCAACTCATTCTATCCTACTACCTCAATACAATCAAGGAACTTGGTCGTTCATTCTTTATCTCATGTGAAATCACTGCTGCGAGGCTAACATTACACCACTGTAGATATGCCATTGATCACTCAAAGTGATCTAGGCACCAAAAATTTCGGTATTGCCAATGCTCAAACTCTCCTTCGTCAGCACTATGATCCTGACCTTCAAGGCACACTGCAGCACTGCTGGATGCGCTCCAAAAAAAATGTCATGCCTGAAATAACTTGGTCCCAGTTACGACATCGATTCACCCCAGGCTTTGAGACACTACTCGATCATGGTGTCAATGAGGGTTGGTATGATGTTGGGAACACTTTCAAAAGTTCATATCTCTGATCTCATCCTCATGATGTGACAAATCTAACTTTGTGTATCTCAGTATGGTATTTCGCTGGGTATTTATTCCCTGGCTGCAGAAAGAATTGGATGCATATCGAGACCACATCAATAATACGGCCAAGAGGCGTGATCGTAACAAGGCAGGTACATTTAACATCAGTTATATCATCTAACATTCTATCAGATACTTCCGCATGGTGTTCCGAACCTTATTTACAACTCTCCTGAAGACTTCAATGCATTAGATTTCAAGGTAAGTTTTCAATCTCAGACACAGGTGACTGGATGACATGTTGTCTAGATCACCATAGACCATGATGGCATGAATCATGTCCGCGAACTCTATATCAAATCTGCTCATCCCATGTTCAACATTGTCCCACAGACACTTGAGAATTTTATTCAGCACTGTTATTTTCAGATGGGGAGCCCTGAGGTCAAGTGCTCAACTGTTTGGACAGTTTATAGGGACTTACTATCTGTCTTGCAACTCGTGGACAACATATCACCCACTTTATCACCGAATGAGGCTGACGAAGATGGCACATTGCCTTTACTTGAAGGATGCTCTGATTTGCCCTTTTTGGAGGAGCCAAATGGCCCTTACTATATGGGCGGTGTGGGTGGTGGATTAGGCTTAGGTATGGGGTATGATTTCTGCTCAATTTTACCACTCTGACATCTGTGAAGACGCTTCCCATCACAGTGAGCTGGACACTCTAGCCAATGCAGATGAACCTGATGTTCCACTGCATGGTCCCATTGAACAACCAGACTTCAATAATACTGGCTTGGTAATTTGGGATTTTTCAGACAACAAAAGCATTGAAGCTGCAGATGAATGGTGATCCTCACTTATTACACTTGTCCTTGTATTAGTTTACTTCATATCTTGACGCTTCATTAGCTGGGTTTGTACCACCCTCATATATTGAATCCTTCATATCTTGGACGACTTTCTGCGAGCCTGCAAAACACCGAGCAGAATACCATGTCATAAATTCTTATTTGTCCGAAAGAAAAAACTAGTAAGGTAGCTGGGTTTGAATTACATATCAACTTTACGGTGTTAGGAGTCTTTCAGAAGCTTGTGCCATATATGGGATTTCATGTGACTAAAATGCTTACAAATGTGAGCACGGTTGTCTGACTTTCCATACCTTAGGCTATTCCACATAACCTTTGGATTCCTCCTGGGTCGCACCTTCCTATCCCATATCGTAAAGTGTGAACTGTGCATCGTAAGCACAAACTTTGCTGAGTGCAACCTTTGCTAATAAATTGATTTCTCAATTCAAAACTACAGCAGAAAGTATGTCTTTCTCTTCTGAGCATGTGGACTCGCTGACACAATGACCAGTAGGCCACCTGCTTAATGATTACACTACCTCAGATCTCTACTTAGTTTGTCTTTGTCAAACAAACCAGCCGACAATATTTGGATCAAGATGAAATGTCTGGTGGTAGCCTGAGTCAGAGAGCCTCATCTGATGATCTAGTAGCCGGCTGTGCTGCTTGTGCAAATAGACGTCGACAACATGAGTGAGCATAGCACTGAGATGACTGTGAGATGTGTACGCTGGGATGGTAGGCGCACCTATGGGTTCTGCTAGCAGTCCCTGAGATGTGGAGAATGTGATAGTGATGGTATTAGCAGTCTTGACACTTATGTCACTCCAAGCTAGGGAAATGGTACATTCTGCGATTGAGTCATTTCGACCTTTCACTGCTCTCTGAAGCATGTAAGTTTGATAGACTCTTGCCCTGGTGCTGGGATATATCATGCCTGACGTCTCCATGGTCATTCCACACCTGGTAGTTGATAGCACCATGACTCCAAGACGATGGATATGATGATGTTGCTGTGCTGTGCCTTTGTTGGCTTTTCTGACTAACCACTCCGGAACTAAACAGCATCGGCGACTGAAGGAAAACAGAATCTAGCCTATCGGTTTGGAAATAGAACATCTACGAGCCTCTCCGGTAAGGTCCAGTTTTTTGGGACTCAAGACTCATGAGTAGGAATTAGTATGAATGGTATAAGCATCAGTGGGTATATGTTGGTGCACACCTGTTTGCACCTAGGAAGACGTGACTTTTCTAAAATACTATGATCATCTTCTGGACAAATTTCACAATCCACTCGTCTGCTTTCCCTCCCTGTGGTCTAAAGAAATTTTGTCATTGTCACCTGTCTTCAGAGAATGGGGACAAGACTGGGATAGATCCTCCAGTATGATCGGGGTACTTTCAGCAACTCTGAAAGTTGTAGAAAGAGGGTTATGAATGCGCTTCTTGGGTTGTGATCCAAAAGTTATGATGGGTGTCGGAGTGGACGGTGAATCCTCTTCTGCCTTTAAACGGAAGATGAACACAATGACAATGCTCAAGTTTGCAATGATTAGAGACATAGAAGCCTAAAGCGCAATCAGCAGTGCTCGAGGTGTAAACACTGACACTGCACCTCAACTGTAGCAGCCATAGCTTCCTTTAGCCCTCCACCAGAAAAGATGTAATATGCATGGGTGAGACTAACAACTGTGGTGATCACTGATGCAGAGAAGACAGATAGTACACGGACTTTTTGCCCTGTTGACAATCTGACTCTATAAATGAGGCAAAAAGGAGCAAAGATAAGAACAAAGTCCCCTAGAACGTCGGCTGAAATTACATCAGAAGAAAAATGTATTTCATGAACGATAAATCCTCACTGATTATCTGTGCTATCGCAACACCTCTGCCGAGATCACACTGCGGATGCAATTGTGTTTTCCAGTGCAACTTGGTTTCACAAACCCACCACACTTGTGAAAAGAGTAGAGTCCATACAATGCCAAAGGTTATGGCAGTGTATATGAAGACCCTCCTCAAAATGGTTCCTGGGACTGTGAGTTGCACAATGGTAAACAATATGGATATCCTCAATGACCTATGTATGTGTGTGTGTGTGTCAGTCCTGTCAAATTTCCATGTTACTGCTAGAATGTCAGTATCTTACCATACAACTCTGTAAAAGAATTGGGCAATCCTGATGTGGTATTCATAACATCTTAAGTATAAGAACAAAAGAGAACACACATGTAGTATAATGCTACCCTTGTCCCTTGAGGGTATCTTTCTGCATTTTGTTCAGTAAGATGTATGCAACATACACACTGGGGAGACGCTCACCGTAGTCTTGCAGATACAAGCACTCGGCGATTAAAAGCATGAAGCTCAAAATCATGCCCAGGGCTGCCCAAGCATTGTCGATCCACAGGCGTTTCTGCTGCGCATGAATAAATAAATGAAAGGATGTGACAATGACAACCACAATCATAAGGACAATGCCTGCTACTAAAAAAAGTATCAACTGAGAATTCCAGCAACATAGCAGGTCAAGCAGCCAGACTCACCTTCAATCTGAGCAAGAGTGGGGCCTGCAGACAACATGAGATGTTGTCTTGGGAAGTAAGATGGGTGAACAGCATAATATATATAGCGCTACTACACTTCAAGTTTTCTAGAAATTTCAGTTGTGTTCAGTCAATCAACTTGGGTCGATCATCGCCTATCATTGCTCGTAAATTGAATCCTTTCGTGGACTCTAAACATTTCCCAATTTGGCCACTCCTGTGCTGGATGAGCAAGTGCAATGTGTTGCAGAGCAATTACAGAGTATCATTAATCCACTACACAGAGCCCGACAAGCTTAACTACATGATTTTTTCCATATAGTGTTACACACTAGCATCTTTCCATAATCAAAGTCTTTTGAATATTTTACACATGCCTCATTATTACTGAAAATACTGCATGAAAAATACTCAAATCACTTAAATCTTGTTCAAGAAACACAGACATTTAGAGTCTGCGTACGTCTTAAATTATCAATTTAGTAGAGGATGACTGTAAGCTATTAACTTTATACACAACTTTAATTTTTATTAGAATCAAGTAGGCTAAGCAGCACCAAAACGCCGTCACATGCAGTAATATTAATGGCACCGTCGTCTGATCAAAAGAGCTCTGACTCAGTAGCTCTCACTGGCAGGACAGCAAGTTCTTGGAACTTCATGAGCGTGTCCGTCAACTTGAAGCATGCACGTACACGTTGGCTTGAGCACTCAAAAACACATGCTAGTGGTATGTTAGGGGGTCTATCATGGCAAGCCTATCACCATTGAACATCGATTTTTGACAAACTTGAGGGCAGGCACCCAACTCACTCTCTCACTGCATGGCCTGACACAATCACATAAAACCGAGACCTGACTCCTGAATCCCCTGACTACCAGATTGATCACGATATACAGACACCTGCCGAGTTGTACTGCCGCTTATGCCTTCCACCCTAGAAATTGCAGTTGATTCAGGGACTGTGTATCTGAGCAGGCTGTCTAGTGGCCAACTGACCTGAGCTAATAGTTACATTCAAAGTTGGGCGCACATGCACACCGCACACGACCTCCTTGCACACGACATGATGTACCTTCACTAGAAATGGTAACCTTAGATAATCGTCGGACTTTGGATGGCATGCAGCGCCATACAGTAGTTACCTAATACTAAGCTGTTGTGAATTGTCTGCTAAAGCACATTCCTAAATCTTGCCTGAACCAACCAACTGACCATGGTTCAAACCTTGTTATCCCTGAACCTTACTCATTGTGACCCTTGCCGTATTTGGCCCATACTTTGTCCCAAACTGGCCATTTCAGGGATGTCCTCAACTTAGATAGCGTTTCGGGTCTTTCTAGGTCAAGTTCATCAACCGACCACTACGTCTAACATCCTAAACCCTGCCCAATCTTCTGTCAAACCTTTTAAACCCTTTCTGTGCAGTATATTGTTCAGTATATAGGATGTTGTGCTTTAGATATAATAAACAGGTACCTCATCAGTGAAGTGACAAACAAATTAAAATACCATAGTTGACTATGTATTGGTAATAATCACTACAATCTCCGTAAATATGGAGGCGGGGGTTACACAGAAATGTTTGACCTTACGAAGGAACGATGCTTGAACAAAATGATTAATCAGGTTGTCCTAGATTCAATGTACCGTTTTCTACTTCGGTGGCCATTGAAAGGCACGATGTAGCTTAAGCCAACAAAGTGAAATGCAGGTCTATAAATTTCAAGACAAACCCAACACTTACTACCTAGTATGGGTGCTAGGCAAGTTCATCACTCATTGATCGATCAAATAATACACCTGGTACGGAAGCTGCAGCATTTCATGCTCATTGGAAATATCTTCTGTTGAGTTTCAGTTATTTAATACAAAGCGTCAGGTTCAAGCTTGACAACATGCTGCCTTGGTATAGCACAAGGCACTTGGCTCCTGCTTGGCAGACATTTGCCCGGGCTGACTGAGATGTTTATCGTGTGCTTTACATGGAATCCCGTGTCAACGTCATATCAAATACATCATGAAAGTATTGTGTCATCAATGTGCCTCGGGCACTGCAAGGAAAAGTTCGGGCGATGCATAGCACTTGGAGTTGCACCAAATGTTGCTTGCAATGTCGAATTTTCATAATTAGGGTGTGGGTAAATCTTCGTAAGCAGGTGGTTTAGACTGCGGAATCGAACAAAATATTGTGATGCTGCCCGATCCTCTACTAAAGATTATGAAAGTCAAATGTCATTCAGCAAAAAAGTAATCCGCAAATTCCAACGTAACAGGTGCATTTTGTGGGCAGAAGAGTTGTGGTAGTTCTTGGTACATCAAAATACATGTCAGTCCATATGAAAATCATCCACGAAAACACATCAATGGAATATATGTGCTTAAGTTATCAGCATCAGTATTTCAGTCAAGATACTAAATGGTTGAACTGTGACAGAGAAAATTACACCAACGCGATGCTATGTGTATCTCAGATACTTTGACATTTTACTTTGAAAGCATATTCAATACGCTGCCTTGATGCTAATACTTGTCTCATAGAATTGATACAAGTCCAGGTCGTATCGGAGACACCGCAGATGTTGATCCCCGCATCCAACACTGCCTAATCGATGCCAGCTCTAAACACAGCAGAAAAACCCATCTACCGCGAAGCCTGGTAATAATCGACACAGAGGCGCATGGTTCTGGAATTGCCTTCACAGAGCAAATGGTTTATTTTAATCAGCCTCGAGCAAAGACAAATACTGACGACAATAATTAGGCCTATGTTCCGCTGATGCTCTACATACAAGAAATGGGGTACAGAATAGCAATTGGCTACTCGGAGCCTGGGTAGCTGGGTGATGGAGTTGCGAGGACATAGTGAGGTACGTCAAGTAGTTCATTCGATGAGATATTATCAGCTCTCGCTCAGATCGTGGCATCCAGAACAAGTAGCAAATTTCCGTCGCCAGAACAGATTGTTCCCAGACCAGGTATTTTGTGGGTTGATTCTGCTATCCGCTCACTTGATTTTTGATGTACCAATTTGTCAGAATTTCGTCACCTGCCCAATGCGCCTCGAGTCATGTTGGGACTTACAGTTAATACTCTCCAGTCAGGCGATTGTAGGCGACTTCATTTACCAGGGGCGTTACATTCAGACAAATGTTCACAGCTATGCCACTCACAGGGAATTTAATGTCGGTCGTCGCAGTCAAAGATATAATATTTATATTCAAGGTGTGCCTGTAATTTGGCAGGATTGGAAGGTTCATTAAATTTCACACCAAATAGCATACCGAGTGCTATGTACAATCGTTACTGAAAATCATCCTGGCCCAAAAAGATTTCCAATATCTATATGAATCATGGCGGTTTTAATAAACGAATTATTGTAAATACAAATTTAAACCAAAAAAAAACGTTTTATTCCGAATCATAAGCCGCATCCTCCAGCGCCCTTCTCTGGTCTGCTAATGCAGTGACAGACATCTGGGATACTACCTCTGGAGTCAGGTCCCCACGATGGTTTCTTCCAAAAACCTTTCTATACGGTAGAGTTAGATATGTGAAGGAAGTATAAAGCACCATGCGTTACCTGGTCCACCATTCCAGAAGTTGGGTAATCCTTCGTCCAGCAACAGGACCAGGGACGTCTTCAAAAAAATCAATGATGTTATTCCAGAATATCTCGTAGTCAAAATCACCGTCCACGGTGCGCCACGATGTAACACCAGACAGAGCGAAGCGAACCTAACAAAGGTTATATATCAAGAAACAGCATTGGGGTAATTACTTAACTCACTTGACAGACGACGTACGCAATGGCGCGAGGTGTGACTTTCCTCAGGTTAATGATCGAAGCCACACATGTTTTAACCTTAACCTGACTTAATGCCCGCCGAGCGCGCCTGTTATTTTCGAGAATGTCGGCTCCATCACCATCACCGTCAGCTTCTCTTGCAGAAGATGGAGAAGTGAACGTAGCTTTGAAAGCCTGGCAACACAACAACTTTGAGTAAAAATTATTTATGACTACAACCCCAGGCCACTAACCTGAACTAGAATCTTAGACTTGAAAAGGCCGTGTTCAAGGTTGTTCCTGTTGACCGAGTACTTCTCGTACAAAAATAGCGGCCAAGAGTTCTCGGATACGATATAATCTGAAGTTCGGTCACGAATGCCAGCCTTTACGCTGCCCAAGCACCTGAGTTAGCATCATGTTGGTGGACAAGGGTTGATACTCACCGGTCATCACACCAGTCCCACTCCGCAGGGCAGAGTAACATCCCACATAGGTCATGTGCGAAACCGCGCGACTGCTTCTCATCGGACTTTAGCAGAGAGGAGGGTCGAAAATCTTGATTAATCCAGGCAGCGACGAGGTCCTTGAGAGTGGAGGTGTCATCACCGCGGGCCGCATCTGCACCTTTTTTGAGCTATAACATTATTAGGATTTGTGCGAAAAGCTTTGAAATTGACGGCGCGCACCTTTTTCAGCATGTCTTCGGAGTCATCTATGTCAAATTCTGAAAGCTTTTCATGCAACCACGGCAGGGTCTGCGTGAGTGCAATGTAGCCACGCTGCAAGCGATCTTGTCTGAATAATATAATTAAACGCATTATGGAACAACAAAAAACGACCTACTCTGTGGTGCCGGACTCCGAGTCCTTGTACCTGTGATCGTTCTCGGCAATTAAGTCTTCTAGGCTAGTGTAAAGGACAACTATGCGACAGATTGCCCTGCCTTGAGCAACGAAGTAGGTTGTTTTCCTTTGAGGATCAGTAAGCAAGAGGCATAGAATGGGTGAGATGATATACGACCATGACGAACCTTTGCTTTGTCCCTCTTTCTTGCTTCATCATGAAGAGCTCCTCTTCTAACACGGCAATGCGACGCTTAGCCCTTGCCTCTGTGGAGGTAGGGACTGCCCCAGAGTGATCTGGAAGTGCGAGAGCATTCGTATGGTTGTGACGTTGATGCTCTGGCGTAACAGACATAGCAGAAATGATGAGTGTCAAGGCGGGGTGAAGTGAAGTGAGAAAAATAAAGGGCAACGGGTCACAAAATAAAAAAGAAATGAGAGAGAGAAGTAAAGAAGAGAAACAAACAAGGACTATTTGTACCATTGCTCACTAAGTATTGAGACGTATCAGGCAATGCCTTATGAGGATATGTCCAACTGCCGTTTGGACCTAGGCGTGTCATCCTCGAAAAATGGCGTACTGGTGGTGGTAGTAGGTCTCTCAAGACTCCAAGTCGGATGGCTTTATCATTGATATACGCCTGTCGAGTCCTTAGAATGACTAGTTTAAGGCGACATTTGGTGATAGCCCATGGAGAAGCTAGCGAGCGACTTACCGATCAAATACATGTTGCAAAGGTTGAGGCGTGTGGTAGATGTGTCAATCAGGTCCTGCACAGTGCATTGATTAATAGGTGTGTCCTTGTATCAGCTACAACGTACTCAACAATGTCGTATACAGCGCACGCACCACCATTTCTATTGCTTCTCGTTTGACATCTGCTTGCCTGACCTCGTCCACTATGTCACTAGCGGCCCCGCTTGTTTGCGGTCGGGTGACAAGAGGGAAGTGTGTGAGTGGCAAGCCGAAGACGGGTGGACAGGACAACTGGGAGAATCATGGGTACCGATAACCAGTACTGATCCTTCGTTTGAGACTGGAAGTTGAACTGAATGCAATGATCAGTCTACGAATGGAGATGTACAATTTGCCTACATTCAATGAATCAGAGCTCATTGCTTACTTGGTTGGAGCGGGCCGGTTGTCAGAACCAAGTTCAACACCTGGATAGTACATGTCAGCGCCGTCACTTTAACTGCAATTACAGATGGTCACCCCAGTGATGTGAGCTGAAACGCTTCTGCTTGCCACTCGCAGCCATATTGTCGAGTACTTCTATGCCATCTGGGGTCAGGGCATTGTATGCCTCTAGCGCACCAGTGGGAAGGAAAACTATGTCCTTGCTTGTTGTATTCAGACCCATCAACTATCATAAGACGAGCGATAAGCCTACACACACGCAGGTAACCAAGGACATCGGGGGTATTCTTGAGACCATGCTTCTTCCCAATCTCAGTGGCAGACTCATCGATCAAGACATCTCGTCGAGGGATTCCTCGATGCAATCTATGGTATGTTCCCCAAACCTGGCTGGTGAGCTCACCAAAGCTACCACAATAGAATAAAACGGGTACACAATACGCACAAACACTTCCTCTCACGGAATGCCCGATGCACACAGACCCTTACGGACTTCTTTTTCATTCCCATAAAACCTGTGATGTATTCATCAGACTCATTTCATAATCAAATAACGGCGGTCCTTACCAAGCACAATCAATGTGTCTATAGGCTGTCTTCAGCCCATGTTCGACGGCGCGGACGATTTCACTGACATTGGGTTTCGATTGCTGTGCTCCTAGGTCATGTTCCTGAGCCATTTTTAAGTCTCACATCAAATCTTCAGTCAACCAGTTAGAGAGCTCACCGAGTCTGATAGCAGGGATGATCTGCCCATCTTAGCAACCAAGAACCCTCCCAACCGATCTAGAGAGAAGCACAAATGAGTATTGCAGAAGCA